>JAVBJF010000044.1:600000-1120000 GCA_033439095.1 Pseudococcus viburni | reverse complement strand
TCATTTATCTCCCGAGTTGCATACGATATTTTTCATTGTAGAGGGAGTAAAAGTCGAGTTTGAGCACTCGAGCGATTCGCGAGAGGGAGTAAAAGTCGACTTTTACTCCCTCTACAATGAAAAGGCATTTGTGTGCATCCTAATAAAAAACTGATCTACAAAAAATTCACAGAACAAAAATATTGGATTTGTTTACATCCCAACAAGAGTACTTCACTCTAACTGAATGGGGAGTTCATCCTTCCTACCTTTTGGTATAAAAAGCAGTGCCTTTATAACAGCAATCATATCTCTATCTTGTAAACCATTAGCTATTAGACCTTCTTCAATGTCAGCTTCAGTAAGGTCAGCCATAGTACCATGTATCTGATCAGAGGCTTTCTCATAAAACATAGCCAAAGCCTTCGCTATTGCTTCATTATTAATGTTTTGATAATGCTTTGCTAGAATTTTTCGCAATTCTGCTATATCTGGATGAGTGCTGAAATGTAATATATATAGCCAGCGCGCATAGTGAATGGACAGTTCATAAGATTTGACCATTGACTCAGGTACTACAAACTCAGGATCTTTTTTCTTCACTTCTTGTATCATCGATGATTTATCCAAATTAGTTGATGGTAAATATTTTCGCTCATAGTATTCAACTTCTCCCCGCAGTATTGGTAAGATAACAGTTTTTATGTGCTTCTTCTTTTCTGCAGCCTATAAAGACATTATACAATTTTTTAAATCATGAGTTAAATTTCTCTTACAATGAAAACAATATAAATCTAAAAATTTTCAGTCATAATTATAATGAACTCCCTTATACTCAGGCCTTGATTGGTGGGGAGGGGGATCTTTCTACGCGATCAAATTCAACAGATATCCTTCTATGATAAACTCAACCTCTCGGAAACTAAACTAGGATGACTACAAAAAAATTGAGTGCAATGGAGTACATAACATTAGAGGCAAAAGTTTTTCCCTTTTGTCTTTTGAGATAATACAAAAATTTCAAACAACTATTTAAAAATCTAATTAGCATGTCACCTAAAATTTCTGTCAAAATTCATTAATTTTCTTATTCTACTGAGCGAACCTAAATTTTCCCTCATTTTTTGTTATTTCTAAATCTAACCTCTTCTAGAAAATGTCAACCTCTCGTCATCCTCATGATCACATGGCGTAGAAAGTGCAGTTATAGTGTAGACTACATACGTAAAAGGAATAAAATGAGGGAAAACAATGTGTAGAGCTCATTTTCTTGGTCGCCTAATCTAACAGCTGATATAATTTTCATTATAGACGAAAGCATAGTCGTGTCTATTAACAAAAAATAGAAGTACTCAAGATGCTTACTAATTCGTCTTTTAATTTTGTTTCCATCCCTTTAGCTCTCCCAAACCATTCCCCATGAACTCTTCGTGCACCATATCGTTGATCTTGTGGTAATGTTTCAATCCACTCATCCATGTCTTTGGCATGGGCGTCCACCTACAAATATAGAAAATTTTTGTCAGCAAACATAGAGTAAAATTGAGCACTGAATTTATTTTAAAGGTATGTTCTTACACTTTTGTATTCATTGTGATATTTTTTGCCATTACTATTTGAAACACTGCGATTGCTTACTCTTTCGTCCTTATTTTCATAAGCTTTTTTGCCATTATCATTCTTATCACTGTTTCCTCCTTTCAGATTGCCTACCTACAAATTATTTAAATACATGTTTAAGCAATGCTTATAACCTATACGAAATAAGAGAATGGTCCTGGAAGTCTTTTAAAGGTAGCAGAAAATATACTATACTTACATTCTTCTTGCTAATGGTGTAGAAATTATCCTCAGTAGATTCACTGTTGACAGTAAAAACGATTGTCGAAAAAAGAAATAAAATTACAAAATTCATAATTATTGTCTTTCTATATTCACACTAAAGAGAATACATTTTCACAAATTTTCAAAATGGATCGAAATGAACTTAGGCTATCTATTATTGAATTAGGTACAGCGTGATACCAGACAAGATTAGGCTGTGCCACTGCTGAGATATAACCGATTAGATTTCATGATAGAAAATAACATAGTTAGAGGTTAAATAGGAATTAATTAACGCAAGCGTAGTGAAATTGAGATTCGACTGATATTAATGTTGTAAAAACTGTTCATCAAAAAGTGATTTTATTTTAAATATTACTCAAGCTATTTATTATAATATTAGAAAAATATACCAAAACAAAATCGATCATTATAAAAAAGAAGCATGGAAAAAATTTTGTTCACTACAAAAAATTTTGACCCTCCCTTACAAAGTTGTAATGAATAAAATTAATGAGAAAATCAGCATTCCTCCATTGATAAAAAATTATGAACTTATTTTTGATGAAAAGAAAAATATAAGCTATTTATTATTAGAGAAATTTCCCAACACACCTAGCAATAACCCCCCCCCCCCCCCCATATCACACAATTTCTGATATTTATCCTGATGAATCTACTCCCAAACCTGTTTCCAAGTGTCTCACTTAATGAAATTGCCGAAATTATTCGCAAACTGAACAACAAAAAAGCACTAGGTATTGATAAAATTGAAAATAAATCCCTTAAATTATTAAACATATTCCACCCAGAAATTGTACAACAAATAATTAATTCCTGTTTAATCTTAAATTATTTCTCAAAAATTTGGCTCAAAGCAAAAGTTATTTTCCTTTTAAAACCCAATAAACACCCCCAGCTTAGTCTAGATATATCAGCAGCATTTGATAATGTTTGGTATAATTTCTTATTTAAAGAATTACAAAAATACAAAATTCCTCGGTATATAATTAATATTTTATTATACTACTTTTCGAATCAATACGCCTATTATGAACAAAATGGGATAAAAGTGAAAAGGAAACTTAAATGTGGATGTCCACAAGGATCTGTTTTAGGCCCAACTCTCTGGAATATTGTGATTAATGAAATTTTAAATCATTTAAACAATAGAAATTTGCTGGACTTGGAACCCCTAACCAATGAAATATTACAAAAAATCAAGGATTGGCTTACCTATGCAGCTCTTACCCTAAACCTCAACAAATGCGCATTTACCTTGTTCACGGAAATTAAACAAAAACACTAGATAAACCTTCCTAACATTCAATTAACCATACCCCACTTCAACATTGTACTCAACTTAAATATCTTGGTATAACTTTGGACAACAAATTTACTTTTAAGCCACATTTAGAAAATCTTGCATCAAAATCTCTGAAATTCTACAATTCAGTAATTGGTTCACTATTCAAATATTACTCATCAGCATTTTGGCATCTCCTTACTTCTTGGTTATACCTACAAAAAATATTAAAGCGCACTCAAAGATTATACTGCATTAATATCTCCAGATCCTACAAAACAATTTCTAATGAAGCAGCTATAACTTTATCAAAAACAATTCCTCTAGACCTTGAAATTATTATAAGAAACCTATGCTATTGTACACAAAATTGCATTGAAATTCCAGATTCCCCTAACAAAATATATAACTTTCCATTCCCCTCCATTAAAAAAATATTTTAAAAAAATTTAATATACAATACGAATCTATACTGAATACTGAAGCATACTTAACCCCACCTCAAGATATACCTGACTTCCAAATTGATATTATTCTAAAATGTAAAATCTCCATTAAACAATTAAAAAATATATTAAATTCTTGGGCACTTGAAAAACGGCAAGTATGTTGGAACTTAACTGAAAATGCTGAAATAACCCATATCCTTATTCCCAAACTTGAACCCTTTTACATATCCTCTTTTGAAACAAATTATCACACTGCACAAATTTTTACAGGTCATGGCAATTTTCAATATTATTTAAATTTTATTTAAAAAGTAAAATCTCCGTTATGTCGCTGCAAATAAGAAGAAAATTTACTAGGCTTATATACGAATTTATAAATCAGATATAAATTTATAGAACTTAATTTAAATATATTAATTTACTTCCCATTTCTGGTAATTTTTTGGGGTTGGGGCCTTTTTTGAGCTAAAATGATCATATTAAAAATGGTACCTACTTTTTGCAAAAAAATTAAAAAATCGGTAAAAACAAATTTTAGTAAAAAAGAATTGGGCTCTCTTCTATTTAAAAATTCGAAATAATTTTGTCAACGTTCGTTTACCTTTTTCAAAGCATTAAAAGTAATATCTAATTTTTTATAATTAATTCTAAATGCAGTTTTTGAAAAATATTAATATTGAGCAAAAAATTACTTTTTTTATATCCTAACAAAGTTTTCAAATAAAAAATTGAATTTCATTACCATCAATTCCGATAATTAAGTAGGTATTTTAAAGTTTGGGAATTTTTTCAAATTACAGCCAAAACATGCCAAAACATTTTGAAATTTTCGGTTATTTTGGCTGACATTTTATAAATAATTTTCTGAATTTTGGCTTTTTGACATTTCTGACATAGTAGTAAGGGTTCATCTGACATTTAATGAGCGTATACAAGAGGAACGCTCAAGCTGGAATTTTCCATTGAAAAATCCAACGCCTTCTCACCTAGAACTATACAAAACGTTATGCTTTCGTAGCAGTATTTTTTCCACTTCGTAGTTTGTAGGAGCTTCGATAATATTTGAACATTGATTGAATGAGATTATCGTAAGTGGATATTACCATTCATGACCAGCTCTCTCTTCCTAAATCTCTACTAAAGAATATTCTGTCTTTTTAAAACTTCGTATAAAAAAATCTATACATCCACTTAAATTTTGATATCAAAGTCGAATCCGCGACTTTAAAAATTAAAAAAAAATTCTTCGATGAACTCAAGTTTTGAGGCTTTTTACATAAATTGAAATAAATTATGACAGTCTTACCACCATATAAATGGAGTAGAAAATTATAAATTAACTACCATTAGACATTTCCAAGTAATATATTTTTTTAAATTCAATCTTCTGAAATTTCATTATTACACCATATAATTATTAAAAGTCCAACATTATCTATAAAGCTTGAATAATACAGTTGGTGAAATAAATCATTAATTCGGCGCACGAGTGGTGACGCAAGAGCCAGAGTATACAACGGTAACATCTGAAAATTGAAAAAGAATTTCAAAATCATCAATAAATTGAAACAAAAAAGAAAATCAAGATAGGTGAGCAGTTACTAGCTAGGAACTAAAATGGGTATAGGTAAACATACGCACTTTGTCTACATTCACGTTGATAGCAATCGAACACTTGTCTGTTAGTGTACGAAATACTATCGCTTCCACAAATGGGACTGTATTGCTGAGGGAGCCTATTTCTACACCCTCTCAAGCAATCGGCATCGCTAATGGTAGTTTGCAAGGCGATCTGATTAAGAGGTGTTCGTTGAGTCGTCTGAGGTCGTTGTCCACCTTGAGAATTCGTACCACTGCCCGATGATTGTTGATTATTTCCAGACGGCCATTGATTACTGCCTTGGTTGCCGAATCCGCTATTGCCTGCTCCTTGATTGGAACCGAAGTTGTTAAATCCTCCGTTACCAGATGATCCTTGATTTTGATTATTGCCAAAGTTATCAAAGCCACCGCCGCCATTGTTGTTCGATGATCCTTGTTCTAGTCCCAGATGTGAAAAAAATCAATACGAAACCCGGCGTGCAAAAGTAGCAGAAAAATCGGCAGAATTCGGCAGAAAGTCTCACATTCTGCCAAATTCTGCCGATTTTTATACCACTTTTGCTCGCCGGGAATCTAGGTTCACCAGTGACGGCGAGAGGGGGTACCGAGCCCGGATTTCCTTCAAGAGCCCGTAAAATTTAGCCCGAGTTCAATTTCACGAGCCCATGACGAAAAACATGTGGAAAGAAGAAAAAAACAACTAAAAATTAATGAATTTTGTCCCAATTTCATCAAGAGGTAACAAAAGAGTGAAAGATTTCAAATTTTTCTCAATTAATTGTTTTAAAGAAATTAATTTTTTTCTTTTTCCTATTTGAATTCTGTAATAAATTTGAGTCCTTATTTTTGAGAATAGAGAGCACCCAAATGGAGGGCTTCAGGGACTCGAGTACCCCCCCCCCCCCGCCCAGCTCGCCACGGAAATTTTTCATCATAAAAAAGTCAGAAAGAAGTGCATTTATTGCTTTTCAAATATGATTTTTCAAAAAATTTTCGAGGATATATTTCTTGAATGAACATTAGGGTGGATCGAGAAAAAAACATATCTTTGATTTTGACCAAATTTTTTGGAATGGTTTACTTTCAGTGAGAAACTTCACAAAAAAATTTGAATCCCCGAGGGGCAAGGGGAAGGGAGCAGGAGATGCTCAAAGTGCACCTCCTTTTGAAAAAAACGCTGTTTTTTGCGTTTTTTAGCCAATCAAACTTGTGTGAGAAGCCTTCGTAGCACTTAAAAGATGCGATTTAAGTTTCTACATCTCCCTAAACCATCGCCATCCTTCTCCGATCAAAACTCCGACTGCTACCAGGGGGTTGAAAAGTTGCAGGTTGCAATATTCCAATGATATAAAATTTTCATTAAGCTGTGATGATTTTTTTTTTTCATTGAGTAATTGAACAAAAAAATTTTTTCTCTCACTGGAAGTGAATTTTGAAAAAAAATGAAAATTTTATTCACCACTGCAGCCAACAGCAAATCATAAAATTCCAAAATACGGAATTTGATATCGATTTTGAATTGATTATTTTTTCGCCTGAAAATATTATGTGTTTTTTTTTCAATCACTGAAAGTATATTTCGAAAAAAAATTTCAAAAATTTTGTAACCAGTTACAAATCGTGACATGCTACACTATGGAATTTACGTCGACCTATAATCAATTTTTTTATCGTTTGAAAAATTCACAATAATTTTATTTTCAATCATCAGAAATTAAAAATTGACAATTTTTCTTTGAATTTTTTTTTCAAATTTCACTTTTATTGGGAAAATTTTTTTTTCAATTACTCGATGAAAAAGAAATCATCCCAGCTTAATGAAAATTTCATATCATTGGAATATTGTAATCTGCAACTTTTCAACCCCCTGGTAGCAGTCTGAGTTTTGATCGGAGAAGGAAGGCGATGGTTTAGGGAGATGTAGAAACTCAAATCGCATCTTTCAAGTGCTACGAAGCAATACGAAGGCTTCTCACACAATTTTGATTGGCTAAAAAACGCAAAAAACTGCGTTTTTTTCAAAAAGAGGTGCACTTTGAGCACCTCCTGCTCCCCTCCCCTTGCCCCTCGAGGGTTCAAAATTTTTTTGTGAAGTCTCCCACTCAAAGTAAACCACCCCACCAAATTTGGTCAAAATCCAAAATATGGTTTTTTTTTCGATCCACCTTAATGAACATATTTTTCTTCAAATCTGAATAAAATTTGTAAAAATTCGTGCCTTTTTGAATTAGCTAAATAAATTTTACTGAAAATCAATGATTTTTCACGGATTTTTCAGTCAAAAATCACTGATTTCTCAGTCAACTCTCAAATTGTCTGAAAAAAATCAATAATTTTGTGCGGAAAGATCAATGAAAATCACTGACTTTGAAATTAATTTCACTGATTCAAGAAGGCAGAATTTTACCCTAATTTGACAAATTCAGATTTAGAGAATAGGTACCTCAGTGCATTGATTGTTTGTTCCAAAAATCCCAAAAAATTTCAATTTTTCTTTGCTCAAATTTGTACTTTTATCATCCGCTTATTGAAAATGTTTCGAGTACGCCACATAACAGATTACTGAATTTTTCAATCGATTTTGACCCCCTCCCATGTTTTCCAATTCAGCCCCTCCCTTATACAATTTCTGGGTGTATTTATGCTTCCAACTAATATTGTATGAAAAAAAATTTCAAGGGAAATTGTGTTGGGGAAAGAGTCTTTCAAATTTTTTTGGAAAACACTGTAAGTTTTTCTTTAAGGCAAAAGATTTTAAATCATGATGTATTTTTGAAAAACTCAATTCAGTTTCTAAAATTTCACATGCTTAAAAATTGTGATTTTTTCCAATTTTTTGTTTGAAAAATTATCGAGTTTTTTTCAAAATTATTTTAAAACATTTTTTTTCAAATTTTTCATGTTTGTTTATCATCTGGTCTTGAAGAAGCCGCAAAACCTCTGCCTACTCCTTCAATGATACTCAGATTTCCAAAAAAAAAGAAGGTAGGACTCAGCACCTATATCACAAATCATAATAAAAAATTACTGGGGGAGGGAGGGGGAGGGTTGTAGAAAAAAGAACCCGGAAAATTATTGCACTAGGGTCTGACTCGGTTCTCGCCATCACTGAGGTTCCTTTTGAATTTCGAATTCTGATCAAAATATGCTAAGATTTTATACCTGGAAATCCGAATCCGAACTGAGGACGTTCGTTACTAGATGACGAAGACTGCCCAAACTGTCCATTATTACCAAACTGCGGCGGATTCGCGTTTCCATTCTGCTGTCCGAAAATTCCCTCGAGATTCGGATCCCCTCTTGTATTCTGTCTTCTAATTCTAGAGTGCAAATGATGAGCCACCGGGATCGAAGGATAAATATCATCCGCAGCGACAAAACACGCCAATAGAGTCGTAAACAAAACACCTACGCGGATCACATTCGGTTTACATTAAAATTAAACTCATCCAACACAAAAGGTGGGAAATACACTTGCCACTATAAAAATCATCACTTTGCTAACGACTTACCGCAGGATTTCATTTCGAAGAATTTCTCAATTAATTTCTCGCAACAAAATACAGTCTATTCGAGACAAACAACAATGTTCGTTATTTATTTGATATTGAAAAGTGTGGAAATAACCGAAGACTTCGATCTACGATGAACGACAATATAAAAAAAAAACTTATAAACGCGTCACCGCAAATAACACATCTTAATTACTCTGCAACGAAGGGCAAACCGGTTGTGTTCGTGAAATACTCTGTTTAATGGGGAATAATAATTTTTCAATTAGCATTTATAATCATATTGGTTCGAAGTATCGAAACTAGTTGACTAGTTTTAATCTCGGAAGTCATGAACTCATATAACGATGTTAAAATTAACATTAAGGTAGGTAGCTAGGTACCTATTAGATAACGTTTGCAAATTATCTGTCATGACTGGTTTACTCATCTACGCGTTGACAATAAGCACATCTTCTAAATTTTACCAATTTTATGCGGATTTCAAAGATATGTGGTAGATTACACTTGACAAGGTCATTTTACAATTCTGTCGATTTTATGCTTTACTCCCCTGCCAAAAAACACACTCGTGTAATGTTAATAAATCAGAAAAAAACATTTGTAGAATTTTATTGGGCGAGTATTTTTCAAATAAAAGTCAAATTAATAGGTAGATAGGTATATTTGGTTGATTTGAAATTAAAATAGGTATTACAGCTTAAAAATAATTCAACTGAAAAATTTATAGACGAGATTCATGTAGGTATTGAAAGGAAAAGGTACTATCGGCCTAGGATATTAGATTCTTTTGATTAAGTAATTCATGAACAAAAAGAAATGAAGGAAGATGCATTTTAATAATTATAAACAAATAGGATACCTATGTGTTTTTTTATGAAATTTCAAGTTTATATTTTCTCATTCTGATAAAGAACTGAACGAAGTATGTATTCATAGAAAAGTTTTTCAGAGATCCAACGATGAAATATATTTTTAAATTATTTCATTCGTATTCTGCAAGCTTCAATTTGCATGCGGGAATTCAAGGACGTTGATTGGTTTGACACGTTCCCTGGTGTAGAAGCTGAACTTCTGCAAAATTAATGAAAAATGAATCATTTCATCATCATTTGAATTAATGTGTTTAAGAAAACTAAATCAACACCCAGAGAAGTAATTTCACTCTCTTGGGGTATACTTACCTGTTCTTCAAAAATCGCTGGAAAATGGCAATTAGAATTTAGGTGCCCTTACAGTTGGCTTTAAGTGAAACTCACCCAAACTTTCATTTTTACATAAGCCAAAACTAATTCTGGGCAATTCTTTATAAATGAAACCGAGGATCAAACTTTCCTACTGATCTTTCGATTTTATTTACTTATTTTTTTAAAAATGAATTTTGATCTCCTCTCAAATTAGAAAACAGTTTCCATTTCTATTTTGGGCCCACTTGACAGGCGGGGAGAAGATCAGTGATCTCCTGAGTCCAAGAGGAGTGACTCCTAATCTCCCCTACAAGCCCCCTCCTCAGCATAAAGTTTTTTTTGTGATTTTTAAAATCCTTCAAAAACGGAAAATGGTGCATTATTTTCAAGAGGTGCTCTATGCTGTTGATGGGTGGCGCGTACTTTTTAAAAATGCTGTTTTCTATTTTTTAATTTTTTTTTGAAAAAAATTACAGCCAAGGGGCTTAAAATTTCATTTTTATAATTACATTACACAAACAGGAATAATTTTTTAAAAACGTGAACATGGTAGCCAAGTCAAAATTCTAATATCAGCAGATTTTTGGAAAAACGGTTGCAAAAGGTTTAATAATTTTTTTATCGATTTTTTCTTTTCAAATTGTGCACGTGCAGGTAGGTAATTTATTTTAAATCGATTCCTCGGCTCCTCACCCAAAATTTTCAACGAGAAATTGCTTCTCAAGGATACAGATACTTTCACTGCATATTTATATAGACACGAGTGGGGAGGATTTTTCAATTCACCAGTTTCTTATAAAAATATAGGTATTAGGGTGGATCGAAAAAAAAAGATATCTTGGATTATGACCAAATTTGGTGGGGTGGTTTACTTTGAGTGGGAGACTTCGCAAAAAAATGTTAGGCCCCCGAGGGGCAAGGGGAAGGGAGAAGGAGGTGCTCAAAGTGTACCCCCTTTTGAAAAAATACTGTTTTTTGCGTTTTTCAGTCAATCAAAATTGTGTGAGAAGCTTTCGTAGCACTTGAAAAATGCGATTTGAGTTTCTACATCTCCCTAAACCATCGGCATCCTTCTCTGATCAAAATTCAGACTGCTACCAGGGGGTTGAAAAGTTGCAGATTGCAATTATTTCAATAATATGAAATTTTCACTGAGCTGGAATGATTTTTTTTTCACCGAGTAAGTGAACAAAAAATTTTTTCAGCCACTGGAAGTGAATTTTGAAAAAAAATTTGAAAATTTTATACATCAGTGCAGCCAACAGAAAATCATAAAATTTCAAAATACTGAATTTATATCGACTTTCAATTTATTATTTTTTCGCCTGAAAATATTATGTATTTTTTTCCAATCATTGAAAGTATATTTCGAAAATTTTGTACGTCATTGCAGCCAGTTACAAATCGTGACATGATACACTATGGAATTTACGTTGACCTAAAATTAATTTTTTTATCGTTTGAAAAATTCACAATAATTTTATTTTCAATCATCAGAAATAAGAAATTTAAATTTTTCTTTGAAATTTTGTACGTCAGTGCAGCCAGTTACTAATTGTGATGTTCTGATGTCTTCAAATTCAAAACATACTTCTATTGATTGGGAGAAAAAATTGGACCAATCACTTGACGTAAAAATAATGCATTCGAGTTCATAATATCAGAATATCATAATCAGCAACTGGCTGCATTAACGTACAAAATTTTTAAAGAAAAATTTTAAAAAAAATCTGATGGTTAAAAACAAAATTATTGTGAATTTTTCAAACGATAAAAAAATTAATTCGAGGTCAACGTAAATTCCATAATGTAGCATGTCACGATTTGTAACTGGCTCCACCGACATACAAAATTTTCGGAAAAATTTTTAGAAATATACTTTCAGTGATTGAAAAAAAAAATACATAATATTTTCAGGTGGAAAAATAATCAATTCAAAGTCGATATAAATTCTGTATTTTGGAATTTTATGATTTGCTGTTGGCTGAACTGGTGATAAAATTTTCAATTTTTTTTTTCAAAATCTCTTCCAGTGGCTGAAAAAATTTTTTTGTTCACTTACTCGATGAAAAAAAAATCATTCCAGCTTCGTGAAAATTTCATATTATTGAAATATAAATAACTGCAATCTGGAGCTTTTCAACCCCCTGGTAGCAGTCTGAGTTTTGATCGGAGGATGGCGATGGTTTAGGGAGATGTAGAAACTCAAATCGCATCTTTAAAGTGCTTCGAAGGCTTCTCACACAATTTTGATTGGCTAAAAACGCAAAAAACAGCCTTTTTTTCAAAAGGAGGTGCACTTTGAGCACCTCCTGCTCCCCTCCCTTTGCCCCTCGAGGGCTCAAATTTTTTTTGTGAAGTCTTCCGCTCAAAGTAAACCACCCCACCAAATTTGGTCAGAATCCAAGACATGTTTTTTTTCGATCCACCCTTATAGGTATGTACTCAATGTTGGAGTAAGTATTGTATATCACGAAAGGTGATAAAGCCGATTTCAAAAAATAAATAGAGAAGATTTGGAATCATTCATAAAACCTATCAGAACAGAAATTCGAGCTTTTCATTCAAAAAAATGTTCATGGCTTGATTGGGAAATTTCTAAAAATATAATGAATACAACTGATCGTGGTCATTTATAACCGTTTTTTAAATTCTGAAATCTCTGAATTCAATGAAGAAGCATAGTCGGTTGGTCACTAGGGCTGAACGTTTGCCATTAAAAAAAAATTGAACGCGGGGATAGCTAGAAAATTGTGTCTAGACACTCGACTACAAAAAGAGTTATTAAAAATTTCACCCTCTGATTCCATCCTTGCCCTCTTTCCTACTTGGCCTTAAAATCTTACTCGAGTGTTTAAAAAATTCCAAAAAATTAAGTAAAAATTTGTAGTTTTTTTTTGAAAATGACTTTAAAATAAAATGTTTTTACACTATTGACAACAATTTTTCATCTCTGTCCTGTTTTTCAGGGATCCTTAGAAATACCAATTTTTTATTTTTTTCTGATATTAATTGAAAATTTTTTCCCTAAAATAATGTTAGTAGGTAAAAAAATATCTAGATATATATTTCAACAAAAAAAATTCATTTTGAAAAAAAAGTATATGGATGAGGGTGGATTCACTGATTGTGACCAATGATTTTTACGGATTAAAATATTCATACAAACATGATTAAAATACAAGAAAAAATTATCAAATTTTTCAAATTTTTTTGAACGTAAGTTGCAAAGTTTTAAACTGAAGAGGGAAGGAACAATAGTAGAGTCAAGGGGATGCAATTTTTTACAAGATTTTTTGAGGTCTATTCCTATCTACCCTGCATCAACCTTTGAAAAAAAGGGCAAAACAATCACTCTTAGTGATCAAAATGCTCCACGAATTCAGTTAAAATTTAAGAAAGCTGAAAATCAAATGTAGCATATTGTTCGTACAGTTTTTTTGATACGCTCAGTTCGTGAATATCCTCTTATTTTTAGGACCTGACCTTCTCATCTTCTCTACATGTGTCTAAATCCGATCGATAAAAAAAATTTAGTAACATCTTTCATATTTTTGATAATACCGAATTCAAAAATTGAATAATTTTTGGATGCGACCCTCCACCACCCCTTCATTCATACTAAATCTGGTAATTTTTACTTTTTCACATCGTTTGTCAAGTTTTTTTAGGAGGTTGAATTCAAAATTAGATTCATTTTTCGACATTATCGTACCCAGATCTTTCTCACAAAATCACTAAAAATCGCTAGTGAAATTATTCGTAATTTCTCTTCACTTAAATTGTAGGTATTCATCAAAAAAGAATCATTCTTACGTCTTCCGCAAGACTGCTGAGCACAACGCAATCTTTCAATGCTGGAGTAGGTTATGTTATCAGTACCGCAAACAGGCCTCCAATTTGAGATAGGTGCGCATTGATTAATACACGGACCTTCTTCGACCGTATTTTGATTGGCGATGAGATTAACCGTTGGTCGTCGAGTAGTAAACTGTTGTCTTTTAAATCTCGCATTCAACTGGTAAGCGATCGGAATCGCACCATTGTCTTCGATGGCAGCAACACATGCCAACATTAAAATCATTAAAATAGCTGCAAATTGAAAAAAAAATTAGCGCCGAATTATAATTTCAAAACTATACGAATCAGAACTTACCGCAAATTTTCGCATAGAAAACCATCTTCGACAGTTCGTCTTCTCGTATGAACACAAAATAGCAGAAAAATAAGTATATTCGCGAAACGCAGAAAGCAGATAGCTTCTATAAGCGGCCGTTTTATTATTCTCGAAGCTATTTATTTCAACAAGTGCGATTTCGAACAGTTCTCCGTAAATGTGGCAATTTTGTTTTCAACAGAAACTTCCTATTTCGAAGGAAAACAACATTTTACAAAGATTCAACCAGAAGAACCAGAAACACCACTATGACCAGTATGTTTACCTAATTAAAATAACTCTAATTCGTTTTGTTTTTCCATCAATAAGTCGAACATGAATAAGCTTCTCGAAGGAAATTAAATGTTATATTTATTTGTCTATTATCGAAAAAAATACGTGTACATTGAATTGACAGATCTGTTGATTCGTTTTTATGAACAATTTGACGTCTTTTAGCTGCGATTAGTTGTTTTTGAGTGATTTCGGTGCTTGAAAAGGTTGATGATGAAAGTGCTCCGTTGATTGGATCAATCAGTGAGTGGTTTGGTTGTATTCTTGGAGGTGCAAAATCCGTAATAAGCGAATTTAACTTCTGTAAAATGAATTTGATTAATTTTTTAATCAGTCGATCATACAGGGTGTTCCATGAATCGTCTGCCAAACATATTTTTTTGATATAACCGGGTACCACTAAAAAAAAACTTGGGATGAACATGTTGCCTATTTCAAAAATTGAAGGGGCGAATAATTTTTTCAAGCATGGTAATGTATAGTACTTTGAAAACTGAACAAATTTTCACTTTTTGACTTTTTGCCTATCTTTAAAATTGAAGGGACTACAAGAAAAATTGTTCAAAAAATTTCTCAAAAAATGAACTGATCAAGGGAATGGATAGTACGTTGAAACCTGAAGAAATTTTGTTCTATAGACTTTTTGCCCAACATCAAAAATGAAGGGGCTGAGGGTCATTAAAAATTGAGCAAATTTGAAAATTTTTTGAAGCCCATTTATTTTGAGTGACCCTTAGCCCCTTCATTTTCGATGTTAGGCAAAAAACCAACAGAACAACATTTTTTCAGTTTTCAACGTTCTATCAATTCATTTGCTTAGTTAACTTTTTTAGAATTTATTTGAACAATTTTTTTTGTAGCTCCTTCAATTTTAAAGTTAGGGAAAAAGTCATTAATTAAAAATTTGTTTACTTTTCAAAGTACTGCCCATTACCATCGTAGAAAATATTTTTTGACGTGATTTTTTTTAGAAGCAGCACTTGCTCCTTCAATTTTTAAAATAGGCAACATGTTCATCTCAAGGCTTTTTTTAGTGTACATCCAAAAAAATACGTTTGGCAGACAATTCGTGGAACACCCTGTATATCACTTAGGAACATACAGTGTGACACAAAAGTCGTGTCCACTGCAAACACTTCTCAATATCTCAGAACTGGAAAGAGATACCAATGTATTGAAGATCGATAATCAAACTTTAAGCTCTACCTATAGGGTGTCCACAAATTGAGAAACCGGTTTGGATCAAAAAATTGGGGTCCGAGTTTTTTATTAAAATAAAGTCTACCCGATTGAAATGTGATATGTTTTTTTTGAAACCGGTTCAGCACTTTCAGCCGTTTCGAACCAGTTGCCAATTATATCCGAAAAAGTGGAAATATGAAAATAGTTGGAAAAAAAGTTGTAGAAAATTAAAGAATAATCATTTTTCGTTCCATAACTTTTTTTCCATCTTGCAAAGGAAAGAATTTGTCGTACAAAAGGTTTGAGTATAATTTTTTCTTATTTAAGCCATAATTCTTCTCCGCCGCTAGATGAAAAAAAAATTATAGAACGTAAAATATTCAATTTTCAATTCTCTACAACTTTTATCTAACACTTTTTTTGATATCTTCACCTTTGAAACCGGTGCGAGATGAACCAAATTTTTCCAAGGTTTTTAGGTGATTTTTTTCTCCAAGTCGATAACCAGTTATCTAAACGTGGAGATATCAAAAAAAGTTTGAAATAAAAGTTGTAGAGAATAAAAAACTGAACATTTTACGTTCTGAAATTTTTTTTCCTTCCGGCAATGGAGAAGAGTTATGGTTTAAAAACCATAACTTATTTCCATTGCTCGACGGAAAAAATGTTATGAAACAAAAAACAATTGTTTTTTAATTCTCTACAACTTTTGTTTCAAACTTTTTTCCATATCTCCAATTTTTTGGATGGATATTATTGACAACTGGTTTGAATTTTTGGAACTGCTGAACCGGTTTCAAAAAAACATACCACATTCTGATCGCGCTTATTTCAATAAAAAACCCGGACCCTAATTTTTTGACCCAACCCGGTTTCTCAATTTGTAGACACCCTATAGGTAGGGCTGAAAGTTTGATCATCGATCTTCAATGTCTTCGTCGACAGGAACAAATCACCCCCTCCTCAATTTTGTCCTTTTACCAACATAAATAAGGTCAAAATTGAAATAGGTTACTTTAAAACTAAAAATAAAATAAAAATCGAGGTATATACTTCTTCCACATTTTTCAGCACAGAGTAAATGGTCCATACTCCAATACACTCTTCCATTATTGCCACAGATAGGATTCGGTATCCCCATCGGTATCGGGCAATTGATATAAATGCACTTATCGATAGGATCTCTGGTAGCATGTTTGGATCTCGACCGATTCAACGAGTTTCCAGGATTCAACAACTGCTTATTTTGTAATAATTTTTGCTGCAAACTGGAGCCAGCTCGGTCTTCATCTGTGGCTTCAGTATAAACACCGGCAGTACACAGACAGACCAATAGTGCTATCCATAAAACATCCAGGTACATTTTCAAATTGGCCGGTAGCACCCGCGAAGTAGGCACAGTCGACGTACGCGATGGTGATAGTTCTCAAAAAACGAATTTTCAGGATCTACGTTACGTATCCGCTGCGTAGGTACAATCGACACGATTTATGACCATCACAACGAGCAATATGACACAGAGTTACTCATCTATCCCCATATTTTGCTCATTTTATACGGCTCCGTAACCCAATCTGCAAATAAGTACGATATAAAGGCTAATTACGTATTCACGTATCGTCGTCGTAGTCGTCTCCTATGTATGTACTTGTATCGTATTCGTAGGCCTATATCTGATTATTGAGTAAATTTTGACTTCCTTTTGTAAGTACTTGTCCATCACGAGCTGCTGCGTCGTTGGATTTATGGAACTAGTTCTTTCTAGAAATTATATCAAAATTTAAATTGATCGTATTCACGATTTCACTTTTCAAAAAATTAAATAAAATAATAAGTAGCAAGTTTAACTTGTCTACAAGTCAGTACTTCCTCGTAGGAAATGATCGAATTTTCAAAATCTACGAGAACGTTATCGAAATTGAAAATCTGTGTTTTATACTTTGGCAGGTAAATTAAATACCGATGAATAAAAACTTGAAACATCCTCCTCCCCAAAACATATGATACTTCCAACCATGAAATTTAAATGACATCTTTTAGAAATCATGGAAGGAGAAACTGACACTCATGATGTTAATTATTCATAAATTTTCCAAGACATATGCCAAAAAAATTTGAACTTTATGACTTTTTTTCTAAATTTACAAGCGATTAAAAATACCATCCTTGAAACAAGAGAATTTTTTCTTGAAAAAAAAAAGATCCTTTAAAAATAATAAAACCATTTTTTGTTATTTCTCTGAGAACTTCAGCAAAAATGGCAATCGCTGAAATCGAATTTTTTTTCCACATTCCAGTCATCAGAGAAAGTTGAGTAAAGAATTTGATGATTTTTCAGAAACTGATCAAAAAATGGATGAAAAATGGCCGTACCAATACGAGAAGACTGAAACAGAGATGGGAACATTGGCACTTTTTCCATATTCTCCTGTTTTTTAAAAATGTTTCTTTCCACCAGTGGCACCAGTTGCTTATAAAATTCTCAAAACTTTGAAAAACGAATTTCACAGTTTTCAGAGACTCGAGTGGAAAAATTGAACAAGAAATGGTCGTTGGTCGTACCGATGTGGGAGAAGACTGAAACGGAATGAGGACCATTCATCCCGGTTGACAAGGTGCTAGCGTTTTGCTAGCATTTTAGTCGCAACACTCGCAAAAAACGAACTTTCTACTCGCTTTTTGATGCTAGCCTAATTTTCCTCGCTCAATGTTAGCAATTTTCTAGCAAAAATTTGCTTGCGAATTTGTTGCTTGCATAACGCTAGCAAATTTCGAGCAAAATTACGCTCGCAAATTTGATGCTCGCATAATGCTAACAATTTTGTTAGCAAATGTACGCTAGCGTTTTGATGCTAGCAAAACGCTAACGCTTTCGCTAGCAACTATACGCTCGCGTATTGACACTAGCTATACGCTAACGCCTTTGCTAGCAACTATACGCTCGCGTATTGACGCTAGCTATACGCTAACGCCTTTGCTAGCAACTATACGCTCGCGTATTGACGCTAGCAAAATGCTCACGATTTGCTTCAATGGTGTAAATATGAGGGAGAGGATAATCCCTCCCCAGAAACCCTCTCCAGATGCCCTTAAAAATTGATTTTTTTATTCGAAAAGTATTTTTGATTTTAAAACCACATTTTTTCGACAGTAATAATCAGGGGTGCTGCGAACCCCCTGAGTCAACGACGAGGACCCCCAAATTTTCCAAGTAGCCCCCCCTCCATTTTCACAAATTTCCTCATTTTTTTACAAACTTTAAGGAGGGGGGGGGACAAAAAAATACAATACCACCAAACGGTTAGGGCTTAATGCAACGTCCCGACGTTTATATGTGTAAACGTATTCCAACTTTGAGGCATATTTCAGGAAATATTTGCAAAATTTCGATTTTTTTCAAAAAATACTGCCTATTTTTGAAAAGTTGGTGTTTTTTACCCTTAAATTTCAGGCGAAGAAGTGAGTGGTTTTTTTTTGAAAAAAATCATTTTTTAATAGGACATTGACCGTAGAACACGATTTCAAACCATTTTTCATAAATCATAATTATGGTTTACTGGAGGACATATTCGCGAAAACCTGGTTTTCAGCAAACACTTTCCCCTCCCTTGGGGTAGCGGTCGCTTCTGGGGGTGGACATTTTATTATGTTCTTTAGTAGGCCATTATGAACAAAAGACGCGAAAAAAATCTAGCTAGAATTTTCCCGTGGTTAAAATCTGTTGAATTTTGCCGCCGAAAACCAATATTATTGATCTATTTTATCAACTGAAGCTGAATTTTTCAAAATTCGCAACCTTTGAGTTCAAATTTATATTTTTTGACTATCAATTTTTTCGGAAAAAATTAATTTTCTGCCAAAAATGAAGTTTGGAGTTTTGGAAAATTGTGTTTCAATCGATCAATTAGGTCATTAAAATGGAAGTGCTGAAGTGCATAATATGGACCTTTTTTAATGAAATTTTCTCCAGTGCTTGAAAGTACCAAAATTTTCTGATGATTCCTAAATGTCTCAAAATCATTTCTAATCGATTCGGTAGGTTGAAAACAGAGCATAATACCGAATTTCAGCTACTTCTGTTCATTAATCAAATTTTCACATTTTGAAGGGCTATGAGGTAATTTTGAAAATTAATAAATTTGCCACTACATCCAAGTTTGTTATACTCGAAGATGTTACTTAGAAAATAAATATAATCTTTTTTGCATTTTTCCAAAAAATAAATATCTATCTACTTTTTTTTGCATTTTTTATAAAATGAATACCTACCCTTTTTGGTGTTTTCTTTTTTTTTTTAGAAAATAAATACCTAGACGTTTTTCTTTTTTGGAATGTAGGTACTTAGATATTATATATTTACCTACTACAAAAAAAAAGAACAGAACATAAAAACCTTTCAATGAAAGCAATGTTTTTGAAAAAAAAAATGAAAATTCACCTTAGAAATTTTTATTGAGTAAGAAATGAACAAAATTGGCATAAAATTGATGATGGGGGGGGGGGGGGGTCGTCGCTGAAAAAATGAAAATTCACCTGATTACTAGTGCATATTTTTACGTTCCCAAGAGAATTTTGGCAATTTTTATTGAGTTTAAAAATGAGCGAAATTTGGGTGAAATTGATTTTTTTAGAGGGGGTCCAGTCTATTGATGGGGGGGGGGGGTCTATTATATTGATGGAGGGAGGGCCGTTGCTGAAAAAAAATGAAAATTTACCTGTTTACTAGTACATGTTTTTACGTTCCCAAGAAAATGTTTGCCATTATTGAGTTAAAAATGAGCGAAATTAGCGTCAAATTGATGAACTTTTGGGAGGGGGTCCGTCCATTGATGGGAGGGGGTCGTCTATTGATAGGGGGTCCTGTAATTATAGGGAGGGTTCGTTTTTAATTATTTTCCAATATTTATTGTTAATTAATTTTTTTCTCTTTAAAATTTAAATTTGTAATTTTTTGCATTTTTTTTGGCCGCCCCCCCCCCAAAAAAAAATTTTCAACGACGATTTGCTCGTCAAGAATACCCCTTCACAGCACCCCTGGTAATAATGTATAGTGTTTGCAAAAAAAATGTCCTCGTTTCACTCGGACTGAATTTGCTACTTCTTTATTTTTTTAAAATCGAGGCTGTTTATGAAAAATCAAAATCATCTCAGTTTACTTACTTACTTTTGGAATATTTTATAACAATTTTTTAGATTCAACGTGAGTAATTTTCAGCTCTTGGGAATTTATTCTAGCTTTTCTTTCTTACTTCGTTCGGGTCCAAATATTTTCACACTTCTTTAAAAGTTGAGAATATTTCTCAATATTATAAAGTCTCATTTTACAAAGCATTTCTTACAAGAATTCGTCTGCGTTTATTACTCACTTTTTTAAACAGTAATTTGAGAGTTTTGAGTTTTTTTTGAAAATGTTTTGCTCTCACTTCGCTCATTTTCATGCATACGGTACCTTGAAAAAAATTTCACTTCAAGCTTCAAAAATTTGGCATATCAGTTTTTCCACAACCTTCTCCCTTTATTGTTTCTAAGAATGCACCTGGTAGATAATGATTTGAAAAAAAAACTAAACAAATAATTATCAGGATTTATGATTTATCCTTTATAATTGAAAATTCTGTATAGTATAATATTCAAGTAAGTGATACCATATTGAGAAAATATTTGAGAAAATTTAAATCCTGCAAACTGCATTGCTAATGCATATATTAACCCACCCATCGAATGTATATAGACTGGATTTAATGACTAGATACTTATCGAGTACTGATAGCCGTGTGGCTTAGGTTAGGGCGTTAGGAACGTAGGGTCGTAGGTTCAAACCCCACCTTAGGCATAGGGATTTTTAGTTGTGAAATTTGAAGCAGATGGGTAGAGGTAGGTAAGGATATACCTGAAATGAAAAAGATAGTATGAAATAAGGTTGCCAACCCTTTTAAAAAAATTAATTAATGCAATTTAATTTTGTTTTTAATTGTGCGATAATACGCTTCATCGACGCTAGCTTTGTGCTAGCTTTATCGGCGTTAGCGCCGAGCTCACCTATTTTTGCAACAAATGCCTCTAACTTAACGTTAGCGTTTAATGCTAGCTTCATGCTAGCTTTGGCGCTAGCGCCGAGCTCGCCTATTTTTGCAACAAATGCCTCTAGCTTAACGTTAGCGTTTAATGCTAACTGAAAGTTAGCAACAAACGCTAACTCAAAGTTAGCATTAAACGCTAACGTTAAGCTAGAGGCATTTGTTGCAAAAATAGGCGAGCTCGGCGCTAGCGTGGAATCACTAGCATTTTGTCAACCGGGATGCTTTCGCCAATTCTCACTATTTTTAAAAATGGTCGATTTTCACAATTTATACTTACTGATTGGAGTTCTTTGGGAAATATTCTTACAAATTGTCATCAAGGCTGACGATGAAGGGGGGAGGGAGGGGGTGTCAAAGGAGGTAAAATGCCTTGAGCCCTGAATTTCCGAGAAACTGATCAAATGATGTAGCCGGAAACGTGGTTCAAACCCACAACTAAATTTTCAAGGAAAATGCTTCAGGTACAAAGATGAAAAATGACGCGAACGACTGAATCATTCCTGTTTGACTCATGCGGGTCTTCAATTTCCATGCAACTCGATTTTTTCGAAATCCATGCTATTTTCAAAATTTTTTTACTCCAATCTTTTCCTCAAAAAATTTTTTCAACTCCAATGAAATTTTTCTTCAAAATTTTTTCTCGGGTCTAAAATTTCTCCAACTTTGGTATCATTTTCCAAGATAGATATTTTTCAACCCTGAACATTTTTTCTGAACTCTGGAATTTTTTCCTTGAATTTTTTTTTCAGCTCACAAGATTTTTTCAAAAAATCTTTCAGCTTTAAATTTTTTAGATTTAGAAACTGAAATTTTTTCTCAACTGCCAACCCTAAAATTTCATTCTTCAGTCTAAAAAATTTTTAGCACTACAAATTCTTCTAAGTAATTTTTTTTAATTTTGAGTTTTTCAACATTTTTTCATCTTGAAAATTTTGGAGTTGAATATACAGGGTGGCTCAGTTAAGGTGTGAAATATTAAAACCACGTATTCTACTTATAATTTGGAGTAAAGAATGTTATATACATGATGGGTCATAAACGCTTCATTACTGAGTTATTCGCCTTTAAAGGGGGCCCAGATTTCACCCAAAATTGGCAATTTTTGCTCTAGCAGTGAAAATTTTCGGGGGTAGGTGGTGGAAAAAGTGAAAGGAGGTCCATAGAAACGTATACTAATTTTTTTTTTTTTGGTTCATAAGTAAGTGTTTTAAAGTAAGAAATGTGTTTCTGTACCAGAAAAATGGTCGAACAAGAACAAAAAATCATTTTTTTGAAATTTTATTCACTTTTAGGGGTAGTACTACTTATTTAACACCTATTAACCCAAATTTCTGTTTTTTTTTATTTATTGGATGCTGAGTAATCAATTTATCAAATTTCGACTATCCCACAAAATTACAATAAAAATCGAATTTAATGATTTCTTATGATTCCTTATTATTATAAAAAAATTCGCCTAAAATTTTTTTCTAAAACATCAAAAAAATGGAGGGTATCTCAGCATAATTTATTTTGTGGCAACGCTGTAATTAACTTCCGCGTAAGTAACCCCGACGCTCGTCTCGTTAAACGCAACATTTTACGGGCGTCGCGATGCGCAACGTTGCCGAATTTCCAGTTCTTTACTCGGCAATATCTCAGAAAGAAAGCGTTTTGGGCACATGTTGAATATGACATTTTTTGTTCGTATTGATAAGTAGAATATGAGGTTTCAATATTCGAGCCACCCTGTATTCTGAGAAAAAAATTTAACGTCAAAAAATACCAAATTTGAAAAAAAAAAATAGAATTAAAAAAAGTTTTTATAAGAATCAAAGTTGAATTGAAAAAAAAAATTGAAAAAAAAACTGCAAGAGCTGAAAACAATTTTTAAAAAGTTACAATAGAGTAGGAAAATATCTCAAGAAAAAATTTCAGCGTTGAAAAAATTTGCAGAAAAATGTTGGAGGTAAGAAAATTTTTTGAAGAAAAAATTTTAGAATTGAAAAAAGTTTCATTTGAGTTGAAAATTATCTTGAAAAAAAATACCGGAGTTGAAAAAAATTTTAGAACAATTTTAGGCTCGGGGAAAAATTTTTAGGAGGAAATTGTTGAGAAAAAATTTTATTGGAATTGAAAATATACAAATTTTTACTGTTCAAAGACCAGGGCCAGGGTTGAAAACAATTCTGGGAAAAGAGAGAAACTTTTATCAGGTTGAAAAATTTTGAAAATACCTAATTTGGTCCTGAAAAAAAATCGTGTTGCATGGTAATAATTGAAAACTCACATGAATCAAACAAGAAAAATCTAGTCGTTCAACCCAATTTTTATTTTCGTGCCAGATGTATATTTCTTGCAAATTTAGTCGTAGGTGTAGCCAAAGAAGAAAAAATCAAATTTTTGATTTTGAAATTTTATTATAAACAAAAAAGTGGACAAGTTTTACTTTTGATGTCAAGTCTACCAAAATGGTATTACATCAATACCTACATCACAATTTTTCTCAGTTTTTTTGAGTCCAACAGAATCGGATTTTCTCTCTCTGTATCCCCTTTTCTTTATCAAAGAAAATATAAATTAATTTTTTCGAATTGCAGTTTAACACAATTCTACAAGATAATACGAACGAATTTTAAAAAAAATGATTCAACAGAAAAGTTTAAGGAATTTTTTTAATGAACAAAAAATGCGCAGATGGACAGGTAAAACATATATTGCACTTGGTTCAAGAAGGTAGGTACATAAATATAAACAGAGGCAGTAAATAAGAGAATGAAACCAAGCTCATTAAACAATTTCACCCGAAAGTACTATTTTGAAGCCGCAGTAGTTGTGACCACGCAAGTACCAGCATAACTGAACGAAATTCCTACGAGACAAACCAAAAAATTAATTAAATCATAATTCAATAAAAAAAATCAGTTTTTCATCCAAAATTCAAATTCTTACTTCTTCCACATTGTTGAGCGCATCGCAACACCGCGACATTATCATACACCAGGTTATCAGTGCCACACACAGGATTCCACTGCGACTGTCCCCGGCAATTATTGAGCACACATTGATAATCGCTTTGATTACTGGTCCATAACACTGGCTGATTATTATTCGACGACCCTGCTTGATTATTGTTATTCGACGTTGCTGATCCTTGTTGATTAGAGTTCAATGAACCTGCTAAGTTGTTATTCCCCGACTGCTGTTGCTGTTGAGGTAACCTTTGACCTTGGCCGTTGGATGATCCCTGAAATGAAAACTGCCCTTGTCCGTTTTGAGGTGGTCGTTGGGCATTGAAGTTATTGAAATTCTGATTTTGTTGCCCCCATGGGATTGGTTGTTGTTGTTGGAAATTTGGCGAATTTGGTGAAAAGCCAGGACCGAATTGCCTCCTGATTCGAAAATGATGAATTGGTATTGGCGGAGGGTTCGATTCGAGTGAATTTTCTAGAGCAATTGCACAGCTCAATGATGACGCAAATAAAATACTTAGACCTAGAATAATTTAAAATTGAAACAAATGAACACCTTGTTTAAATGTATGAACTATAAATGCTAGGATCCTATAGTAATACAAAAATTAAACAATCAACTTACTTAATTTACGAATAATATTCATATCTAAAGATTTATTCGTCGTATGAAAATGTAAAAAATGAAAAGTTACGCGTTGCTTTCTGATCTCATTTGAAAATTATCTACTTAAACCGCGAACTTTACAACGACCAACTTTACAAATAAATAAATAAACGGATAATTCGATACAAGAAATAATCTCAAAACGCGAAAACGCATAAAAATAGAATTTACCACTACCTGAAACTGGTTTTTATAGCTAATCATCACCGTATCAGCTGCATGGGTATTTCACACCGCACGTTAATTTTCACAGATATGAGATAATGAGTGGAGAAGCATATTTCAATAACACAGGTCAACATAGAAAATGCTGTCTGAAACTTAATGGGTAATTTTGATAGGATTTTTCGCACTGATCACAGGAAAAATAGTAAAAAAATTCTAGCACTTCAAGATTTTCTATAATTTAAATTCTTTGAATAGAACAAAAATTGTACAGCATAAAATTTAATTTCTATAGAGTGTAATTATTAGTTTTTTCCTATGAAGCTCAGTTTTCGAAATTTTTCAGCTGAAGTGTAAAGTTCAACTTTCATCTTTCATTCAAAAATATCTCGAAAGCTAAGATTTTTAGAAAAAAACTCATTCGACTCTGCAGAAAGGAAATTTTACATTCTATTCATTTTTTTCGTAGGACCCTTTCCGTGCTTATAAAATCGACTTTGAGGTGTAAAAAATTTGCTACAAAAAATTCAAAATTCGAAGAAACACTGACGTGATGGACAAAAACTGAAATAGGTCAGAATTTTTCAATAGAAAGTTGAATTTTGAAATTTCAGCTGAAATATCTCAAAAACTTCGCTTCCAAGGAAAAAATTAATTGGACTTTACAGAAAGAAAATTTTACGCTCTACAATAAGTAGGTATATATTTTATTCTTTCGTTTCGTAGGACCCTTTTTTTACCTAGAAAATCGAATTGAAAGGTCAAAAGTCATCAAAAAACGTAAAAAATTTAAACTATGAAAATTTCTGACTCGATTGAAAAAAACTGAAATCATATTCGAACTTAGCACTAAAAAGTAGGTCAGAATCACCTATCATAAGCGTGCCCAGAAATTATTTATGGGAGAGGGGGCTGAGAATTAAAGAAAAAATAGAGGGGGTCAAATTTCAATGAAAAAATTGAATAACGTATTTTCAGTAGGCTGACAAATTTGAGCAAAAAAAAATTGGGAAATTGCGGAATTTTTTAAAACAAACAATCAATACTCTCCTTAAATGTAGATTAATTATATTTACCTGTTTGAATCAGTGAAATTAATTTTAAATGAAAATCAATGATTTTTCACTGATCTTTCAGTCAAAATTATTTATTTTTTCGACAAATTGGGAATTGATTGAGAAATCAATGATTTTTGACTGAAAGATCAGTGAAAAATCAATAATTTTCAATGAAAATCATTTCACTGATTCTCAAAGGCGAAATTTCATCAAAGATTGGTTCGGATTTAGAGAGTTATGTGACCTCTCAAGCGCAAAAGTACCACAAGTCGGATTTTAGAAAATCGATTTTTTTGCGATTTCGATAACTAGAGACCATCCCCTTTACAATGAGACTAAAACGAGCCCCCAACCTCTAAAATTCTCGATTTTATAGGCATTTGAAGTTTGAGTACCAAAAAAGTTCATTTCGAGAAAAACAAGCTTAAAGTTGAAAGAACAAAAATCCTGGTTTTTTTCTTTTTTAATTTTTTTCTTCCACATAAATATAAAAAATGAATAAAATTAAACTTATTTCAGTTAGAAATGAACATTTTAAATTGAAATCGACAAAATTTTCATCAAAAATCGTGACCATTTACTTCCCATCCAAGTTCCGCACGATTAGACATCTATTGCAGAAATTCTGATATGATTCTAAGGGTTCGAATTTCGATGATACTGATAATCACCAGAAACATAATTATATTTTAAAATGTTAAAAAATTATTCAAAATGAATCGAAAAATATTCAAACAGATACATATTTGCATTTTGCACAAATAAACTGAAATCCATCCCAATTTTTTGTTGGTATCCATTCGTATCTACTTGAACCAATTCAATCGGATTATTTTACGAATCGTATAAAATAACTCACGTATTTTCAATTTCTTCGAATATTACTACGGAAATTCTGCTGGTACTCACCTAAAACAAAGAAACAAAGAAAATTTCAAATTAGTTCGTTGTTAATAAAAAAAAAGCGTCCAATTTAAGGACATTTCTCATACAGAACAAATTAAGGTTGCAAGACCTAAGACCTAAGACATAACTCTATTGAAGGCAAAGCCTCCAAATGTTATTTGCATTCTCCATTCTTCAAAAATGGAGGAAGAGCACTTCAAAAATTTTTTTGTTGAATTAATTCGAAAAGCGCTTCATTAGCATTAAAATTTAAAAAAATATGATTGAAATGTTCCAGATGGCAGTTTCAATGTGATAAAAAACAATGTATTCACGAATCGTTTGCCTGCGATGGAATATTAGACTGTGCAGATGGCTCAGATGAAAATTTTAAACAGTGCCAAAACAAAACGTCAGTAAAAATTTCAAATTTCGTTATCGACTTAAAAATTTTTTTTTCGTAATTTTCATTTCATTTTTGTTTTCAATGTTTCCAATGTGATTACGGAGCTTGCATAGATAAAGAATATCAGTGCGATGGTCTCAATCAATGCAACGATGGGTCCGACGAGATGCCTCAAAAATGTAACATGATTGATGACGAAAATGAAACAAACAAACGAGATGCTAAGTAAGTAAGTTCATGGGTGAAATATAATCACCACTCAAGGCGATTCTTCTTTGGCACGAATCGAATAAGAATAGCCGAGAACTACCATGAAAAACATTAGATAAAGATTTAAGAGATTGAAAAAAAACACATTCGGGATTTCGACGAAAATTAGTGAGGCTTCAACACAAGAGAGAATGGCGCCAGGGAAACCTCTGAGATTAATATTTGAAAAAAAACACACATTCTGGTTTTTGACGAAAATTATTGAGGCCCCAACCCAAAAGAGAATGGCGCAAGGGAAACCTCTAAGTGAGATTAATATTTTAAAAAAAAAAACACGCGTTTTCACTACTTTTGAGTATTTCCATCTGGAGATCTCGGACCTCCCCTCCCCGTTTGTAGTCTTTAACATCTCCCACAACCACTAACCTGGAAATTGAAAACGCCTTTTTGACGTCTACTAAAAGGTTGATAAGACTTTTAGATTTTTATTTAAATCAAATCGCACACTCAAACGCCTAAAAAAGAAATAATTTTTTTTGATAATCTAGGATGATATTCCATTCCAATGATCATTCCGCCCTCAAAAACTAGAAAAATAGGTGCTATTAATTCTGGAATGAAAATTCATCCCAAATTAATCGCAGACCAAAAACGATCAGAAAAATCGTGGATTGATTTTTCTGGGATGATAATCCAATCCAATGATCATCCCGCTCTCAAAAAGTAGAAAAATACGTGCGATTAATTCTGTGATGGAAATTCATCCGATATTAATCGCAGCCTAAAAATGCTCTGAAAAATCGTGGAATGATTTTTTTGGGATGAAAATCCATTTCAATGACAGAGTGTCTAACAAAATTTGTTGAGCAAAAAACTTGACTTTGTTTGACCTTTTGGAATGATTTTTTTGAGGGCCACCTCCCTCCGTCGTCCGTCCCAATAAAAATGCTATGCGGCCGTATGCCTGGGTCTCCCCCTCCCCCCTCCATACATTTGAGATCGCCTATCGCCTTCAAGCCTTCTAAGAAATTAGAACGAGAAATTTTTTCCGTTTCAAAATATTCAATTGTCTGGGATGGAAGAGAAGAGTTTATAAATAATAATTTTGAAGAAGAATAAATGGTATAAAATCACCGAGTCCGAGCGAAGTAAGGGCGAAATTTTTTGAAAAAAGAGCACCCAGAATCTGAAATTCTTTTATTGAAATTCGTGCTTTTTCGTGTTATGTTTTGACTTACAAAGAAAACTTTTCATTATAGAGGGAGTAAAACGCTATTTTACTCCCTCTCGCGAATCGCTCGAGTGCTTAAATTCGCGTTTTTCTCCCACAATAAAGAAAAATATCGTTCAAAATTCAAAGAAAAAACAATTTTTGACTCCCTTGTTGTGAAATATACTAATATCTATGAACTAATCTCCAGATCTCCTACCAAAAAATCGAAACATTTTTGAAATATTCCAATCGAGATCGTTCCTGAGTCTTTTTATAAATGAGAAGCACAATTTTTTTCACACGAAAATATCAATTGTCTGGGGTGAAAATTCCCTGAAAAGTCAGCAAAATTTATGAAATTAACAGAAAAATCCGTGAAAATCTTTGAAAAATCAGCGAAAATTCGCTGAAAATCAGTGAATTTTGCTAATTTTTTCCTGTGCTGCAATTCTGACTGTTTATCAGTGACTTTTCACTGATTCAGAATGAGAAAGTTCTAAAAAAAATGGCAACACCGATTATCACTATTTCTTTCAGACTTGTGTCAAAAATTTAACAGATAAATGAATAAAAAACACAACTAACAAAAATTAAAATATTTTCTTCTTAATTTTATGATTTGATATGAAATATGAGTAACAAAGTACGTAGACTACATAATTCTATAAGTTCAGGGCGTCTGTTACACTGACTTTTGGTTACTATCCTAAAATTGTTTTCGGCATGGTCCATCATAAGCCTTTGTAATTTCTGCAAGACCAAAAAATAAATTATCACAAAATTGGTCAATAGTTATTCCTACGAGCAACACATAAATGTAATTGCAATAATAGTCCACTTGGTCCAGTCATTTTAAGAGGTGACCCCCAAAAATTAAATCCTGATTTTTTTTTCGCGTTTTACGTTCGTAATGGTCCACTACACAACATACTAAAATAGACACCCCAACAACCTACCACTACCCCCAAGAGAGGGGTAAATGTCTGCTGAAAACCGGTTTTTCGTGAATATCTCCTCAAATAAGCCTCAAAACTGAAAGATAGTTATGAACAATCTTGTTCTACGTGTAATTTCCTATCAGAAGGGTTTTTTTACTTTTTCAAAAACACTCATTTCCTTGACCAAAAATCAAGGGTAAAAACACCTATTTTTCAACACTTTACAGCATTTTTTGAAAAAATTGAAACTTGTGAATATCTGCTCAAATAAGGCTCAAAATAGAAAAATGGTTATGAACAATCATGTTCAACGTGTAATTTCCTATCGGACAGGTTCGTTTTTCTTTCGAAAACACCTACTTCTTTGCTAAAAAATTAGGGGTGGAAACGCTTATTTTTCCAATATTTACAGTATTTTTGGAAATGATGGAAATACGAAGCTGAAAATATCGTTTTTGAATCTTTACGTCGCAAAGAAATGTTTCGTATCAAAAATAATAAGCAATAACATCGCGTTTAAAGTACTTTTTCTTTCCACAACCTCGATTTTTAAAATGCAGTAATCAATAACCTCCCTTATAATTAACGGTAGGGGTTAAAATTCTTGCGGTGACTTTTTGGAATACCCTACCAGCATGAATAAAAAAATTACTCTTCACTGGTATAATTTTGGGTACTTTCAGCTTCGTTGGAAAAATCGGTGTTTTCCATCCTTAATTTTTGGGCAAAGAAGTAGGTGTTTTCGAAAAAAACCCAACTCGTCTGATACGAAATTACACGTAGAACATGATTGTTCATAACCATTTTTCCATTTTGAAGCTCATTTGAGGAGTTATTGAAAAAAATTTCGATTTTTTTCAAAAAATGCTGTAAATTGTTGAACAACAGGCGTTTTTTACTCTTAATTTTTGGTTAAGGAAGTGAGTGTCTTTGAAAAAACCAAAAAACTTTCTGATAGGAAATTACACGTAGAACAATATTGTTCATAACTGTATTTCAGTTTTGAGGCTTATTTGAGGAGATATTCACGAAAAACCGGTTTTCAGCAGACATTTACCCTCCCCTGGGGATAGCGGAGGGTTGTGGGTGTCCATTTTAGTATGTTGTGTAGTGGACCATTACGAACGTAAAACGCGAAAAAAAAATCAGGATTTAATTTTTGAGGGGTTTGATACATTTTTTCTCTTACTTGCCTGGACTATAAATTATTCACAGAAAAATAAAACATCAACAATACATACGTATATTACATCTTTGAAAACACCCAAGAATTCCTGTGGTTGGATAATCCTTATTATCACTGCCACAAAAAGGTCTGTAATCAGCCGTTACAGCGCAATCGTTCATGCAATCGTTCTGAGAAATTGGATTTGTTGATTTGGTACGACAAATGACAGCACCAAAAAATAATATCGTCATCAAGACAAAAACTACACACAGAAGAACGATCAAACGTATCAGTTTGAGTTATTCAATTCAACTCATAATATTAACAGGTATTTTTAAAAAAAGGCTTATGTACTATTCGAAAAAAATAGAAAAAGTTGCGAATTTGCTCATTCAATTTCGATTTGACATAATCTCTAGGTACTTTAAAATACCACTCACCAGAAATTTTCATGTTGAAAAACATTTATACCAGCCACTTTTTAATTCGAAATATTTACGTACATAAAATTGAATTAACTTCACAACAAAAAATTTTTTCCAACACTGAGATCTGGAAATACTCGAAAATATCTAGTACTTTGATAAATGTTGAAAAAAGCACTTTTCATAGATCTTTTTTTTAAGGTTCGAAAATATTCAGATCTTTTAGATCAGACGGTTGTCATACAAATGAGTAGATTTGATTTGTAAATTTTCGATTAAAAACAATTTAGAAAATTCAACGGTGGGTGTCGTTCATTAAAATGGGGTTTCGTGCAACACTCGTGCGTCGTGTAATAATAATAATACCTAGGTACCTAATTATAATTATCGCAAAGATCCGCACACCTACTGCAATAAAAATTGCTAAATTGATCAATTATCATCAAGGTTTGTGCTAGTCATTAGCTCATTAGCGAGGATTAGATATTCTTTTTTTAAATCGCGATATTTTTAAATCTCGGGGGAAAATAAATTATGATGCATTAATGTATCAAGTTAAAATCAAAAAACGAAATCGTTATGGGCACATTTATATGTGAAAACTACAATATTGGAGATAAACATCGTGCCCTCTACCACCCTCCCCTCCAATTTTGAGAAAACTCATGTAAAAAAATGAAAATTGCGTTTCGCAAATAGATTTTTACTAACTCGAGTGTGCTGAACTTGATTATCAAAAGGGTGCCCACTATATTTCAGAAATGATTTTCCCTGACTTTTCCAGGCTTTTCAGACTAATGTTTCGAATTTTTCCAGACCTTTTAAATATGATATTCGTAAACCGACCGGGGGGGGGGGGGGATTTTTCTTCGAATTTTGCATAAGAATGATACAAATTGCATGAGGTCGTAACGATTTTTTTTCAAAATCACTAGATACTTTTTACGAGATCATTAGATGCGCCTCCTCGGACCAAAAAAAAATATTCAAATTCAATTCTGAAAATTTTTCCACCGATCCAACTCCCCCTCGCCACAAAAATTTGACAATTCGAATTTATTACCTGCAGAAAAAATTTAAAATAAAAAGGAAAAACAAAGTATTCCAACGTAAAATTAATTTTTGAAAAATGAAATAAATAATGCCAGGGTGTTTATGTCTACTAAATCAAGCGAATGAAAATTCGGATTTCCGGACTGAAAATTCAAAAATTTCTTCACCCCCCCCCCCCCCCCCAGTGAAACACATGCCTCAAATTTATAAATTCACATAATCCCCCTGCAATTTTTTAGTTTGTACTAATAAATAAAAAAGTAAATGAAACGGTGAAATATAAATCATTTTATGAAAACACAGACATCGTGTTGAGCCCGAGCGAAGCGAGGGCGAAAATTTTTGTAAAGAAAGATCTTCAAAAGATAAAAATTTACCACTTTTCCCTCATACATGTTTTCCAAAACATGGTTAATAATTTCGAATTATTTTTCATTCCCTTCTCTTTTTTTTCAACATCGTGGTCAAGGGCATCATGGCATTTCTTTCTCATCACAGCTCATTAAAAAGTAAGTTTCCAAAAACTTAAGATTATACATAAATTCTGTAGAAAGAGTGTAAATTACTCCGAGCGTAGCGAGGTAAATTTTTTTTTGAATAGTTCATAATTTAATGGACGAAGAATTTTATTGTAAGTACATTACGATCAACAAAAAATGATGAATAAAAAAATCAGATAAAAGATGTAGTAATTTATCCCGACCCGCCCGAACGGAGCAAGGGCAAAATTTTTTGAAAAATTTATAATAAAATAAACAAAAGAACACTTTTCTAAATGATTTATCTTGGGATTTTCGAAAATTTCTAGAGAAAATTCAAAAATTCCCTGTCTTTTCCAGACCACCAAAATTCTTTGACTTTCTCCTGTTATCCAGAGAATGGACACCCTGTTCAACTTATTTTCTCGATCTGTCTCCTCCGTTCCCCCAATTTACCAAAAAATTGAAAAAACTGATGTTTAATAAAAATTGGGCTGTAAGAGGACAATAAAAAGTCAAATCCAAAAAATAATCAAATATTCGAACTCGGTGCCTTCAAAAACCTAACAACGATGAGTCACACGTTATTTTTAATTTTTTTGAATTTTGACCTCATCAAGGAGGCTGATAGGAGGTTTAGTGCAAGTTCAGTGGAGCTGGATGAAACAAGCCATCAGCTAAGCTAACCCCTGATTACACTAGAGTTTTTGCATTGCTTGAATATAAGAAAGTTTCGAAACATATTTTAAATTTTAGCATCATTGAAAAAAATGTATTATTTTTTTATATTACTATTTTAATCTTGCATTTTACAGTATACAGTTGACTCGATATCGAAACTGTTGCAATGCCAAAAATAATTTCGTTGGTCGTCCATTTAAGCATCATTCATATGAAGAATCATTAAAGTACATAAAAAGTTTCGACTCAACGACTCAAAAGCCAAAAAAAAAAGAATTATTTACGAAAAACGAAAATTGATGTTAACACTTTTTTTTTGTTCAAGTACATTTTGTCAAAAAAAAGGAATAAAACTCGATTTTTTTGAAAAGTGCCTTATTTAAGTTCGAAAGCGTTACTCATTAGCTACCTATTCGTGGATTTGTTTTTCACCTCACGTTAAAGAGAACAGAGATAAGTCGGCCTCAAAAAATGTCGATTTGGGCTCCTGATATGGACCACAGCCACAGCAATAATGTCTTTTTCTTAATCAGATGGCGAAAATACGAAAAAAAATGGTCTCCAAAAGCCATGGAATTAGCAATTCGATCTGTACTTCAGTATGAAGGAGGGTACTTGGTGTTTCGAAACTTCATAACCTCCCTTTAACTATTCTGAAGAGGATAGTTGCTAAAGCACGTCAAAAAATGAGCACTCAAAATTCATTTTTTAGCTCTACGACGTACGTTCAACGTATGTGGATTCGTAAAATAACGTAATAAAACAATTTCGAGTCGATTTGACTTATTTTTTTTCAATTTTATATGTGGTCCATTTTAGGAGCCCAATTTTTGATTTTTCAATTTTGGAACCTCTTGGGAAAAAATTCGCCAAAAATCGAGTTTTTTTGGAAGCTGTCCTCTTGGGGATGGTTAGCAGACACTTGTCGCTACACATTAAGCCTATTTCGGTGTTCCTAGGGGGTTTAGGGACGATTCATGGAGCCTCAAGGTCCATAATACGCAACCTTACCTTAGATTTTACAAAATAAACCAATAAAAATGGTCTATGGAATTCATCACTATGGATGATAGTTCATATTTGCCAAAAGTGATAACCGCTGAGTTGAATGCATTTTTTTTGGAAAAAATTTAAATTCGGCCCGACAGCAACGAATTTTGAAAAATGGTACTTTAATAAATCATTAAACCTGGAAAACAGATAGAGAAAAGTATAACTCGATATCGAAACTGTTGCTATGCCAAAAATAATTCTGTTAGTCGTCCATTTACCTAAGCACAATAAAACCTGAAATACCTCAATAACTTCACTATCCATACTATCGCAAAACACTTTACTTTTTCTATTTTTTAAAATTTTGGTCAAAATTGTGGACCCCTGTACACCCCAAGGATGTTGAGATCCCATCTTGAAAAGTGATTAGTTGAAAAACACCAAAAAAGTTCTTCTAGCTGTAATTTTTTCAGATTTATAAATGGTAGCCTTAATCTTGTGTACTTGACATAAAAGTTGAATTTTTATCACAAAAGTCCAACTTTGAACTTTTCAAAATGTGATTGTCAATTTTAAATCTCCTTTCTATTCTTTACAAAATCGCACAAACAGATTCACCTTGGACCCAACTAATTATGAGATATAGCCTTCAAAAGTTTAGCCATTTCGCAAGAAATTCTAATTTAACGAAAATTACGAGGGTCGGCCCCTCCCCCACTCCCTTGAAGGATTAGGATCGAAATGTTGACGATTCCTTCGTTAGACCATCGAGTGGGATCCGTAAAAAAATTTGAGCGAAATCGGAAGACCCAAGGGCAAAACCAGTTCGAGTTGACATGGAATGAGCCAAACGTTCGAAAAATACGTAGATAAGAACACAACCAATAGAAATTATATTATTTTCTTCCAAAATTAATAAAAAATATATTGAATAATGAAGTACATTAGACACAATGTGTTACAAGTAATTTGAAATAACTAATTTAACCCACATGTTCCATTCCATATTATTGTAATATCTGCAAAACCAAAAAAAAAAAAAAAAAAAAAAAAACAGAATTAAGAAATTGGTCTATGGTTATTCCTGCGAGCAATACGTAAACGCAATAATAAAATTATTCTCAGGAAACAAAAACCTCAGCAATACATACCATTACCACAACTTTTGGCACATTCAACTTCTCCTGGACTAGAATAATCGTGGAAATCACTGCCACAAACAAGGTTATATTCATCCGTTGTTGTGCAATTGCATAGGCAATTCTCGTATGGGGCATTACTTTCGGGATATAGACATGGAAAAGAGACACGACAAATGGCAGCACCAAATAATAAAATTGTCACCAGCACAAAAACTACATACAGAACATCAACCAAATGTATCAATTTGAGCTATTCAACTCAAAATATTAAAGAAAGTATTTTTTAAAACTCATTTTCAGTATTTTATCCCTAAAGAGGACGCATTGTCAGGAGTTACCTAAATTCACACTTCTTTTTTTTTTCATTAAAAACTGTATTTTCAATTTTTACGAATGGCTAAATAATTTTTTGAAATATTTCTACTCAAAGTGCAAGTTGAAGCAACAATTTAGAAAAAGTAGGTATTACCTCTGATCACTCCTAAAGGAATCAACTATCGATCAGTATTCTTTTACAGATATTTCAGATCACAGCTAATTCCCTCTCAACGATAGGAGGAAAAACTTTAATTTAGGTAAATTTTAGCTGCAAAGTTGCACTTTAGGTACAAATATTTCTAAAAATATATCAACCATTCGTAAAAATTAAAAATACCTACGTTTCTCAATGGGAAAAGTGCGTGAATTAGCCAACCCCTTTACTGAATGAGCACATCAGGCAATTTACCTGTTTTAGGTATAAGATTATAGGTACACTTGAAAAAAAAAGAAGCACATTTGCATATTTAATTTTGATATTATCAGTACATTAAAATACCACTCACCAAAAATTTTCACGTTAACAAACATTTTTACCACCAACTTCTCAATACCTAAATACGAACAGATTTAATCAATTTCGCAAAAGAAATTTTTTTTCCAACGAACACGACTTGATAACATTTAATAAATCATTTTAAAATATTGTTTCTGGTTTTTCCAATGTCCGAGTCGAACCGGTTATCACTTTCGATTTTAACATGTACTACGTAGTACGTCCATTGAGTGCTAGTTTTGAATTATTTAGTATAACATGGATCACGCAACCGACAAGAATGATCAATGATGTCCCAACATTACATATTTGCGAGAATTAGGTCTACCGAGGAAAATACGCTTTCCACAAGGCTCAACATACCAAAAATGAAGATAGGGTCTTCCGATTTCACTCAATTTTTTTCCACGACTATCCCTTGATGGTCTATTCACATAATACATACATGACCATCATCATTTCTCTTCTAACCATCAAGGGAGCTGGGGGTAGGCCACTTAATTTTCGTGCAATTGCAATTTTTTGCCAAATACTTAACTTTGAAAGCTTATATCTCAAGATTGGTTGCACTTGGGGGAAAAACTGTTTATGAAATTTGAAAGAGAATTGATAGAAGATTCAAAAACGGAAATCACATTTTGAAAAATTCAAAGGTGAACTTTTATGATGAAAGCTCAACTTTCATGATGAGTACAAAAGATGAAGGGTATGATTTAAAAATCTGAAAACATTACGCTGGAGAAACCTTTTTACCTTTTTTCGAGCGAACAAAAGTTCAAAATGAGATCTCGACACTCCTGGAGAGTACATAGGTCCTTAATTTTGACCAAAATTCAAAAAAATATAAAAAATAAAGTAACACGTAGATTTCTGCTAATTCGAAGACGCTGTTGGAAAAAAATTAAAATTGAAGTAGGAAAAATTTTGAGACAATTTAAATAAAAAAATTTTAAATTAATAATTTTTCCAACTAATCTTCCTTCAGATTTTTCCCAACTTCGTATGTTAAAATTTCTTCCGACTCGAAAATTATAAACTTTCAACATATTTCCAATTGAAAATTTCTTAAAATTTTTCCAACTTCGAATTTTTCAAAAAAAATTAAACTTCATGTTGAAAAAATTTTTAAATAATTTTTAAAAAAATTACTAAAGGGAAAAATTTTTAAATCAGAGCTCTGAAAAAAATTTAGGAATAAAGAAGTTGAATATATTTTGAGTTGAAAAAAGTTGAACTTGGGATTGAGCTAGTATCCAATGAAATGATAAGAATTTTTTATTTAAAAAAAAAAACATATTTTCAATCATTTTTGAGCATGCGCATTACGTTATCGTTTTCTTTCCACTCCAAGAAACCAGTTTTTTAAGGTACCATTGAAATGCTGTTTAAAGTTTAATGGGTGATTTTTATAACGTTTTTTTACTCTCATCACGAAAAAAAATGGTGAAAAAATTCAATCAATCAAGAATTTTTCACACTTTAAATTTTTCGTTGAAAATTTTTTTGCACTTTTCAATAACTTTTGACACTTGAAGTCAATTTTCTGAGCAAAGAAAGGGTTCAACGAAAAACATGAATAGAACATAAATTGTGGAGTGTAAAATTTCCTTTCTGTGCAGTTCAATTAGTTTCTACTGAAAAGGCTTAGCTTTCGAGATATTTTAGTTTAAAGTTGAAAGTTCAGTTCAAACTTCTTCTTTTTTTTTATTGAAAATATCTCAAAAACTAAGCTTTCTAGAGAAAAACTAATTGAACTACGCAGAACAGAAATTTTACGCTCTACAATTTATGTTCTGTTCATTTTTTTCGTCAGGCCCTTTCTTAGCTCAAAAACGCGACTCTAATGGTCAAAAGTTGAATCAAAAATGTAAAACAAATTCTCAAATCTCAACAAAAAATTCAAATTTTAAGAAATCCTGACGCAATGGAGTAAAACTGAAATCATATTCGAGCTCAGCACTAAAAAGTAGGTGAGAAGCACCAATCAGAACCAATTACACGCAGAAAAAAATTCTGATTTGCCGAATAACTTTGCCATTTCCACTGTTACAAACGAGAAATGTTGAAAATGTGGTTCTCCAAGAAATTGATTTTCTGAGAAAATCAAGCGTAAAAAAATGAATAGAACATAAATTGTTGAGAGTAAAATTTTTCTTTCCGTAGAGTTCAATTAGTTTCTACCTAGAAGGCTTAGTTTTTGAGATTTTCAATTTAGAAAATGAGTTGAACTTCCAACTTTCAACTAGAATATCTCGAAAGCTAAGCCTCTTAGAAAAAACTAATTGATGGATTCCACAGAAAGAAAAATTTACGCTCTACAATTTATGTTCTATCATTTTTTTCGTTGAACCATTCCTTTACTCTGAAAATTGGCTTTTAGTATGTCAACAGTTATCAAAAAGTGTAAAAAAAATGTTCAACAAAGAATTCAAATTGTGAAAAATCCTTAGGTGATGGAATTTTTTCCAAGGGTTGGGAACGGAACGAACAGAACAAAACGATTTTGATAAGATTTGAACAGAACAGAACGAATCAACAATGAATCAAACGAAAAGATGCGATAGGATGAGAACATAAACACAGAAAAAAAATACAGATAAACGAAACGGAACAGAACGCCGATTTTGGATTTCCTAAATTTTTAGTACATTTTTCTTTCCTCTAATGCTCTGTGCTCTGCATCGGGTATATGCCATACTTTTCCCAGATTTTTCAATTTTTTTTCTCCAGGGACAATTTTTTTGGTAAAATTTGCTAGTGTGTCCTTGTGGCAGTATCCTTTTTTCAAGAAAATTTTCAGTACTGAAAACTATTTTGAGAAAAATTTCAGAAAAGTACATTTTTTAAACATGGAAAAATCTGAGAAAATTTTAGGTTTGGTGTTGGAAATACTTGAAAAAAAAATTAAAAGTTGAGTAAAGGTAATTTTTTAAAAATGGGAGTTGGAATTTTAATAAAAATCAGAGATGAAAGAAATTTTTGAGAAAAAGTGAGATTCAACTCGTACCTACCCTGAAAAAAATGGGAATCTATTCGTCCATTCTTTCACATGGGTATTTCGTCGGGAAAACTCATCTACAGCCCAATTTCTTGAGAAATTATTATTTTCTTGGGAAACCTTGCAATTTTTATGATATTATGGAAATTTAATAAAATTTTCTGAATTGCAAAGAATCTCTCTTTTTAAGAAAATTGTCCAAGTTTTGGGAGATTCCTCAATTTTTGGAAAATCGTTCAGGCTGTGGAAAAAAGTCGCTCTTCTTTTGGAAAATTATGCGAAGTTTTGAATAATTTCCCAGTTTTTGCAAAGTCATCGCAAGTTATGGAAAAATCATTCAAACTCGAGTACACAATCTCGGAAAATTTAAATAACGCTGAATCCACTAACATTCATTCTTCTAATGGGATATTTTATCACGAATTGTGAAAAGGTTCTCAAATCATATTTTTCGATAAAGAGTCACTTGCGCTGAATTTTTATTTCAAAAATTCGCCAAAATTTGAAAAATGAGCTTCATCATCTGAAATTTTGCATACTAATGATGTTCTTTCGATTTATTTTTGTTTGGGCTCAAAATTTTACTTTGAGTTGGAATATCTAAAATTTCTGGAGCTAAACTTCATTTCTCGAGTTTTGGATAATTTTTGAAATTTCAGAATTACCTCATCGCCCATCAAAAGATGATAATTCTATCCATTCAATGAAAAAAAATTAATTTTAATTCCGATTTTGATTCAATATTATTTATAATTTTGATTTTAATATAAAATTTTTGGACATAGTTAGACATTTTTTTTGATTTCGTTGGAGGGCTTCAAAGTTTTGGCACACCCCACTCAGAAAGTCCAGTCACGCTTATGGTGCTCTGTAACACGTGACATTTTTATTTTATTTTATTCGCATAGTTGGTCCATTCGTGTTCGCGCTTTTCATAGTTATGTAAATAAAATAATACAGCAGATGGGAACGGAACGGAACAAAACAGAACAGAATGATGGGAACAGATGGGAACGATACCAAATTTGATTTGAAGATAGGAACAGAGCGAGAAACATCGGTTATATAAAACTAAGGATCGGATTGAAACGGAACCAAACAATCGTTTTGCTCCCCATCCTTGATTTTTTCACAATTTTTCTCGTGATCAGCGCGAAAAATATTATGAAGATCAGTCCTTTAATTTCAAACAGCCTTTTTCAATGTCGATCTGTGATAATCGAAGGTTATCATGAGTATGAATTCGTTGATTTGACATATGAAATTTTGATTAAAAATCAACAATTTACAAAATGTAACGTGGTATCGTTCGCAAAAAATGTAACAAATTGGAATTAAAATTGTTGAAAATAACATAAAAATAGAAAAAAGTATCGTGAAAACTCGAGAAAAATTTATTCATACGTAAGTTCAAATCTTCATGAAAAAAGGTTTCAAAAATATTGCTAAAAATATCGTAGATATTGTTGGGATGTGGAAAATAAATTCTGAACATTGATGAAAGTGTAAATAAAATTGGTTATTCCTAATTTTAATTCTTGTCAAGATCCGTATACTTATTGCAATAAAACTTGCCAAGTTGATCAATTATCATCAAGGTTCGTGTTTATCATTAACGAAGATAAGAGATCCTCATAATTTGTTAAATCTAAGGGGAAAAAATATGGTACCTAACTACCTATTACCTACATCAAATCAAACTATCAAATTGAAATCAAGAAGCAAATTCATTATTGGCTCATTTACACGTGAATCTCAAAAAATTGATGATGGAAAAAACGAATAATAGATATTTTACTAACCTAAAAAAAAAACATATCTAAAGTTAACCATTACGTACCAATCGAAGAAAAAATTGAAGACTTTCGATTTTAAAAATTGTATTTTTCAACCAATTAAAATAAATTTACAAATAAAATCTCTCGATTTCATACAACAGAACTGATAAAACTTGATCTGCAAACAACTTAACCAGTGCTCAATGCATTTGGCGGACCTCTGGTAGTGAAACAATCTCCAAAGTGTTGAACTTCGATTCCTATAAACCAAAAAAATCGATCTTTTACTCGAAATAAATGAAAAAAAAGTTTGGAATTATTATAAATGAAAGCACATCAAAAATCAGCAAAAAAAGACAGAATCACAATGTAGACACATTCAATTTACCACAACTCGTGTTAAAAACCCGAATTAAAACGTCATCTCATAACAATCTATAAGTCGAATGCAAAACTTTCACAATTTCGATCTCTCACAAAAAAACGTTAGCAAATAACACTTGACACTTACGTCTTCCGCAGTCTCTAACGCAATTGAAATAAGGTCTATTCTTGTAAGACACATTGTCGGTTCCACAAAGAGAAGCGAGTTGTACTCCTTGACGACAATTCTGCTGAATACAGTTGTTTATTCTTTGAGTTTCAGCATCGGTAACCGTTGATCCTTGGCCTTGGTTGTTGTTCGAATTCTGCGATTGAAATTGAAAATTCCCATTGTTGCCATTTTGCCCATTATTTTGAGATGACGATCCAGTCGATCCTCCGGAGCCTTGCTGTTGTTGTAAAGTGTTCACCTGCTGTTGGAGAGTACCTTGTTGTCTTTTGAATCTTGAGTTCAAACGATACGCCAACGGAACTGACGAAAGATCCTGGCTTACAAGTTCTGCCAAACTACCGCAGACCAACGAAGCGATCAATAAAACACCTACACAAATCATAAAATTAGAATAATAAACAATAAACGTGAATTTTTTAAAACAAATATTCAATATTATTAATTAGTAGGTTTTTCTGAAATATGACTACTGATTACTTACTGAACGCTTCCATTGATGATGCAGTTCTCTTAGACGAAATGAGCAAAAATTAAAACCAACTTCTTTTAAAATTTCAAATCATAAACGCACAGAGAAACAAACCACATTACACGATTTGGTTTTATCGAACAATGATTCAAGGTACAAATTCTTACCCAGGTTCGGATATTTCATATAAATAATCTATAAAAATATGTATACAAAACGATCATTAAGCACGATTATAAGTAGATATAGGTACGTGAAAAACAAATATTCATTGCGTTGTTGTAATAAATATCCAATAATTAGCGGGTTTCCCTCGCATATGTGATATTGATTCGTTATCGAAACAAAATTTCATATCTAAATTGGTTAGAAATAAAATGTACTTCATGGATCGATAAACGGTCACGATAAGATGGTTAAATCTTCGCATCGATCAATTAAACGCCAAGTTTGGTGCATAGACAACTAAAAGATGGGTAATTTTCTTCCGATAAGTATTCGCGGAATCTCCATCATACAGCTTTAGCTTTTTATGGTTCAAATCGTGCTCAGCTTTGATTCCAAGGATCATATTCACATCACAATCGTAGGTACTTGGTCAAAGTGTGATCGTATTTGTACATCGCTGGTTCATTGCACCGATTTGTATCCTATTATTAGAAAGTAAACAACTATCTGTATCCATATCACTTACCCATGGCTAATATTATCCAAATTTCGATTGATATTCCATCGTCAGCTTATAACGATTCAACAAGTTGCATCGGCGAAGCAATGAAACGCCCACAGAAGCACAAAAGACGATTCAAAACAAAACACTTGTAACATTTAAAAAGAGCATCGAACTTTTCAATTGAATAAAAATAATTAGGAATTTATGCACTTGAACAACCGAATATCAGTTTCGAACACAATAAAACAGCCGAACTCGAAAACGACATCAAATACCACACTTCGATCCGGTGAAGCGATTCCTTATGAAACCAAACGACAATTTAGAAGACCCTTTTTTGGAATAGAGCAAACAAAAGTTTTCGAAATTCGAATAACTGCACCGAGGATTTAGTATTAAAGAATAAATTATAGAAGATGCAAAATGAATTAACCGAAGACAAAACCGATATTCATGATCTACTTGAAGCGTCGGCCAAGAGTCTCGCGAGTCACAACTCAAGCAAAATTCGATTCACTTGGCGATTATTCGGACATTTTAAAGGTAGAAATCAAAATAGAAACGTTAAATATAATTAATTAACCAAAGGATTAGTTAAAAAGATAAAATATTCTACGAAACACGAAAATAACTGTCAACAAACGAAAATGAGTCACAATGCGCCTGATATCCTGCATTCCTTTATCCTCACGCGTCCTCGCGCATGCGCAGTTGTGACATTCTAGAAATGCAAAAATCTCTTTGGATTAAGGAAGTGTTGCACATGCATAAAGTATTAATTTTATTTATGTATGATTTCATTGATTTCCAATTCTTATAAATTTTTTTAATTTTAGTTTTATAAGAACGGAGGATTTTCTGATTAGATAACAAAACAGAAAAATTACGACGAGAGTATTGAATTATGGTAATTTTTGTAATGAAAAATGAGACACGGCGCTCCAAAATTTTAGACAAAATTGAAACTTATGACATTGGACAAGACGTATCGTTTATGTTTTTTTTTTGAGACGCTGAGTTTTAATATTAGCTTTTAGTTTTTATATTTGACTATCTTGATGGGTTACACGACTTTTTTTTGAAAAATACTACGAGATGCAATTTTTTCCCAAATGAATGGGGGGGGGGGGGGTAATTTTGAAATTCGACCATTTGGATGTTGAATAAATTTTTTACCTTTTTCAAACAGAAACGAAAATTAGAGGGGAAAAATTCACCCCTCGCCATCAAATATTTATCTCACTTTTCAAAAAATTTTCCTCGCCCCATGTTCATAAAAAAAATCTTTCAAATCCCTCGCAGTCTTTCTATTTCAAAAGGATGGTACAGGGAGTAATTTGGAATATAATTATAACTCCCCCCCCCCCTCATCACCGCAGAGCTCTATTATGAAATAAAAAATCGTATAGATATGCCTAATGCAGAAGTATTTTTCTGGATCAAAGGGAGAGGAATTCTCTGAACGGCCGAAACTGACTCGTAAATTTAAAAAAGTTCGTTTTTCACTTTGGCAACGTCATTTTTCGAAAAATTTTATCTTCGCTTCGCTCAGACAGTGTCACTGTCTTCATTTACCTCTGTACCTTGGAAATTTCTTTCAAAAAACACGATATTTTTCATCCCACAAACTTCGTTTTTGTTTTCATTTTCTGACATATTTTTATAACCCTTTTAAATGAAATCTAAAAAATCGTTTAGCATAAAAAAATGTAACGTTCCCTCTTTAGGTATTTGGTACCTATTTAAATTTAAATTTCTAACTTTTGAATTTTAATCTTATTACCCCCCCCCTTCCCCCCTTTTCCATGGAAATATTAAAACCACCCATGTTATCTTTTTTATTTTCTAGAACGATTTCATTAGTTTAATTTCAAAGCATAAATCTCATTAAGTACCTACCTAATTTACAAATTATACGTATAGGTACCTCGTTTAATTGAAAAATTTGAATTATTTCGTGACAAGGGACAGGACGACAGAAGAAACGATATGAAAAAATAAAAAATTCAAATTCTAAATGCAACTAAAAATCATAATAAATTACTGTATTTGATGATTATTTTTACAATGAAATAATTTAAATACGATTGAATTGTGGAATTCGTAGATGGCAGATTTGAATAATGTTTGAAGCTGTTTATCCGCATTTTTTATCCAATTTCTTTCTCCATTCTAAAAATACAACAAAACAGTATTAATAATAGGTACATGATGGTTATTTGTACACAAGTATATCTTATGATATCAATTACTATAATATATTTCTAACGAGCAAATAAGTATACGGTAGGAAGTGTACCTGGTAAAATTGATTAAGTATAGGTACTCACATAAACTAGAGATTTGGATAAAACCGAGTAAAAAAAATTTAAAGAAAAATTAAGGAAAAAATGAATACTGGTAATTTGAAACTGAAAAAATTTATTCTGATGATTTTTCCCCGAACATTAAAATTAAAAAGGTCACAGGTCATTCAAAGTTGAAAAAATTTGAAAATTTTTTGAAATTCATTTATTGTGAATGATCCAAGGCTCCTTTAATTTTGAATGTCAGGCAAAAAAAAATCAAAGAACAAAAATTTTTCAGTTCTTAGAGTAAGTATGTACTATGTACCATTTATTTTCCTCATTTGTACAAGTAATTTTTTTAGTAGATTTTTTTAATAAAATTTTTTTTGCAGTCCTTTCGAAATTCATTCTTTTATTTTTGTGGAAGGGGAAAAGAGTGTTAATTTTTTAAAAAAGTACAAAACTTGAGGAAAATTCCAAAAAGATCTCCCGTTCAGTCAATTTTTTATTTTATTTCTGCATTATGGATAGGAATAAAAAATTATCGCCAATTGAAGTACGAGGAAATTGTTTTTTTTTTTTTAATAATCATTTCCACTAAAACGACGATGAATTTTTTCTCAAGTTTTGTTCTTTTTTTCTGTTTTTCGGAAGAAATTTATTATTTTTGAAAAAAAAAGTTTTATTTAGAAAAGAACGTCCTCCCCTTACCCTCAATTCTCATTTTAAAACAAAATAAATTTTTATACATTTTGAAAATTCGATTGAACTATAATAACCTCCAAATAAAATTAAAAAATTACCAACTTTGGTTTATTTCGAATTTCTTTTTGATTATTTTTCTCGAAAATCTTCATCACGAAGGCTGATCTTTTTTTAAAACTAGAAAAAAATTGAAAAATTTTTTTGAAAATTTTCTCCCGGTGAAATTTGTTTAAAGAAAATCTGGGCAAAAAAATGAAAAACTGCACTTGAGTTTTTTTTCAGTCAATTTCAGGGAAAGTCTCAATTTCTTTGGTCACCAGGAGAGAATAGAGAGTGAACCCATAAAATCTTTGAATACCTAGCTACGACGCAACGACGTTGGATTTTCCCCATCAATTTTAAACATAGGCAACTTGTGGACATAATATCACAAAATATACTCACTAGTAGTTGATTTACAATTAAACTTAGCTAAATGGCAATCGTTATTGAAAGTTCGACGATGTCCCGCGACATCAACAGCACATACAGGATTATAAGAGTCATCTTTACATTGATCTTCACATAATGCAAACGTATCTTCTTCGTAATCGATTGCAGTAATTACCACGACTAAAGCTATACAAGAAATCAGCAAAAAGATGAAAAAAACATATTTTTAGATGCAACATTACAATCTTTCATCATTTCGGAAAAAATCATATAAAAAGATTACATACCGAGAAAAACGACGATTGAGAATTTCATGATTATAAAGAATGCAGTGGACTCTACTTAGGTACTGACAAAATAAGTACGACTCAATTGAAACAATGGCACGTAATTTTTTATAAAGATGCTTGCTCTTAATGGTATGGTCATTGATATAAATTAGGAGGAAATTTAAATAAAGAAAAAGATTTGGAAACACGAAGAAACCGGCTCAAACAAGAATCTTTTTACGTGATTAGTAGTTAATACGTGTAAATTACGCAGGTACGGAACCTCACGTACATATACATTGCCGAAAAGGATTAGGTAATCCAAATTCGTGTGATGATGCTGCGATTGTCACCAAACTTGGATATGTAAATGATATCTAATAACAAGTTTATATAACGATAATCGATCATAATAATTTAATCATAAATGTGCGATCCATATCAGATAATTGATGGGTATCACATATTTAGGTAGGTATCTCTACCTACTACCTAAATTTAGTAGGGTCAAGAACGAAACGCAAAAAAACTAAAAAAATATGTATATTTATGAAATAAATAAATAATTTAAATGCAATTTATGCGTAGATATTTATCAAAAAAAAAAAAATACTCAAATGTTCTCAAAATTGAAATAATTAATTAACACGGATTCCTTTGCTTCCTGGGCATTCTTTATCTGCTGTTTTGGTCAATTCTGGAAAATCAATACAAATAGTACATGTAAGTTGAAAATTCATTGATGAAATCGAAAATACTATCATAGTCAGAGCAGGCAAACCCGATTTTTTTCGATGTACAAAAATAATGAAATTTGCATGCTACCCCTCCCTCCTTTCAACATTCTTTAAAGCAACAGTTTTTACATCAGTTAATAAGTACTTTACTTACCCATCTAATATAGATCAGTTTCACCCAGTTTCAAGTCCAGTTTCACTCAGTTTCAAGCCAATTTCATCCAGTTTCAAGCCTAGTTTCAATCAGTTTCAACCAGTTTCTTCCCAGTTTCAATCAGTTTCACTCAATTTCACCCAGTTTCAACCATTTTCAATCAGTTTTACTCAATTTCACCCAGTTTCACCCAGTTTCAAGCCTAGTTTCACCCAGTTTCTTCCCAGTTTCAATCAGTTTCACTCAATTTCACCCAGTTTCAAGCCTAGTTTCACTTAGTTTCACCCAGTTTCTTCCCAGTTTCAATCAGTTTCACTCAATTTCACCCAGTTTCAAGCGTAGTTTCACTTAGTTTCACACAATTTCTTCTTCCCAGTTTCAACCAGTTTCAATCAGTTTCACCCAGTTTCTTCCCAGTTTCAAATTTCAATCAGTTTCACTCAGTTTCATTTGCAAACTATTTTTTTCCAAATTGAAATTTTTTTAGAAAATTTTTCAACTTCAAATTTTTTTTGACATTTTTCAACTCAAATTTTTTTATTGTATTTCAGACTTTAATTTTTTTTCAACCTCAAAAACCAAGTTTTGTCCAGTTTCAAGCCTAGTTTCAATCAGTTTATATAGTTTCTGGCAAAAAGAAGTGAAAAAAATATTAATTCGCGAATTTAATTTAACCCTTTGCTGCATAGGTGGTCATATACGACCACAGCTTGCCCAAATTTGAAAAAATTTGAAAAAATTCAAAATATTTCCAAAACTTTACTTTAAACATTTTTATGAACATCCCAATACATTAAATTACATGATTCATTCGCATACTTTGGTAAATATTTATAATAGCTAAAAAAATTTCCCCAAAATTTGAAAATTTTTGGAAAATTTTGATGGGAAATTCATGCAGTAGAGGGTTAAAAGTGGACATTTTAAAAATTATTTTTTGAAATAAATCCATCCATCAGTTTCCCTGATCTTGATGTATATGCAAAACAGATACCTACTTAACTGATTCAATTGGGGAAAATCTACTTTGAGTAGAAAAAATTAGAAAAAAGTCCATTTAGTCTGAATTTTTCACCCCTCCTCCTCCCATAAGCCAATTTTGGTTCGTCCCAGAGAGTGTTTCCTTCTGTTCGAATTCTAAAGGGTGCAAAAAGTATTGGATATATTTTTGAAAATTTGAATACTTATGAAATTTAAACGGAAAAAGATTGATGCTTAATGAAAAATTAGGTTTTCGAACGGGGAGTGGGGGGGGGAGGCTCCTAAGCCAGAAAAATTTCAATTGCATATTTAGTCAAAATAGTTGGAGTTGAATCTGAATTTTTTAAAAATGACGATTTTTTTGGGAGAAATTTTCGTTTTGAGTTTAAAAAAATCAAGGACGTAATCAAGAGGGCTACCGGACTAAAGTCTTTCCCCGAAACAATTTTTCGGGCGTTTTTTTAAAGATCAACGAAGCGCATCTATACTTAGCAAATGGAATTGTGGGGGGGGGGAATAGTTCAATGTGACAATATGAAATTTTTCTATTTTCATTGCTTCGCAAGTTTTTAGCCATGGAAACACTCAAGGGGCTCGAGCCTCCCTTCTCCTTAAGCTCAGCTTGGAGATATTTTACACGAAAATATCAAGAAGAAGTGCTTTTTTCGTTAGGGCAGTATTTTAGTCACTCAATTTTTCTTGAATTCACATACCACTCCAGAGGCGTCGTCAGGGGGGAAGGCCCCCGAAAAAATTCTGGCCCCCGCTTGCCCCCCCCCAAAAAAACTTATGTTGTATTTATAAATCTACATTACACTTACATCAGATAGGATTTTCAAAGCATTAAAACATGAAAAAATGTCTTTTTAGGGCATTAAAAATCCAATTTTTTCAAAGCTTCGCCCTTGCTTCGTTCGGGCATGAACAAAATCACAATTCTATGATCTATCTGAGACGAAAGGGCAGAAAAGGCTCCATTTTTACCCCCTCCCCATTTTTAGCAGGTGAAAAAAGTCAGTCCCTACTCCCCCCTCCCCTCCCTCTTTTCCATTTCGAAAAATCAAAAAAAGTTGTCCAACACACGGCCCCTTTTGTGCCCTCCAATTTTCGATTCTGACGACACCACTGTACCACTCTCTAAATTCGAATCAGTCAAAGGGTATAGCCGGGTTTTTGGTGAAATCGGCCCCCTCTCCGATTTTCGATCTAACCCCCTCAGGTGGTGTACCTTGATGTAAAAAAAATTCAGAAAAATTTTTGGCCCCCCAACCACCTCCCTTTCGGAGTTATGACCATTTTATTGCATTATTTTCAAGAATTTTTAATTTCAATGGAAGCGAAGGAAATTTTCTGTTCTTTGGCACAAAGTTGCATCTCGTAGAGGTGTATTTACGATAATTTTTTCAAAAATTTTGGTGCACTCCTTCACGTTGTTTCGCCTATTTGAAGTTTTCAATCGTAAAAAACGCCATATAAACGAAGAGCGACCACTTTTTAAAAATATCCCAAAAACGTGTTTTTTAACGTAGATTCACGTCACGTATTCACTTTTGGCGACTTCGATGCACCAAGGGCCAAAAATCGCGAAAAACCGTACAAAAATGTTGTTTTTTTAGCATATTTTTCAAATTTTGAGCGTTTTGTAAGGAGAGAAATGGCTGAACGAAGAAACTAACGTCGGATTCGTATTTATCGGGACAATATACCCTGATCAACACCCTTTTCGCGGTCGTTTTATTTGAAGACTCGAAATTCGCTATTTTTGTAATGAAAAATCAGTGAAAAAGGTGAATTTTGAGACTTTACGCAAAACGATCGCGAAAAGGGTGTTTATCGGGGTATTTTGACCCGCTAAACACGAATCCGACGTTAGTTTCTTTATTTGAAGGTTTTTTCCGTATAAAGCACTCAAAACTTGAAAAATCTGCTAAAACAACAACATTTCTGCATGGGTTTTCGCGATTTTTGGACCTAAGTTCAAAGAAACAGCCAAAACAAAAGAATCAGGGAAAATCTACATTAAAGAATATGAAACTGTAAATTTTGAACTTGGATACCTAATACTAGGCCAAAATTTCAATTTCGGGTAGTAAAGTATTAACTTGAAGTGGTATTATAAAATGAAATTTGGGTTTCTGATTTTAAATTTGGCCTTAGTTTTTTTATTTAGGCCCTCTAGACGCCCCTAAGCTCATATAGAGAGCGGAAATCATAAATTACCGAACTTCGGAGTTTTTCGCGATTCGCCAATCCAAAACCAAATGGTTTAATTTCTTTCATATACGCAGCTTTCGTTTCGGTTGACAAAGTGGGCACTAGGTAAAGGTTGGAGGGTAATGTTGTGTTTCTTGCTTTAGTAATGTATTGCACATTTTCATACTTTGTAATGAAAATTTTTCCTGATTATTTTGTTTTGGCTGTTTCTTTGAACTTAGGTCCAAAAATCGCGAAAACCCATGCAGAAATGTTGTTGTTTTAGCAGATTTTTCAAGTTTTGGGTGCTTTATACGGAAAAAACCTTCAAATAAAGAAACTAACGTCGGATTCGTGTTTAGCGGGTCAAAATACCCCGATAAACACCCTTTTCGCGATCGTTTTGCGTAAAGTCTCAAAATTCACCTTTTTCACTGATTTTTCATTACAAAAATAGCGAATTTCGAGTCTTCAAATAAAACGACCGCGAAAAGGGTGTTGATCAGGGTATATTGTCCCGATAAATACGAATCCGACGTTAGTTTCTTCGTTCAGCCATTTCTCTCCTTACAAAACGCTCAAAATTTGAAAAATATGCTAAAAAAACAACATTTTTGTACGGTTTTTCGCGATTTTTGGCCCTTGGTGCATCGAAGTCGCCAAAAGTGAATATGTGACGTGAATCTACGTTAAAAAACACGTTTTTGGGATATTTTTAAAAAGTGGTCGCTCTTCGTTTATATGGCGTTTTTTACGATTGAAAACTTCAAATAGGCGAAACAACGTGAAGGAGTGCACCAAAATTTTTGAAAAAATTATCGTAAATACACCTCTACGAGATGCAACTTTGTGCCAAAGAACAGAAAATTTCCTTCACTTCCATTGAAATTAAAAATTCTTGAAAATAATGCAATAAAATGGTCATAACTCCGAAAGGGAGGGGGTTGGGGGGTCAAAAATTTTTCTGAATTTTTTTTACATCAAAGTACACCACCTGAGGGGGTTAGATCGAAAATCGGAGAGGGGACCGATTTCACCAAAAACCCGGCTATACCCTTTGACGACATTTTGCTTTTTTGAATCAATGAAATAATGTTTATTGAAAATGAGTGATTTTCCACTGATATTTCAATCAGAAATCAGTGATTTCTCAGTTCATTTCCAATTTGTCACAAAATCAGTAATTTTCACTAGAAGATCGATGAAAAATCACTGATTTTCAGCTAAATTTATTTCACCAATTAAAAAAGTTGAAATTTTATTAAATTTTATTAATTGGGTATAGAGAGTACATTGATTGCTTGTTCAAAAAATCTGAAATTTTTTCAATTTTCTTTTACTTAAATCTGCTTACGTATTATCCACCTACAAAAAATTCCCTGACTACGCCAGCGTCACTAAAATAATAAGTTACTAAATTTTTTCATTGAATTTTGACCTCCCCCACTATTTTTTCTCGGATTCTCGGCCCCTCCTTTACAAAATTTCTGGTTACGCCTATGAAAAAAATTGGCTAAAATCGTATGTACTTTTGAATCTAAAACCATCAGGAAAAAATCCATGCCAGGCAAAGATTTGTAATTTTTGTCGTCCCCTCACCCCACAAGCTGAATACGATTCTTTCTTAAGAATATTTTATATTCTTGATTTGAAGCGAGGAGATGAAAAAAATCGAAGAACTTATTCGAAATTTTGAGTACGAAATTTAATGTATACCTGAAAAATGAAGTTTTGAAAAATTTACGTTTTCCAGTCGGGTATTTTATTGGTTTTAATTTTAATGAAATATTTGGAGCTAAATTGAGCGGGAGAGGGATATGGTGTAACTTACCTACCATTAACGGTAAAATTAAATTTTCAGGTAAAAAATTACCTAGATTTGAGTCAGAAATGTTCTGAAATTGCGAGCCCTTTTTGAAAAATTTTTAAATTTGGAAAAAATTTGAGAAAAATCATATTAGAAAATTAACTGATGATAAAAAATAAAGATATTAAAATTTTTCTCAATTTTTAAGTGTTTAAAATAATGACAATCGATCAGTAAATTCATAATTCAAAATTTTTTTAGAAAATATTAGCACCTAACACAAATCTTCAAGTCTATTTAAATTCGTCCCTGATTTCAATTTTTTTTCAATATTTAGGTATGTGAGTTACAATATCGATATTGCTCATTCTTTTATCTAATAAACTAAACATAGGGATAGGTACAAATGAAAAAATAAATTACTTATTTCGTGTTCGCAGTTGTATTTTTTGAGAACGCAATCATTGAGAAAACTCAACTGCACTTTACCACCATCAGAAGCGCAGAGTACCTTGCTTGAGTCATCTTGACATAAGTTAAGGCATTTAGTAAAAGCTGGATTTATTTTAGTTTTATCTAGCGGAGTACTGGATGCGATCGCCAATAAAGCTGAAAATACAAAAAAAAACCTTAGCATTAATAAGATATCTAGGTAAGTAGGTATACCTATTTTTTAAATATTCCGAACGAGATACTCACCGAATAAAACGAAAATTACAACTTTCATATTTACGAATTTGATAATCAGACACCTATTCAAATTTCAACGTTGGCGATAAAACAGATTTTAAAAATTGCAATTTAATCGAAACAACGATTTTTACACAGAGATGTTTGCACGGTAAATTGTTTACAGTAACTGATTAATATGAGATAATTGGAAGGTCAAAGAAGACACATACACTGTTGCAAGAGGAACCAGTTTAATTTAACCAGGAAATTGTACGTGGTATAGGTAAATAAATACAAATGGAAGTACATTTATGTGTAAGTATAGGTAGGATGCAGACAGCAGAACGAAAAAGCGAATCTGGTATGTGGATGTATCAAGACCAACACACGATAGCCATGACCTCTACTTTCTGATCACATAGGTAGGGAAGGGGGGGGGGGGGTAAAATACTAAAAAAAATAAATTTTGTGCAAAAACGAAAGCACAAAGAATTACGAAAAATTTCCTTCAACATTGACGAATACCTATTTATTTATAAGGGAAAGAGAAGGGGGCCAAAAAAATTTAAAAACACATCACAGAAAAAAATTGCCCCAAGAATTTTGAAAAAAATTTGGGAGATTTTCTAGCTCTCTAGAAATTATCTAAAAAAACGAAAATTTTTTTCTGCATTGGGCGAAAAGTGAGAAAATGATGAAAGAAAACACACATTTTGGCCTCTTTTCCCTTCCAAATACGTGAGCTACGGGTTCAAAATTATTGTCAAAATTATTTTCCAGAATAGGAGACCTTTTTGGGATGGGAAAGATCGAAATCGGTTTCCAAGGCTAAACCACTCCACTTAAGCGGCTATACACTTTCCGAATAATTACTTGAAAATATGACTCAATTTTGAATTTTATGCATGAACCTGGTACCCAAAAGATCTTCAAATTTGGTAAAAATGGCTAAAATGCACTTTTTTATAAATGCCTGTTATTTTGAGGCTTTTCATCTTCTCAATCAAAAATACAGGGTGACCTAAAAGTTCCGGAACGTACCTTTTTTTCCTAATAATAAACTTAGAGAGGAATCGTTCCACCTTGTCTCGCATTGATCTGAATGAAGGGTTGCCTACATGTAGGTCGGCAAGGGAAAGCACCAACGTATGTAGTACTCAAAATATCTCAAAGGGGTTGAGTGAGGGGGGGAGGCGGTGTTGCCAATTTCCCGAAAACTTAATTTTTTTGTTAATTTTTTAATTTTTGCCCCTTTAAATTTTTGATTAGGCAAAATCTACATTCGATGATTATTTATCCTTATCTGAAACTCTATCATATGTAATTATTAGTTTTTAAAAATTTCCATTTTAAAAATTTTCGAAATTTTGGAATTGAATTTTTTTTGAAAAGTACAAAAATCGAAAAAAGTCTAAATTTTTTTAATGATTTGTAATCAATGCGGGATAAGTTCGTACTTTATGAAGGGGAAGGAGCTTCAGCTATGTTATAAATAGGATTTCATTGTTCGTTGGGCGTTATTGTCCTTTTTTTACGAAGCAGTTTCAGTTTTTGAGTTCTGGAATTTTTCAAGTCACTCCTCACTCGTATGATGGACTTGAACAACTGTAAATAAATGGGATATATGAAAGTAAAACTGGTGAAAGGGGGGGGGGGCTGGCCTAGAGCCTCCAAATTTTGAAAACTTGCTATTTGTAAATCTTTTTATCGAAGTTTCAAAATTGTGTTAGATTGAATAAATTTGGAATGCGAGAGACCCAAAATTGGAGGAGAATTAACAAATCAGCAAATTTTCAAAATCTAAAGGTTCTAGCCCTCTTATTCCATTTCTGCCACTCGCAATCAGATTTATTTAATTCGACACAATTTTAAATTTAAATACTGAAATAACTGGAAAAAATTATAAACCATCGATTTTCAAAATTTGATGGCTACAACGCCTACTTTTCCCCCGTTTTTGTTCTCTTACCTTGTCCCAAATTTATTCACACTTATCCAAATCTATCATAATTTTGATTTACCATAAAATATAAAAAAACTTTTAAATAACATATGTTTGTGGAAAAGTTCATTTTGGGTATTTTAACCCAAATTAAGAGCCTCCCCGATTCTTTCTTGAGATAATCTTTCAAATCCAGATGAACATGTTGCCGATCTTAAAAATTAAAGGGGCAGATACTGCTACGAAAAAAATCACGTCAACAAAATTTTTCAACAATGGGAATGAATAGTACTTTGAATGAAAACTGAAAAACTTTCCCTTTATGACTATTTGTCTAACTTTAAAATTGAAGGGAACACAAAAAAATTGTTCAAAAAACCCTAAAAAATAAATTTTGATCTGAAGATTTTTTGTCTAACATCGAAAATAAAGGAGGCTACGACTACGAATTCCTCGAAATAAATGGTGTTCAAAAAAATCTTCAAATTTTTTCAATTTTGAATGAATCTTAGCCCCTTCATTTTTGATGTGAGGCAAAAAGTCTTCAGAACAAAATTTCTTCACTTTTCAGTTTTCAATGCACTGATGAGTTCATTTTTTTAGAATTTTTTTGTAGGCCCTTCAATTTTAAAGATCGGCAACACGTTTTTTTTTTTAGCGACACCCGGTTATATTCAAAAAAAAAGTTTGACAGACGATTCATGAAACACCCTGTATATTAAATCCTATGAAAAAAAAAGTGGTCGTAGGCCATTGCACAAAATTTATATAGAAGACTAAACCTCGAAACTCGTACTTCTAGAGAAAAATGGATCACCCCATAGGGAATGGAACGATCAAATAAATCGGAATTTTTCAACATGGATGTGTTGAGGCTGAGGGTTGATTGAAATTTTCAAAGTCAAAAAAAGCCCGAAAGTCGGATGTAAAAAAACGTGAAATTTTTTGTACCTATGAATAAAATAATTATATACCCAGGGACCCACTGACATTTTGCGAATCTAAAAAGCATCATTTTTTTACAGTAAAATTAATTTTATGGTTAAAAATTTTAATCATAAAATAAAGTTTTCCAGATTCAAGATCAAAATCTTAAAATACTAGATGATGACCTTTCTTTTTTTTGGAGGGGAAAAAATCACAATTCCTCCCCCCCCCCCAAAAAAAAGAAAGGCCATCATCTGGTATTTTGATAGGATTTTGATCCTGAATCTGGAAAACTTTATTTGATCAAATTTCGAGCTCTTAGCCTTGTTAAAATCCATTATGGAAATTTTCTACCATAATAACAAAATCTCCCCCCCCCCCTCCAATAATTTATAAACCTGCATTGGAATAAAAAGAAAATTCAATGCCTATTCGTAGGTCTATTTTAAATTTTAATTGCCTCAGGGCAAGAACAATTATTGAAAAAATTTCAAACTATCCAGAATTCAACACGAGAAATAAATTTACTCAGAAACGATATAACATAATATTTATTTCTTTTTTTCCTTTTTACTACCGGACGAAAAAAAATGCGTTTAAAAGCAATTTCTCTCTCAAACTGTATTAAATACACGAAATTAAAGCATTATTAAGTACATAAGATAACAGTGTTCTATCACAATAAACTCATTTTCAACTTACACTAAACAACAATGTCATTTTATCGTTTCTACGCAAATAAAAAAGCGTCCTTATTGAAACACTTTCCTACAAAAAAGTGTTTCAAGTACACAATAACATAACAAAAAAAAATTATTATAAATGAATAAATGCACCTTAAAATCTCTTCCAATACGTATACCTACTCTTGTCGGAGATTCCTGATTTATCGATGCTTTTATCATACATATAAGTACGTATACTAGAAAAAAATAAACAAATGAACAAACAAAAACAAAAATATACAATATATCAAAGGGAATTTCTCTGATAAATTGAGTGACAGGACAGATGCGCTGTTTAAATCATCCATACACCGAAGATCGTCCTCCTTGGAATGATGGTATTCTTGTCGTCATAATCGTAGCAAAAACGCTTCCTCTTCAAAGTCATCTTATTCAAGTACATTTATTCGGGCGCGAGGATTAATGAAAACGTAGATAAATGGACAATTGGACATAGCTTAATCAAATTTATTTCAATACCTTTACGATTTGTAAATGGAGGAATATAGGTTACTTTAAGGAGTTGAGATCTTATAATCAAAGGTTGAGATATTGTAATCGATGGATATAGGTATGTAGGTATTTAGGTAATTACAGAGTGACACATTTTGGTTGATAAAGTTGTTGTTACTGGTTGAGTGGCACTTAATATTAAAATGCATGATAAGGCACATGATATTATTGGAATTATTTTCAAAACTAATAATGAAAACATAGATTTTATCATATTAAACGATATAACAAGAAATATAGGAGGAGAAGGATAAATAAAATTCAAATAAAACGAACAAATCTTAATTAAATAGGATAAAATTATCGTAAAATTTATTCGTACGGATTTTTGGACCAGATCTACTCGTACGATTATGGGGGTGGAAAGAATCACAATGAGGAATTCTGAAACGTGCAGATCATTAAATACCTATCTAAAAATGTCATTACCGATTAAAATCATTAGGAAGTCAGGTACCCAAGGTATTAAATTTTACGCATTTAAATTGCACAAATTACGCCTTAAATAATGAAAAAAACAAAAGATGACTAGAATAATACGTAGTAACTCTGAAACGTTGAAAATTATTCTCATTCAACGATTCGAGATAGTTTTCAAAATCAAATCCTGCAAAAATACGTATAAGCAATTTAAAAAATATGCGAGTGCGAAGAAAATAAAAATTCACTGGAATAGCACTGCATTGATTCGTTTTTAAAATCAAAATACATCAAAAAAATTTCAGAGCCGGCGAGAGCGAATATGGGCCCATATTTTCGCCCCCCCTCCCCCCGAAAAATGTTTAAACTTGATTTTCCAACCCTTTTTCGTAATTTTTTGATTCTGCTCTTTTTGCTTAATTTTTTTCAAGAATTTTTTTTTGAAAAATTGCAATTTTAGCAAAGAGAAAAAATAAATTCTGCTCTTTTTCAACATATTTTATCCAAATTGAATGGAAAATAGAAATTTCGGACCCTTCGAAGTGCACCCTTTGCACTCCCTCTCGCCGACCCTGCGAGATTTACTGATATTAAGGTAAAAAATATTACTAAACCATCTATCGACTATTTCACGGCGTAAGTTATGCAATTTGCAACGAGTTATTTTTCACAAAATTTTCATCACGTTAATTGAGCATAGCCGGCGTTTCTGGGGGAAAGAGAAAGAAGTCATGTTTTGAATTTAAATTATTCATTTACCAAAAATTTTCCAAGAATAATAAAATTGTCAATTGCCTTCTAATTTTACGAGTTATAGCACCTCAATATTTCATTTGTTCCCTTTCTTCAATAGGTACATATTAAAATTACATACCTACTCAAAATTTGAACAAGCTCTCCCATTTTTTACGTCCCCTCTTCAAAAAAAAATATTCTGATGGAAGAACCGTATTCAGCTTACGGGATGACACTGGGAAAAAATTAGCAATTTCCGCTTGGATTTTTTTCTGATGGTTTTTAATTTAAACAGGGTGTCCACTATATTTAAGAAATGATTTTCCCCGACTTTTCCAGGTTGTCCGGACCAATTTTTCAAAAATTTCCAGACCTTTTAAATATGATATTCGTAAAACGGGGGGGGGGGGGGGTAATTCTTCACGTGATGTACTTACATCCCGAAATTTTGCATCGGTAAGAATAATATAAAATGCATGGGGGTCTAACGATTTTTTTTTTTCAAAATCACTAGATATTAATTTTTACGAGATCTTTAGATGCTCCTCTTCGGGCCAAAAAAAAAGATTTAAATTCAATTCTGAAAATTTTTGAGCCCACTTAACTCCCCCTCGCCACAAAAATTTGAAAATTTGAATTTATTACTTAACAGGAAAAAATTTCAAATAGTATTCTAACGCCAAATTAAGTTTTGAAAAATGAATAATAAATTATGCCTACCAAATCAAGCGAATGAAAATTCAAAAATTTCAGCATATTTTACCCCCCCCCCCCCCCCGGGAAAACTTGTTTCGAATTATTCATAATTCAATGGACAAAAGACATATTACGGTCAACAAAAACCAAGGGGAGGGGGGTAATTTTTCGCACTATTCTAAATGATTTTTTTTTGGAATTTTAAAAAATTACAAAATTTCCTGAATTTTCCAAGTTTTTCAGAAAGTGAACACTGTTAAAAGTAGGTACATACGATTTTTCCCAAGTTTTTTCTACTCAAAACGAAAGATTGCCACAAAAAGGTCGTCATTTGAAAAAATTCAGATCCATCTCCAACTATTTGACTAAAGTTCCAATTTTACCAAGCCAGGAATTGCCCTCTCCTCCCGTTCGGAAATTTCATTTTTCATTATCAATCATATTTTATTTAAATTTCATATTCAAATTTTCAAAAACATGTTCAATACTTTTTGCACCCTTCAGAATTCAAACAGAAGGAAACACTCTCCGAGACGAACCAAAATTTCCTGGAGGGGGAGGGATTTTCTGACTGAAATGGACTTTCTTCTGATTTTTTCTATTTAAAGAAGATTTTCTTCAATTAAATAAGCTATCTATTTTGCATATCCATCAAGATAAGATTGAAGTCGATATTGCAAACCTGATGGATGAATTTATTTCAAAAAATAATTTTAAAATGTCCCCTTTTAAATTACATTTTGTGAATAGATATTTTTCTCTCTTCTTTTTAGATATTTATTAATTGAAATAGAAATTATTTTTTTAAATGTTGAAAAGGACAAGGGAGGGGGTAGCGTGTAAATTTCACAATTTCAGTACTTTTTCGTATGGTACACATAAGAAAAATTTACTTCGCCGGCTATGTGATCAAGTATAACCTTTAATACAACGAAAGAATCCGCACAAAAAATACCAACAAAAAATAGCACACTGGGTGTCCCACAAATAATGCAGTTGCTCAATTTTTTTTTCGATAAAGTGGTTTGAAAAATTTTGCGAAAAATTGAAATTACCACATTTGGCGATTTTCAACATTTCATTAGGTAGCTTCGGGGAAACACATACAGGGTGTTCCACAAATCGTCTGCCAAACATATTTTTTTGGATATAACCAGGTACCACTAAAAAAAACCTTGAGATTAACATTTTGTCTATTTTAAAAATTGAAGGGGCAAATGCTGCTTCTAAAAAAATCACGTCAAAATTTTTTTTCAACTATGATAATGGAAAGTACTTTGAAAAGTAAACAAATTTTCAATTTATAACTTTTTGCCTAAGTTTAAAATTGAAGGGTACAAAAAAAATTGTTCAAAAAAATTCTAAAAAAATGAACTGATCAAGGGAATGGATGTACGTTGAAGACTGGAAAAATTTGTTCTGTAGACTTTTTGCCTAACATCGAACATGAAGGGGCTAAGGGTCACTCAAAATAAATGGACTTCAAAATTTTTTTTAATTTTCTCAATTTTTAATGACCATTCGCCCATTCATTTTTGACGTTAGGCAAAAAGACTACGGAACAAAATTTTTTCAGTTTTCAACGTACTAACTATTCCCTTGATCAGTTCATTTTTTTAGAATTTTTTTTGAGAAATTTTTTTGTAGCCCCTTCAATTTTAAAGATAGGCAAAAAGTCACCAAGTAAAAATTTGTTCAGTTTTCAAAGTACTATCCATTCTCACGATTGAAAAAAATTTTGAACGTGATTTTTTTCAGAAGCAGCATTTGCCCCTTCAATTTTCAAAATAGGCAATATGTTCATCTCAGTTTTTTTAAAATGGTACCCGGTTATATCCAAAAAATATGTTTGGCAGACGATTCGTGAAACACCCTGTAGGTACGTAATACGTAACACCCAAGATCTGCGTATGACTCAATACTACACACGATACAATTCACGTAAAAAATAAGAATACTAGAACCGTACATTAGTAATACTTTGATATAGGTATAAGACGAAGAAAGAAATAGAACGACGAAGAGAGGGAAGAGTGGTAGGTCGAAGAGATCTGCAGATTCGAAGACGTTCTCCAATCTCCATGCAGAAATAAAGGAGGATCACAAAATAATACAATATACAGAATACTACCAAACTATGTAACAAGCGACATGACAAAATAGATAATTCGAGTGCTTAAATGAGAAACGCGAAACTCGTGAAAACTCCAAGAGTCGCAGCAGTAACATCACAGACAATTGTGGTACGAATCGGTCCTCATAAGTTAACGCTGCGCTTTGATTGTTCGGTGAGAAGTAGTACGGTAGAAGCCTTTGAAAATTTTTTCATCTACGTCTCCTACGAACCGTCGTGTGTATCGTCGTTATTGGAAGTTGGAACGCCAAGAAGGGTGGCTTTTTCTTCGCCAGTTAGGTCGCGCGAATGGTGAGGAGTTCGAGATGGTGATACGGTACCCGACATGTAACCGTTGTTCAAACTTTCCTGATTTACCGGACTGCTACGATTACTATCTTCGATGTATTGTATGTTCTGTAACATTCACATCGCCAATGTCTAAAATAACCAACTCGGGGTGTCTTTGAGAAGAATATTAACGTAGCCAAATCTTCCGCCATTACAGTAAAAGCATATACAAGTGTGCTGCAGAAGGCGAAGCGAAAAGCTAATAGAAGCGTCCAATCGAGCATTGCGAGTGATATAAAAAATAGTACATAATCATGAGTCAAAAAGCGAACTGTGCAAAAAAATTAAATACAATAGGTATACATTATATTATACAACATTACAGTTCGAAACTTTTTTTTTAGACATTCGAGTAGACAGAGCTCAGCGATTTACAAATTTTTTCAAATTTTGACGGGCCTGTGCCAAAAATTATCATGAAATGGCCTCAAAAAGACGTGACAGATTAATAGGTACCTACTATGTAGATGGATATCTGAGAATTTTTCCAAAAAAAATTTCTAGAATTTTTCGACGTCTTTTCGCGATTTGAAAATTTCAAAAATTCACCAAAAATAAAAGGAGAGGGAAAGCCTCGAAATTTTTTTCGCTCCAAAATTTTGTTACATCCTTAGGTTCAATATTTACATTTTGGGAGGTCCAAAAATGGGTAAAACATGGTAAAAAAAAAACGAAATTCATAAAAAAAAAACACGTTTTTCCGATGTCCCACCTTTCTGAAAGGAGTTTTTAGGTCGATATATTCAACAAAATAACTATTTTAAGCAGATTATGTCGAAACACACTCAAATAAACATTTTCCATTGCCAGAGTAATCAAGTAAATTTTCCCCCATTTTTCCGCAAAGATTCAAGGTTTGGTGGAAAAACATCGAAAAAACGCAGTTTTTTATGGATTTTATTTTTTTTGACCATGTTTCACCCATTTTTGGGTGAAACAAAATATAAATATTGTACCTAAGGTTGTAATGAAATTTTGAAAGCGAAAAAATTTCATGACTCCCCTTCTCCCTTGTTTAGAGAATTTTTGAAATTTTCAAATCGCGAAAAACGTTGGAAAATTCAGGACTTTTTTTTGAAAAAATTCTCAGATATACGTCTACAAAGCACCTATAATCCGCGAAAATTTCAAAATTTTTGAACCATCCTCCTCGAAGATAGAAAATATTGAATTTCTAGCATATATGACCCTGTAATTCGAGTGTAGGTGGAGGACCTGGAGGTATGGGTTGAAATTTTTTTGGAGTGGTTGTACAGTGATACCAACCATTTTGGGTGATTTTTGTCCCGATCGGTTCAAGGGCTAATTTCGCCATTTTTCCCGAAAATGCTCATTATTTTTTTTTTAAATTCTGAATCTTTTTGATAATATGATTAGTTGTATTATCATTTTTTTGAACAGTGAACAATTTTTTTTTCATTTTTCTAGACTTTTTTAAAGGGACTATTTACATAACTTTTGTTTACTCATGGCCAAATAAAAAGTTATTTCTATGGATGATTGGTAAATGAATACAAAAAAATGATTACTTGAACTTTGATCGATTTCAGAGGCTTGATTCTGACTCCAGATGGGTGTAGGACGACCTCCGATCCAATTTCCTTTTTTTAGGGGTTTTTAAACTACCGTGAAATAAGGTCCGATCGTAGGGTAATGGCGGCAATGCAAAGAAATTTAAGGGGTCCTGAAAGAAAATAAATAAAGTTGGGGGTCATCCTACGTCCATCTAAAGTCAACATCAAACCTTCAACTTTTAAAATCGATCAAACCCCAAGTAGGTACCTAATTATGTTTACATAATTTTTTGAGTATCTCCAGAAACAACATTTTGGGCTACACACACCAGAAATCATGTAAATACTTAAAAAAAAAATCGAGAAAATTAGGAATTTTGGTACTCTATAAAACTGATGAAATTTTTAAAAATTACAAATTTTGAATCTGAGTTTTTATCGGAGGGAGGGGGGAATGGAGGGGAGGAGGAGGAGGAGGAGTTGGAGGAGGAGGAGGAGTTGGAGGAGGTGTACCAAAAAATTTCAAATTTTTACCATGTATTGTCTTTTTGAGATTTCACAAAAATTTTTGACACAGACCCGTCAAAATTCGAAAAAAGTTTGAAAACTGCTGCACTCTAATAGACAATTAGACACTAATAGGGATGATTATTTTGCATTTTTTATTCAAAAGTTGAAAAAAGGTAGCTAGAAAGTTGATATAGATCTTAAATTAAAAATTAAAATTTCACTCCGCGTCCACTGACTCTATCTTTATCCTTCCCCTCCTGGTCCTGACTAAAATCTATGTGCAACAATTTTTGAAAAAAAAAAAATTGAGTCGTGATATTCTTGAGTAAAGAAAGACACCCACACCAACATTTTTTAAAATTTCAGTTTTTTTCGATTTTTCAATTTTTTTTTAAAGTATAGACAAGATTTTTTAGGGTACAATGGGAAGGAGAAGCAGGGAAGTAAAATTCGTACCTTTTCGCTTTGAATTTGAAGTACCGGCACAACTTCTAACCACCCACATCGTCATTTCTTGGAAAAAGTGCGAAATTATCACATTAAATAGACATAGGAATCTTGGGGAGAGATTTTAAAATTCTCATCAGTCGTCAAATACGTGAAAATTATTTTTGAAAAAATTTCAAAAAATACTAAGTTTTTGAATTTTTTCAATTATTCTTCAAAGTGATATTCAATTTTACAACTTTTGCTAAAATCGTAACTATTTGATATGGGCCAAGTTTTACATAGGAATATTAAATTTTCTAAAAACTAATCAGAATTGTAATTCGAAATTCAATTCAGAAAAATTCGTTATATAAGTTCGATTTTTCTCTGAATTAATGTAAATTTTGCAATATTTTTCTATCCTTACATAGATACATTTATTGGAAAATTAGTTTCCAAAATTGTCCATTTCAGAATTCTTGCATTTACAGAAATTTCTTTGAATTTCTTCATTTCGTAAAACAAATTGCATTTATATCTACTTAAATTACACTGCAAGAAAATTTCGAAAAAAAAAATAAAAACTTGCAATCGAACAACTATGAATTTAAAAATATTTCATTACGACAAAACTCGTTAGTATATGATGAGTTTAAAAATTGAAAAAACAAACAGGCACACTCGAAACGAAACCAATTAGGTAAATTCAAAACATTCAAATTAACGCGAAGCCACAGAAAACTGAACAAGAAAAATTAATATGAAAAATTAATATGAAAAATTAATATGAAAAAGACACTTTAGTAACACATTGAAATTCAAATCGAAAACAGTTAGGTAAATTTCGTTTGTAATTTTTTTTCAAACCAATAATACCTTGTTAAATAAATAATTCCGAACTAGAGCCTTTAAACGGGGCTACTTCTAAGGTATTCGGTTTATATCTTCCATTTTTTTTATTCATCTGTAAAATAATCGGTAACTATAACGTAAGTAATACTTGAACAATGCAAATTGCAAAACAGCACACGACAAGAAGTAAATTTCGTCACCGCGTACATCAAAATCATAAATAAATCTCTTTTCGTTGATGAATTGCAGCAACAACGACGAGCAAAAAATGCGATAAAATAATAAGTATCTAATAATACTTACACCTACCAAAAAGCGTAGAAATAAACAATTTTTGAAAGATAATATCAACAAAATGGTAAAGAGGAATCTAATAATACGCTTACATATAAAGCAACGATTTAAAAAACTGGTACTTTAGGTCTAAATACGAATAACTAATAACAAATCACTGAGTGAAAAAGATAATACCACAACAGAAATGAAAAAGCGTGAAAACATAATTTTCTAAAGAGTGCATTTAAACAATCAACTTTTTCTCCCTTGGTAAAGCGAGTAATAACCATTTCCAGATAATTTTACATTTGGGGGGAGATCAAAGGTAGAAAGAAGCGTTGAAAGGGTTTTGAAATACTATAGGGATGTCGTGTCATTGATTAGTTAGGACATACTTGGGTATTGGGAAACGATCCGTCGCGTGATTCTTGACTTTTCGAATCGTCGTCTCCGCTTCCTCCTTTTCCGAAATTATGTAATAGCTGTAAAAAAAAATCATGAGAATAAAATTACGAATGAATAAAAAAAATTAAAATAAGGAAAGTGGAACTCGGCATTGGCAAAATCAGAAATGCGGCCAAGTGGTTCAAAACATTAACTTCTTATCAATGGGGTTATCGACAGAATACACCTAATAATCCATCAATTGTCTTACGAATATCGAACGTGCTTTTTAAAAAATTTTCTAAAAAGGGAATTCGTTCGAATAAGAAATTCGTTTTTTTTTCAAACGATTTCAATTCTCACCAGTTGGCAGGTAAATTAAATAAATAGTAATGTCGAATTAAAACATTTTTTTATTGAAACCGATCGATATGAGCTTCATTTCTCATTTCGTATCAAAACAGAGGTTATTGTTGCAAGTTTTCACTCATGAAATGGAAAATATTTTTAAAAAAGTTTTAAAATGATGAAAAATCGTTCACGAACGTTCGACTGAATCATTATAGATAAGCTATTTCTCTATTTCTCACTTTGATTATATATACTTCGTAAACTTCAAAATCAATGTTTCTCATGACAGCTGAGGAGCTGATGCAACCACCCGAGTCCTTTGCAATACATACAATATCTGTGAACTAGATGTAGACGTCCAAAAAATTAAACCAAAATATTAATTTTTGAGTTCATTTGTGGTGATAACGTTATTAGAAAAATGAACAAAGGTGTATCGCTGGTTGGACGAGCTATCGTAGCGTATTCAGAGTGGTCTCCTCTCATCAAAGATACTTCTGCGATTGGAAATTGTTGCTGTTATCACATAAATAGGGTAAGTTGACTCTCACAAACATTAATACTGATTTTCACTCTTATTTCTCAAGTCGTTTCTTTTCACAATTAATTTTTCAAGCATAGGCAGATTTCAAGGTTCGGTGGTGAGGGGTAAGTGTGGAGTCAGAAGAAGTGAAATTTTTACCACCTTAATTTAAAGTTCAGTAACGACTTTCTGGCTACCCCAACTTTAATCTCTAGGAAAAAAATTACAAGCGATTACCCCCAGAGCACAACAGAGAAAATCCTTTTGCAACTTTTTTTGAAGGTAGAATGCAGAGGCAGCTCAAAAGCGTGTCAGACCTCCAAATTACTAGGTAAAAATTTCAACTTCCTCTGAACCCTTACTCCTCCTCACCTATCCTTAAACCTACCGTTCTAAAAAATTGAAAAATTCGAAAAAAGATTTCAAAATTTCACAAAAAACACTACCTTTGACCTTTTTCACCGTTGCCTTTACCTTATTTTCGAGAAAAAATAGTCTGACTATTGAAAATTTGCGAAGATGGAAGGGGAAGGATTTCGATAGAAAATCTTCTAAATGATCATTTAAGCACAAATAATCATACTAAGACTATTTCATTGAATATTTTTTCAAAATTATTCTTTTTTCTTTTTTTTATTTTTAATAGAGAAATCAAAAAAGAAAGAAAAATACTTTTCTCCAGCAGTCCTGAAAAAAAAACTTGAAGGTAGAAAAAAAGTGATCGAAAATGGTGTATTTTAGATCAACACCACCAATACAAGACCATCTTTGGTATTTTTTTTTTCTATTTTTTAAAAATTTCTGAACGAGGTGAAATTACGAGAGTCTATAATTTGTTAATTATTGTGATGAGAAAATCGAAGAGACATCTTTTTTTCTCGGCGTTATTTTAAACGAACGACTGAATCTTTTCTGTTTTCTGTTTGACTCATGCGAACCATCATTACACGACTCTGTCATAGTAACGCACTAGAAAGTAGTGCTAGCGATTATAATCGATTATTTTTTTCTTTAAAATCGGCCAAAATTTTAATCGGTTAATCTATTAATCGATTATTCGATTATTTTAATCGTTTAATCGGCCGATTATTTTTAATCGTCTAATCGATCGATTATTTTTAATCGATTAATTAGCCAATTATTTTTAATTGTCTAATCGGTCGTTTTTGAAGTCAGAAAAGTAGCTCAAAAAGTACGAATTTTTGTTTTTTGTTTTCAAAACATCTGGTTGGAAAATCTTCATTTTTTGTCAGCAAATTTCTCTTTTTTAATAATATTAGTTGACAGATTTTTCATTTTCAACCCCGAAATTTTTGCCCAAACTGAAGATTTTCACGTGAAACAAAGAACTGAAATTGGATTACATATTTTTGTCCCAGGAGGGGGAGGGGGAAAGGGCGAAGATAAATTAATTGGTCGATTTGAGAAAATCGAACGATTATTTTTAATCGATTAATCGGGCGATCATTTTTAATCGATTAATCGAGCGATTTTTCTTAATCGATTAATCAGGCGTCGATTAATCGATTATTTTTGTAATCGATTAAAATTCAAATAATCGATTAATCGATTTTAATTTCTATAATCGCCAGCCCTACTAGAAAGTATCATTTTTGTATTTTTCGTAGTGCGCATGCGTGTGCACTTGGAATTTTTTCTCGTTATGATGTTTCTTAATTTTTCATCATTAAAGGATCAAAAAATATTAAAAATTTATTATTTATTTACACTCAAATTTTTAAAAAATTAATTCAATTTATCAAGATGATTATTAATTTTTAAATTTGGAGGTATTCAAATTAAATTTATCTTCATGTATTATAATGGGTGATGATCGTAATGATTGGAATTTTTTTTCACTGTCATGTTATCGACTGTTGTCCCACTTTTTTTTTTTGGGGGGGGGGGTCTTTTCCTCGTCTTGGTTGTGTTGGAAAATGAAAAAAATGTATAATGTATTGTAATTTTTCATTTTTATGCAGTTGTAGTAAAGTATTAGGTACGTCTGTTTTCAAGATTTTTTTTCTCTCCAACTTTGAATGCAATGTTTGCGGTAAAACTTTTCAACGAAAGAATAATCCCCCCCTCCAAAAAATTGCGCTGACAACATAAATTACAATCATCACGATCATCACCCATTATAATACATAAAGATAAATTTAATTTGAATACCTCCAAATCTAAAAATTAATAATAATCTTAATAAATTTAATTAATTTTTTAAAAATTTAAGTGTAAATAAATGATAAATTTTCGATATACGAGAAAAAATTAATATTTTTCAACTCCTAACATTTTTTTATTTCGAATAAAATTTCTTCTCAACACCGAAATTTCTCCCTCCTATTTTTTTCTCAGGTCTAAAACTTTTCATTTCGAAAAAAATTTCTTCCCAACACTGAAATTTCTCCCTCCGATTTTTTTCTCAGGTCTAAAATTTTTCATTTCGAAAAAAAATTTTCTCAGGTCTAAAAATTTTTAAACTGTATAGGTATTACAAACAATTACAACATGGCGAAATAACTGGATGCTTTCCCTGATTTTTTGAGACAAATTACATGTATTATCTCAAAAAATCGGGAAAAGCATCTTAGTTACTTAACTATTTCGTTATACAGCTGAAAAAATCTTAGATCTGAGAAAAAAATTGTACGGAGAAATTTCAGAGCTGAGAAAACAGTTTATCCAAAATAAAACGATTTTAGACCCGAGAAAAAAATTGGAGAGAAATTTCACTGTTGAGAAAAATTTTTATTCGAAATTAACAAATTTTAGGGTTGAAAAATGTTTGAAAATGATATGGACTTTGAAAAAAATTGAGTTGCTTGGAATTGATAGTTCGCACGAGCCAAACAGAAAAGATTCAGTCGTTCGTTACATAAAGGAACGTCGAAAAAAATGATGCCTTTTCGATTTCCTCGTCACAATTAAAAAACTAGACTGTCGCGGTCAAATTTGAAGGATAACTGGTCTGAAGTAAACGTTGACTCAGAATTCAGAAAGCTGAAATTTTCACGAGAACATTCCTAGATCTGGACATACAGTGGGTCACAAAAGTCTTCGTGCACCCAATTTTTATATTTTTTCTGTCCTGAGGAGCATGACGTTCCAAAAAAAATTGAAAAAATTGTAGTAAGTAGAAGAAAGGGTAAAGAGTAAAAATAATTCGAGAGAAACGAAATTGCACCAATGAGAAAAATGAGGGAAAACTGCATATTTTATCAACTCATTTTTAAATGTACATAATATCTTATTTTACTCATCGGCGAAGGTACATGTGATGCAATTATGACTCCGTATGACTCATCGTTTTCCGTACACTCGCTCCTATGTGTATGTGCAATAAATTTTTTTCTGTTTCCGCAAATTTTTGAATTCAAGAGCTGACTAATTTTCACACTTCATCCCCTCTTCTACCTACCACAATTTTTTAAATTTTTTGAGAACTTCTCGCTCCTTTAGACACTTTTGAGCTATCCTCGCATATCATGAATGACGAAGAATTCTTAAAATTGGGTTTAATAATGGGTTTCAGGTACTGGCAAAAGAAAATACAGAAACAGAAAACCAGGCAAAAGAAGAACTGTTGCAGCAACGAATAAATGAATGGAAAATTTCGTACGAGAAAACGATGAAGGAAATATTTGATACTAAGTCATAAGAAAAAAATATAAATGAATACTTTATTTTGCTCACGATGAAAATTAATTTTGATTAAAATATTTTATTCTTCATGAAACGTAATACCTCAATCAGATTAAAAAAATCGAATTCAGAGACGAATTTTTCAAAAAATCAGTGATCACCAAATCAATTCCAACCTGAAACTCGTCGCACGACCTGCTCAAAATCAATTCTCGACGCATTGCGCAATTCACCGTTACCACATTGAAATCCGGTAGCATGCCCACTTTACACAACCGAACGACCCTCTAACCTATTTTAGGAACCCCTACGGTTCTCCTACAGCTCTCGCATATTCCAATTGTTATCGGTTTATCGCCGTGTTCCTATGTGCTAGAAAATCACACGAAATTGGGGAATTTCACTTCGTCGACACGTCAGAGCATTGATAACGATAAAAAATAATCATCGTTTTTGTCGATGAGTCATCGCGATTTAGCTAGGGATCGCAAAAATAACCATTTTATAAATAGAACGAGGCGTGCGTGGCGATGCACGAGCGAGAGTAAGGTATGGAGTGGAAAAACGAATACCATAACATTTTGACAACTGTAACGAGGTTCAAGGTTACTCATTCACCCAAACAAAGGCATTCTGTCCCATCGTTCAGATCTCGATGAAAGATACCAGTCAGAAAATTTCAATTTGTCATCGAAAAACTGATAAATTTACGGCGACCGAGAGCTACATATGACCCGATCGTGTAAAATTTTCCACTCCATTTTCAGTCTTGCTCCCCTCGATGATTTTGCCAATACCTTCAGTGCCATACCTTTTCAACTTCGTCGTCGAAATGTTCGCCAGCATTCGAGACTTTTTTCGAACGCTCCATTAGCGTTGCTTTTTTGGCTGCCAAGTAAAACGAACGCTTTATACGTAAATAGAACACTTCGGAGACCGCACGTACTGTATAATCCGGTATAAACGTGTAACGCAGCATCGATTCCAAATTTACCGATTGCAAGCTACCCATCGGCTGAGCCACATTGGTGGGTGATTCGGCTACAGAGCAAAAACAAATGGCAAATATCAACAATAAATTACACAAGTCGACAAAAAAAAAGTCCTGTGTTTCAGTTCTCACGGTCAAATTCTGATTCTAGACATCAAAATACACCAATATGCTCATTCGTGGCTTCCAAAGTTTGCTTGGGGGTGGGGGGCCGGTGATTTTTCAAAAACAATACACACGGATTTGAGAAAAATTTGAAAAAAAAATATTTTGGTCTAATCTTATAGAAAATTTCACGCTGAATCGAATGCCGCAAACCGCACACCTCTGTCCCTTTTAGAAAAAAAGTTACAGCTAAAACTTTCCTAAATTATGTGAGAAAATCGTTTTTTTTTTCGCCTTGGTCACCGAAAAGTGAGATTTCTGAGAAATCTAAGCGTTCTACGACCATAATGACCATGATAAAAGTTGTACAGAATTAAATTTCCTATCGGATAGGTGCATTCAGATTTTTCTGGGTGGCGTAGTTTTCGAGATTTCTCGAGTAAAGTTGAACATTAGTTGAGGCAATTCGGAAAAAAAGAGAAATGAAGCAATTTTTGGCTGTCAAAAGTGTTACAGCGAAAAATTGTGGAAGGTGACTAACCTCTAGGCGTTACCACGACCTCGTGCTGATTTTTTCATGAGGGCACCCCCCTCCCTCCTCCTCCTTCCAAAACGGGGAAAACCGCTATGGATGGTTAGATTTCTTCCAGGAGTCAACGTTTTCGAAATTTCTTGAATAAACAAATCACTTTCTAATTTTTTTTTTCATCTTTCGCAAATTCTTTGGTAAAAATCTCAAAACATGTATGTAGGTAGGTATTATCTGTCTACAAAAAATACCTCGTACATTTCAGCGACACTGAAATTACAGGTTACTTGACTTTTTCACTGAATTTTGATCCTCTCCTCCCTTTTCTTGATTTCTCAACCGTACACAATTTCTGGGTGCGCTAATGCTGGCATGGTCTTGCAAAAAAAGAAAAGAATTTTGTGATTTTCACTTCATTTTACAATTTTAGACGCGCTGGAATGTTATTGGTGCAGTTGTGAGGTAAAGTATTAAACCTCCTTTCCAAATAATCGCACGAAACATTTTTTCCGGGCAAAAATTGTAGGAAATTAAACGTAGAATAAAAAAAGTACTGAACAACTTCTTTGGCAAAATCAAACCCTGGAGATATATTGGGAAAACCAGTTTTTGAAGGAGGAGGGGGAGGGGGTTCCCTCATGAAAAAATCAGCACGAGGTCTTGGTAACTCCTAGAGGTTAGTCACCTTCCACAATTTTTCGCTTTAAAACTTTTGACAGCCAAAAATTGCTTCATTTCTCTTTTTTTCTCAATTGCCTCAACTAATGTTCAACTTTACTCAAAAATATCTCAAAAACTACGCCTCCCGGAAAAATCTGAATGCACCTATTCGATAGGAAATTTAATTCTCTACAACTTTTGTCATGGTCATTATGGTCGTAGAACGCTTAGATTTCTCAGAAATCTCACTTTTCCGCGAGCAAGTCGAAAAAAAAACGATTTTTTCCACATAATTTAGGAAAGTTTTAACCGTAACTTTTTTTCTAAAAGAGATAGAGGGATTCGATTCAGCGTAAAATTTTCTATAAGATTGGACCAAAAATTTTTTTTCAAATTTTTCTCAAATCCGTGTGTATTGTTTTTGAAAAATCACATTTTTGGCTCCCCCCCCCCCAAAAGCAAACTTTGGACCAAAAAATTATTTTTCCCTTCATTAGATACATAAAAGCAACCCAAATTTCGCAATCGGAACCCAAACACAAAAATCGTGTCGACTTGTGCTATGTTAGGAAAAGCAACTAGGAAAGCAAAAAGCTCACACGTACCGACTCCTATATTCGGTATCAAAGCTTGCGAACCGAAGTAAGTGAATGGACCGCTTTCGAACACTAAATTTTCGCGACCTACGGTCACTTCGACACGGCCTTCTAAAATCAGCACGAAGTAGTCCGTTTGTTTGCCCTGTGAAAATTAAAAATTATCAAATTAGTTAATTGGGAAACGAGTTCAACTTGCGAGTATCACTATCGCGTTTCCGGCAAAAGTTGAAGGAGCATGAATCGATAAATAATTTTCGTATTTCATTTTGAAGCGAAGAGATAAGTCTCGAGTCGTGTACGCCAAATGAGAAAATTTTCAGTCTGGGTTGATCGCGGGTATTTAACGAATTCGCAGCTCGTACGAAGGCATACCTGCTGATAAATAATGCAAGCTGGATCGTCTTTCATATGCTCTTTATCTTTCACTTTGATATGGAATATAATATCTTGTTTTAATAAACGCAGAAGCACCGATTCCGATATGTTTTCCGGTTTGAAGGCATCCACAGCTGAAAATGTTTGTTTTAGATTAAAATATGCGAATTTTAAATATTTGTAAATAATATGGTACCTAGGTAGGGGCGAGTACTTCAAGTATCGACTTCCTACTTCGTATGGTTTTACAATAATTACGCTACAAACTATAAACAATACGATGTTGTTTAGCAGCAGACAACGCGGATTTTAAGTTTCGTTCTATACATTTTTCAAATCGTCTAATTTTAAATTGATTAATAACAGGCATCATAGCGAAATTCCGAAGAAAAAAAGTGACTTTTAGTGACCTTTTTTGAGAAAAAAGTGACCAAAAATTCAATTTTTTTTTTGGGGGGGGGCAATTTTACAGTTTTTGGGGCATTTATTTAATACAGGCATCATAGCAAAATTTCGAAGAAAAAAAGTGACTTTTAGTGACTTTTTTTGACCAAAAAAAGACCAAAAAATGACCAAAAGTAACCAAAAATTCGATTTTTTTCGGGGGGAATTTTTTTACAGTTAAACGAAGGCTGAGAATTCAAGAAAAAATGAGGGGAGGGGGTCAAAATTCAATGAATAAGTTAGGTAATCTAAACATCTAACTTTTTTTAGAGGCACTTTAGGAGGCAGATATACGTAATTAATTTAATTATACAGATTTGAGCAAAGAAAAATTGAAAAATGACGAGATTTTTGGAACAAACAATTAATATATGACCGATATCTACTCTCTAAATCTAAATCAGTCAATTTTCGTAAAACATGTGCCTTTTTGAATCAGTGAAATGAATTTATTTGAAAATCTGTGATATTTCAATTGCCTGATTGATTTATTTTAGTCAAAATTATTGATTTATTCTGTTAAATGGGGAATTGACTCAAAAATCAATTACTTTACTGATTTAAAAAAAAAACAGAATTTTTTCAAATTTATAAATATAATTATTGAAATACTGCCCGAGCGAAGCAAGGGCAATTTTTTTTTGAAAAATCATTGTTGACTTTTAATTATTTTTTTTCGAAGAATTTTGAAAAATAGTAATTTTTACGTGAAAATTTGAATTTTTGCTTGAAAATGTGAAAAAAGTGACTTTGGGAGGAAAAAAGTGACTTTTAGTGACCTTTGGATGAAAAAAGTGACTTTTAGTGACCAAAGTCGAAAAAAGTGACAAACACCCTAAAAAAGTGACCTGCTATGATGCCTGTAATAACCAAATGAGTCCGAAATCATTTCTTATTCGAACCACATTGATGAATTTTTTTTCAAATATTTTTTTTGCGAATAAAAGGGTACCTATAAAATATGGGCTCAGTCAAAATTGTTCAAAAATTCAAAACACGTTTCATAAAAATTGATGATGAAATCATAAAAAAAATTGTTTGAATTTTTTTCAATATGTCCCAAATTTCATCAAACCAGATTGGCAAAACACGAATTTTGGGCAGTCAGAAAATAATTTTCTGACTGTGACTGCAAAAACGGAACTAATGTGATAGCCAATATACGAGTGGGATATTTAAACCTGGTAATTGGACAAGCGTGTTAATTTTTGAGAAATTTTCCACTCGTAAATGGCCAGAAAATAAAACACATTACTCATCACTTTTGCTTTCACTGAAAGTTCAGTTGAAAATGATTCACCAGTTCACCGAGCTGACCACAGAAAAGACCAAGTTTACCAATCCGCTAAATAAAATCAGTGTTGTCACTTACGAAGAATAAATAATTACGAAAAAAAATAATCCCATTCGGTTGTCGCCGCGTTGGTCGATAATGCACTAATTAATGCACTACTCTACAGTACATGATACCCATTTAAACGTATTGTTTGGCTATTTCAAACACCTAAATCCCGGCGACCTTGAAATCTACTCATGCCAAATTACATTTGCCTGCGCACTTCCATATTTTCACTGGAGCCGAACAACGTATCATTAAACCGAAAATATGTAAATTAAATCCTTTTCTCGAACATTAAAAACTTCCTCTAATTAAATTTCAGTCGAGCCAATCTATCCGAGGTACGAATTCGCATCGACTCGACGAGTACTCCCACTAAAGATAATATTATCTTTGAAAAATATTCAAATATGCCATCTCTGGTCACGAGCGTCTAGTTTTATTGGAGAGTTGTCGGAAATGGTGCGACACAATTTTTTCCCCCAAGTTCATATCACGAAACGACACACATTCTGTCTCTGAATCCCTAGTCCAGATTCCAGAATATTTTCATTTTTTAAAAACAGTGTAAAATTTTCCGAGCACTTTTTTCCAAGTAAAATTTTTTTAATATTTTTCTCAACTCGTTTTTTTTCAGACGTAATTTTCTCAAATCAATTTTTTTCTTCCAATTTTCCCAAGTAAACTTTTTTCAACTCAAATTTTTTCTTTCAATTTTCCCCACTAAAATTTTTTTAGGAAGTAATTTTTTCCACTTGTTTTTTTTCTTTCAATTTTCTCAATCAACTTTTTCTTCTTCAAATTTTTTCAACTAAAATTTTTTCAGACGTAATTTTTTTCAATTTTTTCGAACGTAATTTTCTGAACTCAATTTTTTTTCATCAAATTTTCTCAAACTCAAATTTTTTAGACAATTTTCTCAACTCGATTTTTTTTCTTTTTCTTGACTAATTTTTTTTCTTTCAATTTTCTCAACTCTATTTTTTTTAATTTCCTCAACTCAATTTTTTTCTTTCTATTTTATCAACTTTTTTTCATCAAATTTTTTCAACTCAAATTTTTTAGACATAATTTTCTTAACTCAAATTTTTTCAGATATAATTTTCTCAACTCAAATTTTGCAGCAGCACAATTTATTTTCTGGATTCTTATCACATGATGACTTATGACACAAGTTATAAGAAAAAAATTTAGTTGAGAAAATTGGAAGAAAAAAATTTGGGTTGAGAAAATTATATCTAAAAAAATTTGAGTTGAGAAAATTGAAAGAAAAAAAATTGAGTTGAGAGAATTGTCTGAAAAAATTTGAGTTGAGAAAAATGTGAAAAGAAAATTTGAAAAAAATGTGAGTTGAGAAATTTAAGTCTGAAAAAATTTGAGTTGAAGAAATTGGAAGAAAAAAATAGGTTTGAGAAAATTGAAAGCGAAAAATTTGTGTTGAAAAACCTGTCTGAAAAAAAACTTGAGATGAGAAAACTATGAAAAAAATTTGGACTTGGAAAAAAGGTTCAGAAAATCTTAAACACTGTTCGCCAAAACGACGAAAAAAAATCATGCAGCACCATTTCCGACAACTCTCCAATGAACCTAGACGCTCGTTCTCTTGTCTCTCGGGATGGTTTTTTGTCAACGTTTGCCCGCGTAATTACACTTAGCACCTCCGGCAGCGACAACCGCGAACACATGAAAAAATACGAACTCGTATGCAAGAACTGGAACGCTGCGTAGTTGAGCTGAGGCGAAATATGAACTCGTTGAGCTTGGTTTCTTTCAGAAAACAGCGATAAATCGGCATTACGATACATTCGCTCGGATCTCCTTTGTTTGCTTCGGTTATCGGCTGCAAGATTAAAAAACGATTACGTATCATTAGTCGGAGGTCGGTTAGAAAAACTCAAAATATGCGCCATACAAAGCAATACCACCTAATCGAAGCCGAATACCATAAACATAACGTACGTTTCGCCAAAGCAGCGTGATAATCTATCTAATAATCTTAATAAAACGATAACCGCCGATGAAATTCCTCAATTTATTGTTCTCGTTCCCAAATCCACAACTAAAAAGACTAAAATGGAGCTGCGAGGGGGAGAGGGCCTCGAATTGAGCTTTTCTCCGGTTCTTACATCGTACGAAATAATTAATAATTTCGCAACTAAATTCTATTCATCTCCACGATCTCGTATTGTAGTTTATCTTCTCTCGAGGATACGCCAGCACGAAATGCCAACGTGTAAGTAGTAAGTACACAATAAATTTGTGTTTGGCGCTGGCTTTTTTGTTTTATTCGCAATACACGTTCGTAAAATTTCGCTCAAACCGAGGCCTCGTTACGAGTACATCTCATAAAAGCTCGCTCCGACCGGCGAACGTAACTATTTAATTAATTAAACCTGCGAGTATATAAACACATTCGCAAATAGCTACGTACGATACCCAGTAAATACATTTCTATAGCACTCGACTTACAGCGACGACAAAATTCCACTACGAATTTTACGCTTTGTTGAGTGCAGGTACGCAACGCTCAAGTGTAATTTGTCGTCTCGAAACGTAGGCACTTTTATTCGTCATTTCTTCGAATAATTATTTAGTAAAATGAAATGGATCCTAAGTACATAATGATAGAACGTTGAAACCAGCCCTTTAATGACGACGCTGCGACGAGACCGGAGACAAAAAGAGAAGAAATAATAGTCTTATTTCTGTACGTTCAACATGTTCCTTTTTTTGTAGATTGCGGTACCCTTGAGAAAGATCGTCCTTTTAGTTGACGTCTAAATTGAAATTGAAGGAAAACTGAGGACTGGGTCGAAAGATCGTTCGAAACAGAAGAGTCGAATTCCCCACGAGATTTGTACGCGTGAAAAATTTCCAACCGAATGAAATACGAAATGGAATTCAATTTGTAAAAAATTCAGCATTGTGATCACGATGTATTAAGTAGTAATAAGATTACAACCTTTTAACTTGTTCATTTTTTACGTGGGTAGCCCGGAAAAACGTTTGAAAAATTTAGCATAAATTAGGGTAGATCGAAAAAAAAAAATTATTGTAGATTTTAATGAAAATTGGCGAGGTAAACCTCTTTAAAAATTTTGGAGTCTTTTAGCCTTAAGGAGAACAGAGCTAGGGACCTCAAAGTGGAATAATTTTTGAAAAATATGTTTTTGCCCCTTGGGGTGTGTCACCAGCTGAGAACCTCGGTCGGCCTCTTTTCTACAATGATGCGATTTGAATTTCTTCACTTTTTGAACTGTTGACTTCAAAATTGTATACGAATTTCACTCTCTACTTCACCAAAGAGTTAAAAAGTGGTAAGACGAAAATCTGAAGATCATTTATTTTTACCAAAAATCGAAATTCTTTACTCAAACATGCCAAGGTCAAAATCAGAATAAATTTTTTTTATCGCCAAGAAGTAACCAAAAGTAACCAAAAATTCAATTTTTTCAGGGAGCAAATGAAAAACTGCTTTCCAAAGTGGCCTAAGTCAAAACAATAGAAATTTTTTTCAGAAAACGAAAAATACGTTTGTTCTGTATGCCTTTAAAGAATTTTTTCTGCTACCAAACTAAATGTATTGTACAGTGGTATACCAAAAATGTGGCGAAAATCTCGATCTTCAAAAATTTGATCTTTACGATCTATGACCCTTCAAAATTGACTAAGCAATTTTTTTCAAAAATTATCTTAGGCCACTTTGGAAAGCACGGACTTCAAATTTTTTTTACAGTTTTCTGGGGAAGGGACAATTTTTTTGTAGTTTTCTTCAAACATTTCAAAGATAAATCAACTGAAAAGACGTGAATAATTTCATTTATTAAATTCCTTCGTCAAAACAACAAACAAAACTAGGAAAAATCTATTTTTTACATTTTTTTTTTAAAGAATTTTAAAAAATAGCAATTTGTATGTAAAAATTCAAATTTTTGCCTGGGAGTGCGAAAAAAGCGTGATTTTTGAGGGGGAAAAAGTAACAAAGTGACCTTTTAGACGTGAAAAGTAACCAAAAGTGACTGAAATCGAAAAAAGTGACAAACACCCTAAAAAAGTGACCCGCTATGATGCCTGATTCAACGAAAAAAAAAAGAATAAAACATAAATGTAGAGCGTAAAATTTCTTTTCTGTAGAGTCCAATCAATTTTTCATTACGAGGCTTAGTTTTCGAGATATTTTAGTTAATTGAAAATATCTCAAAAACTAAGCCTCCCAGGAGAAAACTAATTCAACTCTACAGAAGAAAATCTTACACTCTACAAATTAATGTTCCATTCATTTTTTTTTATTTGAACCTTTCTTTTGCTCAGAAAATTAACTTCAAGTGTCAAAAATTATCATAAAGTGTAGAAAAAATGTTCAACCAAAAAAATTAAAATTGTGAAAAATCCGTGGGTGATGGAATTTTTCCACTATTTTTCTCAAACAGCATTTTCTATGTCGACCTGTGAAATTACTCTACGTGACCAAATGAAATTTTATGGCTCGATTTTGAGATGTATGATGGAGCAATTTGTATTTTGGTAGAAATCAAAAAATCTTTAAATTTGCGATCTGTAACTTTTCAACTCCCTTGAAGAGGGCAAAAAAGGTATCCAATTCTGAGGACAATGATTCAAGGAGGAGTAGAAGTAGACGAAATCTTCAAGGTCAATTTTTTTCTGAATAATTCAATGAAAATTTTTAACATTTCTTTCTTTTCTACCGTAACTATTCGAAACATCAAAAATCATTCTCAATTTTTTATTCAAAAATATTGAATAATTTTAATTTTGGCGAGAATTTTTTTACTTTTTTTACAACTACGTCTAAAATATTCAAAATTTTTCCAAACTTCATTTAATTTATTACGCTCGTTTTTTTAAAAAATGTTACAATTTTTCAAGGCATCAATTTTTTCAATTCTTGTTGATTTTTTCAGCAATTTTCTTGTTTTTTTTCTGAAAATTTACGGATCTTTTTCCAGATTTTTGTTAAATTGATTGAAGGGGTCTTGATGTTTAATGAGCTTCCGAGAGGTCTACAGCCGGTTTTTTAAAAAAATCCATGCTCGGTGCAAATGGATCCAATGCACTTTCTCTTGCGCTAGCTCTGAGTGTAAGAAACTCAAATGGCACCTTGTATTCAGAGGGGCGATCAAGGATTCCAGTCCAGCAGGTAGCACGATCCAAAAGTGGCAAAAAACCGAAGAATTAACAAAATCCGAAATTCCCCAACTTCGTCTCGCTGGGGGGGGGGGTCAAAATCGTTTGGGAGATTTTCCACTCCAGCTAAATCATCTCACCAATTTTCACCAAAATTTAGAATGTTTTTTTTTTCGACCCACCTTTGGATCCACCCAAATTCACATACATAATTTAGTTGTGTTTTTTTTTCACTTATGCCAGCTCTTTCGCTCTTTGCCTCTCAATTTTAATAATTTGAACAAAAAATTATCACATTCCTTTTTACCAGCGTCGAATTAATTTCTCTAAAATTATTTTTTAAAAAAACACTTTTGATATTGACAAATATAAAAAAAATTTCTGTACAAAGAGAAAAAAATTGAGGGAGAAGGGCGAGATCAAAAAATATTACTCTAAAAACCATAATAAATTAGAGAGAACGACGAAAGATCAAGAGATCATTGAAAAAAAATGACAATTTTTCTTTTCTCCTCCTCTCTTCCATGTTTCCTCAAACAGAAAAACTTTTCCAGAAAATTTACCAGAACAAGTTTTAAAACTTTCTAAAAATATAATGCTTACTGTAAACGTCCGTCTCATCCATAATCTCAGCCTGGATCAATTCTTCGATAACATCTTCTAAGGTAACAATTCCGACAGTTTCGTAAAACGGATCACCTTCGCCTTCGTTATTGACTCTGTGTACAAATGCCATATGACCTTTGCAACCTGCAACCGAACATAATAAGGTATTAATATTATTAGTCGTATCATCGAGTGAAATTCTCGACTCAGAACGATTAATTCGTCACTCCTAGTACGTCGCATGACGCAAAAGGTATGACAGCAGATACAGATGGTAACCGGTCAGTTGTACAGAGGGAAAAATTGCTCTTTGTAGAACCGGTTAACAAACGGCGTTATGCATCTTTACAAGGACACGTTTATACTTCCAAGTGTCTAAAAATAAATGCCATTCCGAGTTGGGCAAATTATCATCGCGAATGTGGCTAATAACGCCGCGCCGTATTGGTTACGCCGTTCAACCACGTACATTTTACCTAATGTATTTTTTTTGTACACCTAGATCTACACAATATTATGATGTACTTGCTATTCGATGCGAGTAATATGTACTGAGACTAGCATTAAGCCGATGAATACACGAATATTCGCATCGAAATACATAGAACGTGATATTCGATACAAGAAACCATTTCCTAGTCCAATTTGCAGGTACATTTAATTGTGAAACGTAAAACTAGCATGGTGCATTCTTTCGACCCAGCAAATTCATTTCAGACGAAATTCAAAGAAATATTTATTTTTAAAAAATTACTCGCATGATTTTCGCGTTCGACTCCACAGATCCAGATTAACTTCCAAATATTTCGATAAATCATAATGTACGCAAATGCGACCATATGTTCCCTATTTTTTCTCGTGTGAGGAATTCATATTTAGTCAGTTCTCAATCGTACAAAAAAAGGCTTCCGCGCGAAATTCCTGTTAAAATTGATTTTATGATCGATTCTTGCTCTGGACACTAAAACAAAGAAATTAAGCCCGTATGCCCTTTTTTTCCCCTCTCCCTTTCCCCAGGGTCCACCCTCCAACATTTCAAACGCGCGTATCACCTTATCTATGGGTCGTAATGAAAAAATTTTTAAACAAAAGTTGTTCCTCGGCACCTAATGTACTTTTTCATTTCTCATCAAAATTCATTTTGGAGCAACTCCTACCCCCCAAATTTGAAAATAACAGTTTTCAGAAAACTTCAAAATCACGTTTTCTTCATTTTAAGCGAAAAGTTTCACAGATACGGCAAAATTTGTAATTACAAAAAGTATTCAGAATTGAATTTCCATTCCAATGAGCTTTATCACGACCATTTTCACCAACTTTTCCCAACAGGGTGGCTCCCCTCCCCCTTATCTCAAAAGTTGGACCTACGAAAAAAAATTGAACGATTTTTGTTCTTCGATATCTAATGCATAATTTCATTTATTATCGGAATTCATTTTGGAGCAAATTTTGTTCGTGGGTCCAACTTTTGTGAAAACGAGGAAGGGGGAGAGGTCCACTCTGTCGGAAAAAGTTGATGAAAATAGTCGTGATAGAGCTCACTGGAAAGGAAATTCAATTCTGAATACTTTTTGTGATTACAAATTTTGTCGTATCTCCGAAACTATTTGTTTAAAATGAAGAAAACGTGATTTTGAGGTTTTCTCAAAAACATGTTTTGTTTCCAAATTTGGGGAGCAGGAATTGCTCCAAAATGGATTTTGATGAGAAATGAAAATGTACATTAGGTGCTGAGGAACAACTTTTGTTTGAAAATTTTTTCATTACGACCCATAAATAAGGCGATACACACGTTTGAATTTTGGGGGGCTGGGGAAAGGGAGAGGGGATAAAAAGGGTTTGCGGGCTTAATTTTTTTGTTTTGGGGTCCAGAACAAGAATCAATCATAAAATCAATTTTAACAGAAATAGCGCGTGGATGTACGATTGAGACCTGACTAATTATCGCTCACGTGGTAAATAATATTTTTTGAATGGTCGCGTATTTAAAAATCGAAAGTGAAGGTAATCGGTAAAAATACTATCGTGGTATTTTTCCCAAGTGCTGATAGGATTAAGACGTAGAAAGGTTGGAATTTTAAAACTTAAGCTAATATTATGTATGGTCTTCGATAAATCGCAAATAAACAATAAAAGAACACTCGCGTGATCATTTGTACATACGAGTATATTAATTGTTTTCGTTTAGATAAGCAGTTCATTTTTAGAATTTGCCAAGAGCGCTTTTTTTTCGATTCGAAAGATTAAATTTTTAATCGTAGGTGATGAATTTGATATCGAATTACAGTTAAACGAATCTGAATAAGTGATTTATTTTTAAATAAATTTTCAAAAGTGTAACGATTGATTTTACATAAATTCTGATACTTTGAGATTTTATTGGGTAATTCTCGATTATGTAACTCGAGGATTTTCCTGATCAAAAAGATCACTAGAGTTACACATAGTTCACTTACTTTATTTAAAATGAAAACATTTTCAAACGTTTTTTGTTCGTTTTAATTTTCTAAAATGATGTTCTCATAAATTTTGAGACTATCAAGCGCTTTTTTTCTAATCCGGTAACATTTGAAATGAATAATTTAAACTGGCATTTAAATTGTCCTAACTGATTGGATAGAAGACACTGTTGGTGACAAGTGACAGTATTCAGGGGTGCAGTGATCCTTCTGAGTCAACGATGAGTGCCCTCCTTCCATTTTTTCAAGCACCCCCCCCCACCCACCATTTTCATCAATGCTCTCATTTTTTTTATAAACTTTAGTATGTTTATTAGGAGAGGGGAACAAAAAATACACAACCGTACCTGTATTGGCGACCTATTTGATCGATTAAAGCACAATTTTCCGAAATTCGTAACACTGAGGTAAAAATCCATGTTTTTTCTAGAAAACATTTTTAGCCAAAAATAAGGTATTTAACTCAAGGTTACGGATTTTGGAAAATTGTGCTTTAATCGATCAAATAGGTCACCAATATGGGTAATCCGCGATTAAAGATGCCGAAGTTTGTATGGACAATTTTTATGGGCTTTTTTACAGCACTGGAAAAATTCCAAAATTTTCTGGAAGCACCGAAACGTCTCGAAACCGCTTCCAATCGATTCGGGAGGTCAAAAATAGGGTATATACCAAATTTCAGTTTTTTTTCGTTGATTAGATCAAATTTTCATTTTTTGCAGGGCGATGAGAGAATATTTTGAAATTTCCAAAATTCGCCAAAATTCGAGAAATGCACTTCAGCACCTTAAATTTTGGATATGAGGTTTTTTTGCGGTGTATTTTCGATGTATTTTTGTTTCGGCTCAAAATTTTACTTTGAGTTGGGATACCTCCCTTGTTTATTATGAAAAAGTAGTGGAAAATGCAGATTTTTTTGTTTGATTTTTTTGAGCCATGGTGCACCCAATTTTGGAATCAGAAAAAAAATATATGGGATGCCTGGCGACTTGAAAGAACCAATAAAAAAAATTTCAACATGAAAAAAATTGGAAAAATGTGAACCGAAAATTTTCAAAAAATTCTCATTATAGTTACTATTCCTGCCAAGACGTATAATCTGTGAAAATTTCAAAAAATTTTATTCACTCCTTCCAGAGATATCACATGTTGAATTTTCGGTATTGGGATGTGATAATTCCGGGAGGTGGGGGAGTTCAGCGGTCAAAATTTTTCTGACGGATTTTTACTGAAAATGATATTTTGGGTCAATTTTGACCGTATTTGGGTGAAGGGCCATTTTTGATCCGAACAAGGAAAGACCCTACGCGCGCGCCGGCTACGCCATAATATCAACCGTGTACCTAGGACCTACTCAAAAATTTTACTACAAAATGAACATCCACTCTTTTTCACGTTTTTCTTTTCACTTTCTTTTTTTGAATGTATTACTTACCTACTACAAATACAAACCAGAAATTAAAAACCTTACAATGCATGAGGAGGATTGAGACTTGAGAGACAGTCTAATTATGGGGGTCGGTCCAATTGTGGGGGGGGGGGTGTCAAAAGAATCTCCCACAATAATTTTCAACGATGAGTTGCTCATCAAGAATAATGTACCTTCACTGCACCCCTGACATGTATTTCTCATGAGATCATTCATAAAACTTTTCGTATGAGCAATTGAGCAAAAACGGTTCATTCTTAAATTTGAAGGGGCTATAATACTTCAACAATGAGAAAAAATTGTAATTTTTCCTTCAAAAAAATTTTTTCAGATGAGAAGCTTCGGCAAGTATTCTCTCATTTATAAATCAGTGAAAATTACCGAAAATCACTGAGAAACAGTCAGAATTGCAGCAGAGGAGAAAATCAGTGAAAAAATTTTCAATGAAAACAAATCAGTGAGAAAAATCACTGAAAAATCAGTGAAAATTCACTGAAAAATCAGTAAAATTTATGAAATTAGCAGAAAAATCAGTGAAAATCTTTGAAAAATCAGCGAAAATTCGCTGAAAATCAGTGAATTTCGCTGATTTTTTCTTGTACTGCAATTCTGACTGTTCATCAGTGACTTTTCACTGATTCAGAATGAGAGAGTAAGTAGTAGAGCTGAGAGGAACAAATGAAATTGTATATTCTTTTCATATGACAGGGTGACTTCAATTCGTGAGGGCCAATTTAACGAATTTTGATTTTTAGAGACAAAGTGTAAAATTACAAAAGCTTAACGAAAGGAAGGCCAGGGAATACTTGGAATCCCTCTATTGTCCGATACAGTCTTCAGATAACATTTCAAGTTCGAATCGTAAAACAAATCTTACTTTCATTTTTAGGTTCACCAACGTCGTTAAAAGTATCATAAATTTACCTCCTCCCTCCCCTTCAACCTCCACCAAAGAAAAATATATTTTCAATATTTTGACTTCCTTTGTGTTTCCTCAATTTTGTATTTCAAATGACGCCAATACTTAAAAAAACACCATGTAGCCAAATTTTCAGTTGTCTGAGTTTATGTTTTGGGTTTTTTGCTTGAAATTTAACATAGATAAACAAAACGTTGTGTATTATAGGTCGAAAATACAAAATTTTGAAAATATTTGAAACATTATTTTAAAAAAAAATTGGTCAACATCTTATACCGACTCCTCAAACCAAAATTAAGCATTTTCTCGTTTTTTTACAACCTCTAGCGAGGCATAGATTTTTCTGATTTTCCTCTGTAAGTTAATCCAATTCAAGCCATGATTTGAGGGGTGAGAAAGGGAGTCGATATGTGACAGAAATACTACTTTCAACGACCTGATTTAATTTAGTTTCGATTCGACGTTTATTTGAAATTCTCGTTTTTTAACTGCAGCAATAAATTTTCTTGGATTACGGATCACTTGATTAGACTTGCCAAACTTTCAGCTGTCTAACCTAAGTTAATTTTTATTTTTTACACGTTTTGATGACGTTTGAAGACTCCATCTCAACTAAAAAATGTGTAATTTTGAGGTCTGAGAGCCCATGTGAAATTTGAACCAAATTTTTAGTATTTCAAAAATTCGCCAAAAAAATGAAAAATCTACTCTGGTAGTTTAAAATTCAATAGAGAGCAAGGAAAGATCACAAGTTCTTCCAGAAAATCGAAATTCTGTTAAGATCGTAGTCGGAGGCTTAATGCACTTCCCTTTTCAGACGATGAAAATTTTTCGAAAAAAAAAGCAAAAAGATATCAATATTTCCTATATTTTCCTTTCAATTTTGGAAATAGGCTACATGTACAACATACCAAGTCTTCAAAACTAGACACATTTTTTCGAATAAAACTCAATTTTCAATATAATACTTCGAGTCTGAAAATCAGATTGAAATTATTGCCAACTCGTGAATCGAAAGGTAAAAATAAATTAGTAAAATTTACAGAATTACTACACAATTTTACTCAATAAATTGGCAAACTGAAGGCCCGCATGCATCACCCAACACCCACTCAGTGCTCTCTAACATCTTACTCTCACTTTCCACACCTCGACGCGACGCGACGCGCAGAGGTAGACGTATTTCCCATTTCTCGGCTGTGCGTGAATTCCTAGTTCCCACTCGCACTGACATCGACACACCCAAACGGTGTTCTGCGAGAAAGTCATAATCACCGTTATTATCGATTATCGACGGTTTCTTCGCTTAAGTAATTCGCACTTCGTAAAAGTAAAATAAACGCATCGACGCGAGTACCACACGACGTAATCGAAATAAAATGCTCACCGTCTTTGAATTGTTTGAACACCACATCCAAGGTGGTATCTTCGAACACATAATAGCAACTATTTTGATAAAACTGCGACAGTGTTTTGAGCGGCGTACAATCATCCGGATCGATGAGGGCCAAATCTTTGATATACAGCAAAGATACGATATTTCTTCGTGTACCTTCGTAAACTGGTATTCTTGAAAAACCTGCGAACAAACGATCGAATTGAGGAAAAAAATTCTAAAACATGAAAAATATTCGATATACTTAATAATAATTTATGCGTTTCTTCGTCGAGCGAATATCAAGAACGTCGTAACGTTATTTTCCTAATTCATTAATTTGAAAAGCTCGACTGGAATATAAAAAATTGGCACAATTCGGCTTCTAGTCTGCCAGCTGCACGAATATCAGACATACGAAAAAAAATTCATAAGGTCACGTCACCTCCGTTAACCCTTCACTTCCCCAAGTTAATTTGTTCTTCGTTTGATGCACACAAAGTAAGTATACATTTTTACAAAGTATGCCATACCGTATGCCCATTAAATTCTCTCTAGTGCACTGCCAATATGTCTTCAAGTTTTGAATAATGCATACGTAAAATTAGCAAAATGATAGTGCCATTTTCAAAATTTGCAAGAGCCTCTTTTCTTCTCCAGGAAATCGACTCAGGGCTCAACTGGTTTAGAAGTTATCAACTCCAACGAAAATTTTCTACGTTTCAATTCTCAAATCAAATGCACAAAACTTTTACTTAAATTATTTTCCGGACAACAAATTTTTTCAAAATTTTTCAATAACTCGTTGAGGAATGGGGATCAATGAACCGACTGCAGAAAAATTATGGATGAAAAAATTTTAAATTTTCAAGATTTCTATTAAAAATTTTTGAATTAATACATTAAATTTTCCCAATTCGTTAAGAACTAGTTTGGAATCACTGAACCGGTTTCAGTTACTATAAAACTTCCACTCATACAGGGTGTTCCACGAATCGACTGTCAAACATATTTTTTTGGATATTACCGGGTACCACTAAAATAAACTTGAGATGAACACGTTGCCTATTATGAAAATTGAAGGGGCAAATGCTGCTTCTAAAAAACTTGTGTTGAAAAATTTTTGGAAGCATGGAAATGGACAGTACTTTGAAAACTGAACAAATTTTCACTTCGTGACTTTTTGCCTATCTTTAAAATTGAAGAGGCTACAAGAAAAATTGTTCAAAAAAATTTCTCAAAAAATGAACTGATCAAGGGAATGGATAGTACATTGAAAACTGCAGAAATTTAGTTCTGTAGACTTTTTGCCTAACATCAAAAATGAAGGGGCTAAGGGTCACTTAATAAATGGGCTTCAAAAAATTCTCAAATTTACTCAATTTTTAATAACCATTAGCTCCTTCATTTTTGATGTTAGGTAAAAAGTCTTCAGAACAAAATTTCTTCAGTTTTCAACGTACTATCCATTCCTTTGATCAGTTCATTTTTTGAGAAATTTTTTTGAACAATTTTTCTTGTAGCCTCTTCAATTTTAAAGATAGGCAAAAAGTCATGAAGTGAAAATTTGTTCAGTTTTCAAAGTACTGTCCATTTCCATGCTTCCAAAAATTTTTTAACACAATTTTTTTAGAAGCAGCATTTGCCCCTTTATTTTTTAAAAAGGCAACATGTTCATCTCAAGTTTTTTTTTAGTGGTACCTGGTTATATCCAAAAAATATGTTTGGCAGACGATTCATGGAACACCCTGTATAAATTGTTCGAGAAAAAAAGTGAGGTGATTTTTTTATCACCCTGTTGATACAATTTGACTTTCAAGGATCGATGTTAGAAACGCCCATATAATTTTTGAAGAATTATTTTAGAAAAACGAAAACTGAAAAGGACCAGTTTATACTTTATAAGGCCAATTAGAAAGTTCAGAGAATGATTTATATTCATACTTGGCCACCGGAGACGAAGGAAAGCTAAAAGTTTTCAAGAAGTCAAAACTTCGAAACAACATTTTTTAATAATTAAAAACCAAAAAAAAAGATTTCAAATAGAAACCACATTATTCAAACTGATTATTTCAACTGTTCCGAAAATTTTCATATTTTACCTGAGGCAAAGGTTACTTTTTGAGACAAACCGGCGTGTAAAATTCTGAGCGCGAGGAAAAAATCGAGAGTCGATTTTTAGCACGTGCCAAAATTTAAACGACGACATTTGCGTAAATCAGAATCAGCACATAGAGCAACGTTCTTATCAGCGTCGCGTCGTACCGTAAAAACTAGCAAAACTACCCAAAACACTGCGACTACGTTCGCGTGTAAAATCTAGGTCATCGTAAAATCGGCCAAAACGGACGAATATTTTGCAAAAATCGTTCTCCACCTATCACACATTTAGCAGGTTTAATTTTTATTCGATATGAGGCTGGCGAAAGAGATACTTGATACTTATTCGTGTCGACGAATCATTCAATTATTTTTCATTTAATGTCTGAATTTATAATCACCCACATACCATTTTATACGTATATTTGGCAACAAAATCGTTCTGAGAAACATTTTTCCAAAAGTGTATGTATAATAGAGGTTGTATGAAGAGAAAGGAGCTGAGTCTGAACCTCAAAATGATTTAGCAAAAATTTCACCCCCTCTACCTGACTCGACATTAACCCGCCGCCAAAATCAATTTTTTTAAAATTAAAAAACATTTTTTTCCAACAATGGCATTTATTTTTATGTGCAAATTTTTGTACCCAACAATATCATTGTGCCTGTTTTTCATTTTTATCCCATTTTCAGGAGTGTTTTAAAAAATCACTTATTTTTCAAAAAATCATCATTGAAAAAAATTTTCTAAACGTAGAATTTTTTTAAGTATATTTTTTTTCATTGTAGAGGGAGTAAAAGTCTACTTTTACTCCCTCTCGCGAATCGCTCGAGTGTCAAACTCGACTTTTACTCCCACTACAATGAAAAATATCGTATGCAATTTCATATAAAAGGGTATAGCAAGGTAAAAATTGAATTTCACCCACCCTCCCAGATGGTGTCTCTTGATGTAAAAAAATTCAGAAAAATTTTTGACCCTCCCCTCGTCTCCTCCCTTTCATGAATTATAGACATTTAATTTCATTATTTTTTCAAGAATTTTTAATTTCAACAACAGTAAAGGAAATTTTCTGTACTTTGGCGCAAAGTTACCCGTTGTAGAGGTGTATTCACGACAATTTTGGTCATTTAAAATGTTCAACTGTGAAAAGTGCTTTAATACCAAAGTTTTAATTTGTATTTTTTGAAAACATCCCAAAAACGAGTAATCGTTTTTCTTGATGCCTCAAAATTCACTTTTTCACTGATTTTCCATGGCAATTTTTTTTTGAGATTTCGAGTAAAACGATCGCGAAAATGGTTTTTATTGGAATATTTTGACCCGCTAAGCAAAAATTCGACGTTACTCTCTTCATTTGAACTTCTTTCCGTATAAAACGCTCAAAATTTGAAAAATCTGTTAAAATTAAAATATTTCTGTATATGGTCAAAAGGTAGTCGAACTTCGTTGTTTTACAGTCCTTTTAACAGTTGGAAATTTTAAATGGCCAAAATTTCATGAATGAGTGCACCAAAATTGATGAAAAAATTATCTCAAGTACATCTCTGCGAGAGGTAATTCTATACCGAAGAACTGATTTTTTTTTTACTTCTGTTGAAATTAAAAATTCTTGAAAATAGTGCAATAAAATGGCCATAATTCGGAAAAGGAAGAGGGTGGGAGGGGGAATCAACAATTTTTCCAGAATTTTTTTATATCAAGAGACACCATCTGGACTCTGGAGAGCCAAATTTATCTCTTACAGTTACCCAGCTAAACCTTTTCAAAGAAAACTCATGAAAAAGTGAATTTTCAGATTTCTCTGGAAAAATGAGGCCAAGGTAAAAATTTTTTGGGTACCATAAAACACAAAAAATACTTGTAATGCTATTTTGGCCAAATGTATTTTTTTTAATTTTAGATGGGGGGGGGGGCAATTGACCAAGAATAAGGGTTCAGCCAGGAAGAGTGAAATATGTTGCCAAGTCTTCATGAACTTATTTTTGAAAAAAAGAGCAAAACAATTTACCTTATTGTGTAGATTGTAGAATAATCACTTGAATATAGAAATGAAAAAAATCGATTTTCGCAGAAATAAAAATTCTAATTTGACTTCTGGACATTTTTAAGATATCACAATTTTGACTCCACTTGCACGTGTGCTGTGAAGCTGTGACTGTTTCAAGGATAGGGGATCTCAAAACACGAATCTTCCATTAATTTTCATCTCACGTGATTTCCTCGTTAGTGCCTAATAGTCGACTCAAACTTTAAAATGACGCATTTTAAAAGAAGAAATGATCAAATTTTAAATTTATGTTCAGGTAAATTTTTTCAGTCTGACCTATAGGGTGTCCACGAATTGAGAAACCGGTTTGGGTCAAAAAATGGGGGTCTGGTTTTTTTATTGAAATAAAATCTACACACTGTCGCAATTAAAATGTGATATGTTTTTTTGAAACCGGTTCAGCGGTTTCAAATCAGTTGTCAATAATATCCAAAAAAGTGGACATATGAAAAAAAAATTTGAAACAAAAGTTGTAGGGAATTAAAAAATAAACATGTTTTGTTCTATAATTTTTTTTCATCTAGCAATGGAGAAGAGTTGTGGCTTGAAAAACAACAAATTATACTCAGACCGTTGCACACCAACTTCTCTCCATTGCAAGATGGAAAAAAAGTTACAGAACAAAAAATGTTTGTTTTTCAATTCTTTACAACTTTTGTTTCAAACTTTTTTTCATATCTCCACTTTTTTGGATATTATTGACAACTGGTTCGAAACCGCTGAACCGGTTTCAAAAAAACATATCACATTTTAATCGCGTCAGTGTGTGGACTTTATTTTAATAAAAAAACCGGACCCCCATTTTTTGACCCAAACAGGTTTTTCAATTCATGGACACCCTATAGGTCGGGCTAAAAGTTTGATTATCGATTTTCAATGTCCTCGACGCCAGGGACATATTGCCGTTTGAACCTTCTTGGTATCTCTTTTCAGTTCTGAGATATTGAGAAGTGTTTCAAGTGACCAAGACTTCTGTGTCATACTTGTCATACTGCATAAAAAAAAATACGCAGCGAGATTCGACATCTGAAACTGTGCTTTTTTAGCTGCAGCGCCAAGAATTTCGAAAATAATTCGGGGTTTGGACTTTAAAAACCAAAAATTGTGTTTTTTTTTCAAAAATGGAACTGATCTGAGAATCCATAGCTGTAAGTACTTTAAAACGGATCTACATGGCTAAAAAATTTCAAGAGTTGTCTCACTCAGAAATTTCAAAGAAACTTTTTTCCTCCCGCACGCCCCACCCTACTATTATTCTTGTTGTGGAATAATTTAACGTAAATTCTCGAAAAAATTTTTAGCACAAATTTTTTTAAATTTGAACATTTCATGTACATAGAGAGAAATGAGTAAAAGAAGAAAGGAACGCCAAACATTTATCTCACAAGGTAAAACTCCCCATCAATACTCTTTTCGTGATTATCCAAATGAAAAAGTTTAAGAACTAAAACATCATTTTTTCTTTGATTTGCGATGACTAATAGAAAAATTCCCCCCCCCCAAAAAAGGTATTTTGGAAAACGATCTTCAATACATAATTATGAAATTCCGCCGGACAGGCCATAAACTTCGGTAATCCGAAATTTTCGCACATACACCGTACAAATAGGTATCGTAGCATTTTAACAACATTGAGATATTTATAATTTCCTCCCGTACCAGTAAAAATCTATGTACCTTGGATAGCAGCCATTTTACGATGGGAAAAAAGCAGGGCCTGTGCTATTTGGCATCACTAGCGTAATTCAGCTTCTCTCAACGAGCTTTATACTCGTACTATATCGTCCTACTACACCAGACTACCGAAGTACGGTCGTACAACCGCGAAACGTTACATTGAAATTTTCTCATTTAAAATAGCGTGTCGCTTCGCCTTTAACCTTCCTACGCGATTCGATCACTTCACCGGATGTGTAATGATGCATCTTTTTATAATTTTTCGCTTCTACTCGTGCTGGGTTTTTTGCTTCCCTCCCTCACCCGAAAAAACAAACGAATGAATACGAAAAAATTATGCCAATTAATAGACAAATTCGAGTGCAACCATATGCGACCCTGTGCCCTTCTGTAACTAGACTTACTATGTAGTAGGTACATGTGTATTATGTACACAATGACAATTTACTGTCATAACGACTTTTTTTTTTGCGATAACCGAAGGAAGTTTAAAACGAACCATCACCACCACAAGAACAACGTACATACAAAGATATGCCAATTTCAAATTATTCGCAGGTCGTTGACTAAACGACACTCGCTGTCGTGTAGAAGAATTTCACCTTTGATACATCTCAATGACGATGTTATTTCTACTAATCAAGACCAATTCGAAATTATCGTATTTTTTCTGGTTTGTGCAACTTTTTCAAACAACGAATTTTTTCGCCAAAAATGCTGCTTTACAGGGTGTCCACAATATTTCAGAAATTATTTTCTCTGAGGTTATTAGGTTTCCACAAAACAACTTTTTTGATTATAGAACCATCCCAAAAGTTCATTTTTGAAAAATTTGGAATTTTTTGTATTCAGTTTGAGAAAATTAACTTTTTTTATTCAAGATGTTCAACCCCTCCCTCCCTACGATCTCTTTGAAAGTACCTACATTAATATACATCGTGGTTTTTCCAGCAAAAAAGGGCCTCGTTACACAGGCAATAAAAAGTGACATATTGCGAAACAGTGAAACTTTTGTAATTTAAAATGTTCCATACGATGCCCAGAGTCTGTGGTGAAAACACACCTACCCAAGGCTACCCAATTTTTTTGCATCGATTTCACTCAAATTCATATAGGAGGTTATTTAATTGTAGAAGTATTCCCAAAAAAATGTCACTTTTGGGTTACCTGAGGAACGAGGTCATTTTTTGCTGAAAAAACTCACGATCTGGATATTTTTAAAGAGACCAGGGGAAGAGAAGGTTGAATACACAGATTAAAAAGGTGATGGGCTAGCCGGATTCGTTATTTCAAAATGTATATAAAAAATTTCATGTTTTTCAAAAATAAAATTTTGAGGCGGTTTTATAATCAAAAAAATTGTTTTTTGAAACCTGGTAACGCTTGACCCGAATATGGTCGAAAATGGTTCTAAATGTTATTTTGGACCTAAAAACATTCCATCTAAATTTTTCACCCCTTACCCTCACCCCTTCACTATTATCGCACCCCATACGATGAAAATTCAATTTGCAATATCTTCAGAATAGAAGGGATGGAGGAAATTATTTAAAATTTTCACCGATTTTAGGCATCATGTACGTATGGTAATTATTTGTAATTTCTGTTTTCATATTTTCCTCGTTTTGGGGGTTTAAAAATTTCAAAAAAATATTCTTTTGGAGGGGGGGGGGTGTGGGGGGGGGGTGACATGACTGGAATTTTTTTCAAATGTTCGTTATGTAGTCAAATATAACATATATTTTTCCCACATCCTCAAAATAACTGCAACATGGTTTAAAAAAATGAAAACCATATTGAGCCCGTGCCGATAAATCACATTTTCCACGACGCTCTCTTGAGAAGTACGACGTTCACGGTCTACTGATTTTAACAGAAGAGACGAAAAAAATGTCTCAATTTCGCTCTAGCCCAAGTAGATGCTTACTGGTGAGTTCAGAATGATCCGATTTTTTTTTTTTTTAGCTTTCTATGATCGGAGGGGCCAACTGAATAAAAATTTCATTTCTTTTGTAACAAGTTCCAGCATTCCAAACACTGAATAGATGAAATTATTTCTTTAGAAATTAAATATCATTTTGGAAACCCTTCATTATCTGCTGTGTTGCTGGCTCGTCGATGGAGTATTTTGAATTTTCCCCCATTTTTTTCCCATTTTGAGAGGTTTGAAAAAATTTTTAAACACATTTTTTAAAATTCAAATTCAAGATCTAAAATAATAAACAAATCATAAAAACGCACGTTCAATTTTTCAATTTTCATTTTTTTTTTGCAAAGTTGCAATTATTATTTTGGAAATCTGGGTAAAATAATTTCAACCATGCCAACCTCCAAAATAAAAAAAAGTTTTTTGAAATTTTCAACTCTTCCCCCATGGGAAAAATATGAAAAAAATCAGGTCAGCAACACAGCATATAATGAAGGGTTAGCAAGATTATATTTAATTGCAAAATAATTCCATCTATTCAGAAGGAACTTGGTCAAAAAGAAATTAAATTTTTATTGAGTCAGCCCCTCCGATCATATGGAGCTAAAAAAAAATTGAATCATTCCGAACTCACCAGTAACCATCTACTTGAGCTATGACTGAATTTTTAAAAAATCCAGCAATGGCTCCCTCATTTTTTCTACGAATTTTTGACATTTTTACCCCCTCCAATCCTCTTAATTATGGGAAAAAAATTCAACAAAATTCTCACGTACACCTACTTACAGACTATTTTTTGTATAATTTTCAGAATTTTTGAATTATTCCTTCCGAAGTATGAAATATTGAATTTTGGGCATATACAGCCATGCTATTCGGGCTGAGATACGGGGAAGAGATCGAGTTGAAAAAATTTGAGATGATTTTATCTCAAGACTGAGTTTTGAATGAGTTTCGTTTCAATCAGTGAAAGGGCGGATTTCATCATCTTACGCGGGGAGACTCTTCTGTCCAGCTTGAGCGGATCAACGGTAAGATTTTCCTTAAAAAGTAGATTTGTTTGAAACCAAGAAGATTGACATTTTTTTTAAAAATTCTACATTTACTAAATGAGAGCAAAATGGAAAAAATTAATAATTTTTGGTCAAAAGTATGATTTTTTAATGACTCGCATGACCTTGTAAAACGAAGGAAAGTTAATTACCTACGCTCGATCGTAGCGAGAGGAATTTTTTCCAGAAAAATTCATAAATGCATTCAAACAAGTTTTTTGTTAAGTCACGTTCAACTATTAAAGAATAGAAAAAAAAACCACCATAAAATGAGCAGAGATGCAGAGAAACACTTCCTAAATGATTTTCCCATCTGGATTTTTAAAATATTCCCCGGAAAATTTTAAAATTCTCCGATTTTTCCAGGTATATTAGAGAGCAGGCATCAAACAGAAATTTTGGAAAAAATAGTGACTTTTTATCAGGCAAAAAAAGACCAATATTTTCAATTTTTCTCAACCATACCCCCTCCCCACCCCATGAGGGAGTAAAATATAAATTATTTCGTTAAGATACATTGATCAATGTATTGAGCCCGAGTGAATTTAGGACGAAAATTTTAGCGAAAAAAGTCATTCAAACATTGAAATTGAACACTTTTCCCTCATTGAGATTTTCCAAAATGTGACCAATAATTTCAGATTCTCATCTATTGCTTTTTTTTCAACATCATGGTCAAGACATCGCAGTATTTTTTTCTCATCACAGCTTATTAAAAAGTACGGTATCAAAAAAAAAAAAGAAAAGAAAAAGGATTTTCAATGAATTTTGTAGAGTGATTGAAAATTTTCTCTGGGCAATTGGTGGATGGGTATCCATTCGATACAAAACAAAAAAAAAATTCAGACCTGACGGATTGCTTGTCTATGAGTTAATATCAATAATGTGATTTTACATAATTTTCGTAAAATTCTTGAAATTTGATTTTTGTGAAATATCATGTTTTCAAGTTTTGGGAAAAAATTCAGATAATTTTTTTTGTAACCTGCATCCAATCACCTATCGAATGATGTATCTGGTTGACACTTTCCCCCATATTTTCTTCCCAGTGCATTGCGTTAAAGAAAAATAGTGCCAGTGGGACAAGATGCAGATTGAAAATGGGTCAGGATGCAAACATTGTATTTAAATACGGATTTTTCGAAAAAGTCACATATGGTACTAAAGATGGTCCAATTGATAATTTTGTGATATTTTTCCAGGGTATCACATTTATTGCTATAATTTTTAGATAGAATATCAAACATATCAAAAATTTTCCTAAAAAATCAGAAAATCAACTAAGGCAGCATAAACTATGAATACAACGGTTTTAGAACTCCTTTTTTTTTTTCAAAATTTACTCTTCTATTTAAATCTGTAGTATCCACTTCGAATGTACTTGAGAAAATTTTACAAAAAAAATCGCCAATTTTTCATCATAGTGTAGGCAAATTAGACAAAAATCAACATTTCTAGCCAGCAAAGCTTTTATTGCGGAAAACTGTCGAGAGAGGTCCCTGAGTAACCTCTAAAAGTTACCACCCCCAGACCCCTTGCTAATTTTTTTATGGGGGTTCCACCCCCCCCCCCCCTGAAAAACGGGTTTTGCTTCTATCTCCTTTGGATTTGATTTTGCGGTAAAAATAGTTCAGTACTTTTTTGTTCAACAGTAAATTTCCAACATTTTTGTAGGAAAAATTTTATTGTACAACGATGAGCAGAGGGGATAGAGAGTCCTGAAGGAAGGGGGTTCTGGAAAAAATACTATCATTTAAAAACGTGATGATAGGTATAAAATCGTACTAAACTGTATTTTTTCGCCATGAAAATAGTGATATTATGTAAATTGGTGGTGTTAATACCCACTTGACCCCCCTCCCCTTCCTATGTGCCCACCCCATCATACCCATTTAATTTAATTTATCAGTGGCAATATGATTGAGGAACGGGGTAGGATCGACTCGTAGGAGGGAGAGAGGGTCAAGATACCTTTTTGAACCTATTCCCCCTCTTACGTGTCCATCCCACCTCACCCCTCACTCATATTTCCACTGCTAAATAAAAACAAATGGGTGAGGTGGGGTGGGCGCATAGGAAGGGGAGGGGGTCGAGTGGGTGATAATACCACCAATTTACATATTACAACTATTTTCATAGTCAATGCGTACAGTTTAGTACGATTTTATACCTATTATCACGTTTTTAAATGATAGTATTTTTCACATAACCCCCTTCCTTCAGGACTCTCTATCTCCTCTGCTTATCGTTGTACAAAAAAAATTTTCCTACAAAAAATGTTGGAAATTGACTGTTGAACAGAAAAGTACTGAACTATTTTTACCGCAAAATCAAATCCAAAGGAGATAGAAGCAAAAACCCGTTTTTCAGGGGGTGGAAACCCCATAAAAAAATTAGCAAGGGGTCTGGGGGTGGTAACTTTAAGAGGTTACTCAGGGGACCTCTCTCGACAGTTTTCCGCAATAAAAGCTTTGCTGGCCAGAAATGTTGATTTTTGTCTAATTTGCCTACACTATCATGTCTTCACTGTTGGCATTTTGCATCCTGCCCCATGGGTGAGGCAAGATGCAAAAAACGTGAAAAAAAATCAAAAAATTCTATAGGGTTGAGGTATGCACCAAAATGGAATTTTTTTCAGCGAAATGAAAAGTAAATGGTTGAACTTTGATTTGTTGCAAGAATCAAACAATTTGACCAATTTGAATAGATTTGGCAGAACATTTGGCCTAGGTTGGTACATCCTGCCCCACCTTCCCTTACATTACGATCTGCAAAAAATGATGAATATAAAAATTTGTAATATATATAATGATTATTTGACCCGAGCAAAGCTAGGGCGAAATTTTTTGAAAAATTTATGATAAAAGAAGCAAAAAAAAACACTTTTCTAAATAGGTAGTTAGGTACCTTCTTTTGGATTTTTGAAAAAAGTGACTTCAGAATAAAAAAAGCGACCAATAGTGACCTTTCGGCAAAAAAGTGACTTTTAGTGACCAACCTTGAAAATAGGAAACAAGCCATTAAAAAACGTGACTCTGTTTGATGCTTGACAAAGTAGACTCCCTACGTTCCCTCAGATTCATCGCTAAACATTCCCGAGCTTTTCAAAATCCACAAAAGAACGAGAAAAATCAACGTCGACACCAACCTGATTTCATAATCTCCGAGACAGTCTCAAAATCCAAAATCGTATCGTATGATAACATGTATACATCTTCGATTTTGGTCATAACCTCTCCGACGGTCTTCTTGCGTAATTCCAAAGCTCCCGAGATAATGTTCACTTCGTCTTTTTCCAAATCATTGTACTCGGTGGTAACCTGCAAACATACGAAACAGAATCATAATAAAAATTCATTCACCTACAAAGTCTCGTTCTACAAAATAGTAAATAGGTAAACGTACAAGGCAGACATACAACCTAGTTTCGACCTAAAACGCGATAGATTTTTATACTGTGGGAAGGAACCCTTACAGGACCTTGGGTGCAACCGAGAAATACCCGTACACGCGCCAAGCACGAAGTATTCTGATAATTTACATACCGCCGCGCCAAATATTACAAAACTCGTTTTCTTTCAACCCTTTAAATTGGATTAAATTTGAACACGTAATGTTACCGTACCATGTACCTCTATCTATGCATATCGGTGTGCCAAAAACTAAACAGCGAGGTAAATTATATACGACAAGGTGGTATTTAAAAAAAAAAAAAAAAAAAAGGCTTAAAAGCATATCAGAGAGAAGACGAACTATCGAGCTGCCTCGTACCTTTGGCATAATGTTTACATTGTATGCCTAACACGTCTGCTACACGTACAAATTACGCGCCATAGTGAGTACTCTTTTTACCCTGCTTCGTTCACCTTATATTTATTATCGGTCATAAATCAAAGTCAAAATGGGCGTGTTTGGTAAAATTACCTTTTAACTAAATAAATAATCAATTCGTCGGTGGTATTTTATTCCATTCATTAACTGGATTACCGATTTACCATACGAGCATCACATATCATCGAACGAAAAAAAAAACCAGATACGAGTTCCACCACCTTAACACCTTTCAACTCCCCCCTGCCCCCTTCTCTGGCGCCCACGAGGTACTAAATGACTGAAAATAGAGCATTAACCTATCGCGCCGTAATCACTCGTCGCTCGTACAAATTATCGACAAATTTTACGTTAACCGTAAAGGGAACAGGCTGCATTACGTAGCCGGCAGCGGCCTTTTGGCCGCCTTTGAACTCGAGCCAAACATCTATAGATATCATTTTCATGGTAAATTTTCCTTTCGCTTTTAAAAGCCCGATGGGTTTCCCTTTCGTTCTATCAACATATATGACCCAGTGTGCTGGTTTAAGCGACGCGACGCGTAAGAACAACAACACTGCGCAAAAATACCACTACGAGAGTCGAGAAGGAAAAATTTTCGCTTTCGGGCAGAGCGTGCGTATTCCTCTCGAAACATTCGCATCGTACGTATTAGTTTACTCTATGACGTCATGGTACCGAAACTCACCAGAGTGGAAATTCGAGTTTAAGTATTCCTTTATGTGAGTAATTGTTGAAAATTCAATTTCGTGTCTTCACATTGTCCTACGTTTGTTTTTCTTTTATTCTTTTCGCTTTTCCGCAGTTTTATCCTGCTAAGTCGATGCCGAACGAAACAGCTCTGTGTTTATTTTTCTTATCTCGCACAGCAGGCTGGTGAGAAATATTACGAGATGATCGAGCTTGAGGAAATTTCGTTAGAATGTTGAAAACGTACAGAAAAGCGGTCAAAAATTTCGTAACAAATACTTATTTAAATTAAGTCAAAAATTGGAGAAAAAATCTTGAAAACGATTTTTAAAACTTCAACAATATTGATACTAATCATAAAAATTATGTAAATCGGAGCCCAATGGAAAAAAAATATAACAGCCATAGACGATGGTAACTGCAAAAAAAAGTAGAAGGGTCGATTGTTCGACCCGTCTTTCCGAATTTTTCGCATTTTCGGTTTTATCATCGATTGTTGACGTCAAGGTCCTGGTGCAAAAATAATATCATATTTGTTTTCAGCATCGTTAAAAAAATCAGATCTGGACACCCATATTAATTTTCAACGTTATTTTATATTTTTAACCCCTTTCACCCCCTCCCCCGACGGTCTTAGTGCAAAAATTATATCAAATTTGGATTCAGCACCCTTGAAAATGTAGATTTGGACACCCATATCAACTTCAACCCTCATTTCACATTTGTCACTCCCCTCACCCCCTCATTCAAGGGTCCTGATGCAAAATGAATATTAAATTTGGATTCAGCGTTAAAAATTACTTGTGTTCCGTCCAAAAAATTTTGAATTAGCTTCATGGGACTTTTTCCCGCCTAAATTGTCCATTGGGTCCACTGTGCGACGCGACGTGATTAAGCCAAATTAGTTGTTTGAGAGCTCTCGTGGTGAAGACGGAATTCAGGCATCATAGCGAAATTCCGAAGAAAAAAAGTGACTTTTAGTGACCTTTTTTGGGGAAAAAGTGACCAAAAATTCAATTTTTTGGGAGGGGAGGGCAATTTTACAGTTTTTGGGGGATTTTTTAAATTACAGGAATCAGCGAAATTTCGAAGAAAAAAAGTGACTTTTAGTGACTTTTTTTGAGCAAAAAGTGACCAAAGTGGCCAAAAATTGACCAAAAAGTAACCAAAAGTAACCAAAAATTCGATTTTTTGGGGGAATTTTTTTACCGTTAAAAGAGGGCTCAGAATTCAAGAAAAAATGAGGGGAGGGGGTCAAAATTCAATAAAAAAATGAATGCGTTTTTTGCTTTAAAGCAAAAATCTTAGAACATGGATATGTCAGTAAGATATGCCATACTCTCAAATTTAATATAATTCTTCAGGATGTTCATCAACTTATATTCAACATGGGATGTACTTCTTTTCATGCTCTTAAGGTATGGCAGCTTCATTTAGTTACTGTGTTACCGCTATTACACAGGTCTAAAGACACTTTTGATTACCATCAAGGAGAGGGATGCACCATACACTCTGCTTCTAGTGCTGTGCCTCTACCAAACTAGCGCATACCTTCCCAACTACTATCTCTCAGACAATCATTTTCCGGCAATCTTTCCCAACTTTCTGTCTGACATTCTGTTTAACTTTCCATCTAACATTCCATCTAACGCCCCATCTAACTTCTTTGAGTCTAACATAATGTCATTATATCTTAATTTAAAAATGTTATTGTCTAACGCTCCATATAATGCTCCATCTAACTTTCCATCTAACATTCCATCTAACTTCTTCCAGTTTAACATAATGGCATTATGTCATAATCTAAAAACGTAACTGTCTAAAACTCCATATAACGCTCCGTCTAATGTTCCATCTAATAATCCGGCTAATCTCCGACCGATGTTGCGACCGACTTTCCGACCGACTTTCCGACCGACTTTCCGATCGACTTTCCGATCGACTTTCCGACCAACATTCCGACCAACTTTCCGATCGACTTTCCGATTGAATTTCCATCTTTCTGATTTTTTGACCGACTTTCAGATTGACTTTTTGATCAACTTTTTGACCGACTTTTTGACTGACTTTTCTACCAACTTTTCAACCGACTTTTCAACAGCTTTCCGACTATCTTTCTGATTTCCAACTATCTTTCCAATCGACTTTCCGATCGAATTTCCGATCGAATTTCCAACTATCTTTTCAACCGACTTTTTGACCGACTTAATTCAAAAATGTTACACAAAAATATTACGTGAACTACTTAATATAGCATATCATCATTTCTTCATCTGAAATAGATTTTTTCCAAGTTTTTTCAAGCCTAACATAATGTCATTATGTCTTGATCCACTGTGATCATTACACATAACCCGTAACCCGTCCAAGTCTAACATGATATCAGCAAATTATTATGTTCAAATATAATATTTAATTTTATTTATAAGTTTTTTAAAGTCTAACATAATGTCATAATGCCTTGATCCACCGTAACAACATAATGTCATTATGTCTTGATCCACTGTGATCATTACACATAACCCGTAACCCGTTCAAGTCTAACATAATATCAGCAAATTATTATGTTAAAATATAATATTCAATTTTATTTATAAGTTTTTCTAAGTCTAACATAATGTCATTATGTCTTGATCCACCGTAACCGTAACCATTTTCAAGCGTAACCATTTTCAACCGTAAGAATTTTCTAGCGTAAGAATTTTCTAGCGTAACAATTTCAAAATTTTACCCCCCAGGCCTAAAGACATATCCATGTCAAAAAATAGGTTATCTAAAAATCGAATTTTTTCAGTGGCACTTCAGGAGGCAGATATACATAAATCTACTCTCTAAATCTAAATCAGTCAATTTTCGTAAAACTGTGCCTTTTTGAATCAGTGAAATGAATACCTATTTGAAAATCTGTGATATTTCAATTGTTTAATTGATTTATTTTCTTCAAAATTATTGATTTATTGTGTCAAATGGGGAATTGAATAGAAAAACAAATTTTTTTCAAATTTAGAAATAGAATTATTGAAATACTGCCCTAGCGAAGCGAGGGGAATTTTTTTTTGAAAAATCATTATCAACTTATGATTTTTTTTCTTGAAGAATTTTGAAAATATCAATTTTTACGTGAAAATTTGAATTTTTGCTTGAAAATGCGAAAAAAAGTGACTTTTAGTGACCAAAGTGGAAAAAAGTGACAAGCACCCTAAAAAAGTGACCTGCTATGATGCCTGTTAAGAATTCTTTAGCCCTGGCCGACTTTCGGAAGCCCCCAAAAAATTCGGCACGAGAGGAAATCCCTCCTCCCCATGGCACAGACCTGATCTTAGAAATCAAAAAAGATATTGAAAATCATCTAAATTTTCAAAAATTAGTAAAACTTCTTGGAAAAAATTGAGAAAATACAACGAAAATGTTTAAAATCAGGAAAAAAATTCCTAAAATAAAGAAAAATTCATTCCAGTAACGAATATCTTGAAAAAAAACGTAAAAGTTGAACCCGAGCGGAGCTTTCAAAAATAGCATAATACTTGTGCAGAACTTGTTTTCAGAAATATTCGGAATTGAATGAAAGAAAATAATGAGTAAGGTGTGATCGGGGGTTGATTTTCATTTAGATTAACCCTTAAAAAAATGGTGTTTAGGGCAGGCCCGGCGGGAGAGGGGTACAAAGAATGCATTTGCACCGAACCCGGAAACGCCTTCAAAAAAAATTGTAAAATTACAAGAAAAATAAGCAAACAATTCATTTTTTAGGCTAAAATTTCAGTTTTTTCAAAATGTTACCTCCCCGTCTTTTCAAAATTTCATTTCAGATCTACGCTCAAGTTTACCCGAGTACTTAATGCAGACAGCTTAAGAAATGGTCTGAAAAAAGGGGACCTACAAAAAAAGCTTTATATCGGGTTCGTATTTTCTCCCGTCAGCCCTAGTTTAGGGTCGTCTTACGTTTACCTGGAAGAAAAATTAATTCCCAATATTGATCAAATTTCATAAGTATAATTCATTTGTTCACTCAATTCCGAAAATCTCCAAAAATAACGTTTTTGGCTTCATACAAAAATTATGTAAACATAAAGTAGTTGGGGAAATATGTTTTTACTCTCCATTGGTAATGTACAACTATCAAAAAAGAAGCAAAAATAATTTTATAAAAAAAAATTCAAAATTTGGAAACTAATGGTTTTTTTTTGGGGGGGGGGAGAGCAAGCTCAAAAATTAACCGGAGATTATCAAATTTTTACCATGTCTTTTTGAGATTATTTTTTCGTAGTAAATTTTTGCTACAATCCGTCAGAATTAATTCAACAACGTTATAAAATGACCCACCCCGATATTGAACTTTCAAAAAAAAATTGAAAAATGATGCAATTTTGGTTGGAGAAATCAGAAAAAATTCGCATGAGTTGGCAATTTCCCAAACTTCTCCTATCTTCAATAATTCGAACTATCCTAGTCCAAAAAATGTACGTAGAACCCTATTAAAAAATATTCAAATTACAGGAAGCTCATTTTAAAATACGGTAAAAATACTGATCGTACATTATTCAGACAACTATGTACCAAATTAATTAAAATTTTAACAAATTGAATGAATTTTGATAAATTCTGTGATACCATTGATTTTATATTGATGTTGACAACGATTTTCTTCAATTTCATTAATTTTTGAACAGTGTTGATCATTTTCAACATTCAACCAATTTTTCCATTTATCGTAATTTTCTACAATTTTTCTCCACGTTCTCCACCATTTCTGAATTTATTACTTTAATATGTTTAAATGGATATGTTTCTGAACTGGGGAGTCATTCGAAAAGTTTTGTTCAAGAAAAGTCATTGAAGTCAGACAAGATGTCAAAGTCAATTCGTCAAACTATAGGGTTTTTTTTCAAGTCTATATCATTGTCAGTGAGGTCCAGCGAGGAGGAGGGGGTCATTCCGAAAATTTTCTCGGGAAAAGTTGTCCAAGAAAAATCACTCAAATCAAAAATTTATTCGCTTCGTCTGACTTGAAATTTTTTTCAAGGTCTAATTGTCTTTCGGATTTTGAATTTTTAGTTTTGAATTTTTTTCTTCAACAATCCGTTTAAATTTACCTGAAAATTTGTTTTAAAAAAATTGAATTTGACAGTTTTGTAACATTTTGACAATTCGCAAGATTTTAGAAAACAAATTTGATGTAAGATACAAAGTCTTTATAAAAAGGTCACGTCACTATATTGATTTGTCAAAATTTCTTAAATTTTTTTCAAGATGAACAAAATGTCATCATGTCCAATCAGCACATATTTTCATCACATTAACGATTTATTAAACAATTTTGATACTTTTTCAACATTTCATTAAATCGCATATAACTCAATTCAACATTTTCCTCAACAGATTGGGCGATTACAGGCTTACGTTAGATAGATTGCAAGAAATAGGTATTCAACTCTGAACGATTAACACACGACCGAATTAAACAGAAGCGATTGGGACTGCTATGCTTCCCCCCTCCCCCTCCCCCCTCCACAAAGGAAAAAATTGCATTTTTAATTCATTTATTTTTGGAAAAACGAGATTGGAGTTGAAAAATTTGCAGAAACAGGGTGTCTACCAATTTTTAAAAATCAAATTTCGCGACTTTTTCGCGACCTTTTTTTTAAGGTATCTAGTATCTACCCCTCAATTTCCCCCCCCCCCCCCACACAAAAAATCAACGAGATCAAATTTATTATAGAAAAAAGTTTATACTCGGAAGAAAATACGTCTTTAATTTTGAAAAAAGACAATTTTCCACAAACATTTTCCAAAAGTGAGTTATTTTATAGTAAAGAAGGGAAGTAGTTACTGCCCAAGCGAAGCGAGGGTGAAAATTTTACGAAAAATCATGTTAGAACGGATAAAATTGTTAAATGATTATTGAGAAATAAATTCGTGGAAAGTTTGAAATATTAGCAGATTTGGCCCGAGCGAAGCGAGGGCGAAATTTTTTCGAAGAATTTATTTAAAAAACAGCAAAAAAAGACATATTTCCAAATGGTTTTCTCCTTTAAAACATCCCTTAGAAAATTCCAAAATTCTCCAATTATTTTAGATTTTCCTGACAATGGACACAATCGTGATCGCTACTTAGTCTCCCACAAGAACATATTTTTCTGCTTCAAAATATTCAATTGTCTAAAATAGAAGGGAAGAGGACGAAGAGGTATATAATTTAAAAATGGGTTTTTTAAATTTATGAGCCCGAGCGAAGCGAGGGTGAAAATTTTTAGAAAAAAATGTTCAAAAAAGTGAAATTTCTTTACTTTTTCTGTTTTGTAAAAGGCGAAAAAAATGGAAGTAATTTCGAAAAAATTCGCGACTTTTGATGAATTTTGGGTCAATTTCGCGACTTTTTCGCGACTTCAGCGACCTGAATCTAAATTCGCGACTTTTTCGCGACCGGTAGACACCCTGAGAAATGATGACTGATTTTTAGTAAACAAATTTTTCATTTTAAACATGTCAGCCTGAATATAGAAACCATCCTTTGGGATCAAAAATTGATTTTTGAGTTGACACTGATTTTGTGTCTTTTAGAAGGAGTTGAATCAAGAAGGTACCTCAACTCAAAAACCAATTTCTTACCAATAAGGGTTATTTCTATCTATATCCAGGCTCACATATGAAAAATCAAAAAAAAAATCACCTTATTCGAAATTTTTCTATTTTTTAGTCTACTCTTCCTATGCAAACTTTAATTTTTCTCGAGACCTAAATTATTAAATACTTAAATATGACTGTTTGTAACATCAAAACTAAGCTGTCTTCCCGTTCCTTTCATTTCACAGAAATTTCAGTATTTCATTAATTTTCACAATAACGAAGCAGGATTTAAAGTAGATAATTTTACAAAATAACAATGCTAATGCATCAAAACGTGTCTCAGAGAATGCCTACAAAATATCTGAAACTTCTCCTTGTCACGTTCTTCGATTCAAATGAAGATGAACAGGTAAAGCAAATGAAAGAAGAAAAGAAACCAAGACGAAAAGTTCTCGGAATTGAATTTAAATTCCAGAACATGTCGGTGTCGCCATTTTCATTCCTTTTTCCCCCGTGTGCTGATCGTTGAACAAAACAGTGAGAAAAAAATCGAGTTTTAGTCTATGATCCAAACATGAAAAAGTGCTCTAGAAATCGAATTCAGCGATCTTTTTTGAGAACCAAAAAAATGAGCTGCCAAAATGTCGGTACTATCCGCCTCATTCGAAAAAGTGCAGTTTCAGATTTTTAACCCTGCACAATAGGGGGGTGGACCCCTAAAAAGGTGATTTAGGGGACATGGTCCGAACCAAAAAAAATCGACGGATTTGGGTTGAGGAACTTCTCCCGATACCGAATATGTAATTTTTTTCCGTTGCACCCTACACAACTGCATTTTATTGCACTTCAAGTGCAATTTTTATGCATTTTGGACGATTTTTGACAGTAAAAGAGCCCTCCTATCCAAAATATAGGTGAGAACCAAAAAATACTCGTCAATTTTGTTGAATGTAGTCATTTAAAGTCCATTCCCGCAAAAATGGGCGAAAAATTCCTGCACAATGCGAAGTAATGAAAATGAACAGGTTGGTCACCCCATCCCCCCACCAAAATTAAGTCATGGAATACTTGCTCAAAAATGGCAATGCGATACATCAAAATGGGTCAAAATTTCGCGCTGAATACGAAAATCATCATCATTTTTGATTTCGACCCCCCTCGGTGGAGTTCCGCCTCCAAACTTGAATTTAAGGGGGAAAATAAAGAATTTACATCATTTAAATGAAACGTAATTGGAATATACGCAAATCAAACAATTGTGGTTGATTGATCTCAACTTTCAGCATACCTTGACCCCCCAAAAAAATTTCCAACTCTCATCCCTCCCACCCCCGCCAAATTATAATAAAAACATTAATTTAAAAACAGCGATGCGGCATATCGAAATGGTTTAAAATTTCGCGCTGAGTTCGAAAATGGTAATAATTTTTGAATTTGACCCCCCTCGGTGGAATTCTGCCCTCAAACTTGAATTTGAGGGGGAAACTGAAGATTTGACATCATTTAAATGAAACGTAATTGAAATTTACGCAAATCAGACAATTGTGGTTGATTGATTTCAACTTTCAGCATACCTTGGCCCCCTAAAAAATTTCCAACTCTCATCTCTCCCACCCCGCCAAATTATAATACAAAACATTAATTTAAAAACAGCGATGCGGTATATCGAAATGGTTTAAAATTTCGCGCTGAGTTCAAAAATGGTAATCATTTTTGAATTCGATCCACCTCGGTGAAGTTTTGCCCCCAAACTACAATTTGAAGGGGTAAAAATGAATAATTGACCTTATTAGATGAAACGTAATTGCAATTTGCACGCGCCAGGCTGTAGTAGTCGATGAGTTCCAATTCTGCAGCATATATCGACTCAAAAAATTTCTACCCCTCGCACCTCCCGCCCCTGCGGCATCATACCTGATCAAAACATTTATTTTATGACATAGCCGTGTGACATTTTAAAATACCTTAAAATTTCGCGCTGAGTTCGAAAATCGTAGTAATTTTTTAATTTGACCTGTCCTTTCTTTTTTTCATTTCCTAATGTCTTTTCATTTTTCAAGAAAAAAATTGTTGTCATTTTTTTTGACTGTTGAAAAAAAAGGAAAACACTACGCCACTGACAGACTTAAATGCACTCGGCATCCTCCAATGAACTACATATAGCTTGAGCGCGAAATTTTAAGGCATTGTAAAATGTCACACTGCTATGTTATAAACTAGATGAGGAGCTTGACAACAAAGTGAGACATACGCCAGTGACACTCTACGACAAAATGGGCCTTATATGTCAGAAATTTTTTTTCCATTTCTTGTTCTCTAACTGCTGAAGAACAATATCTGTTAAGAAAATTAGAAAGTTTTTTCTGACACATACGGTCCATTTTTTCGTAGAGTGTCACTGGCGTATGTCTCACTTTGATACCAAGCTCCTCAAATGTTTTCATCAGGGATGATGCCGCAGGGGCGGGAGGTGCGAGGGGTAGACATTTTTTTGAGTCTATATATGCTGCAGAATTGGAACTCATCGACTGCTACAGCCTGGCGAGTGTAAATTGCAATTAAGTTTCATCTAAAAAGGTCAATTATTCATTTTTACCCCTTCAAATTGTAGTTTGGGGGCAAAACTTCACCGAGGTGGATCGAATTCAAAAATGATTACCATTTTCGAACTCAGCGCGAAATTTTAAACCATTTCGATATGCCGCATCGCTGTTTTTAAATTAATGTTTTGTATTATAATTTGGCGGGGTGGGAGAGATGAGAGTTGGAAATTTTTTAGGGGGGCCAAGGTATGCTGAAAGTTGAAATCAATCAACCACAATTGTCTGATTTGCGTAAATTTCAATTACGTTTCATTTAAATGATGTCAAATCTTCAGTTTCCCCCTCAAATTCAAGTTTGGGGGCAGAATTCCACCGAGGGGGGTCAAATTCAAAAATTATTACCATTTTCGAACTCAGCGCGAAATTTTAAACCATTTCGATATGCCGCATCGCTGTTTTTAAATTAATGTTTTTATTATAATTTGGCGGGGGTGGGAGGGATGAGGGTTGGAAATTTTTTTGGGGGGTCAAGGTATGCTGAAAGTTGAGATCAATCAACCACAATTGTTTGATTTGCGTATATTCCAATTACGTTTCATTTAAATGATGTAAATTTTTTATTTTCCCCCTTAAATTCAAGTTTGGAGGCAGAACTCCACCGAGGGGGGTCGAAATCAAAAATGATGATGATTTTCGGATTCAGCGCGAAATTTTGACCCATTTTGATGTATCGCATTGCCATTTTTGAGCAAGTATTCCATGACTTAATTTTGGTGGGGGGATGGGGTGACCAACCTGTTCATTTTCATTACTTCGCATTGTGCAGGAATTTTTCGCCCATTTTTGCGGGAATGGACTTTAAATGACTACATTCAACAAAATTGACGAGTATTTTTTGGTTCTCACCTATATTTTGGATAGGAGGGCTCTTTTACTGTCAAAAATCGTCCAAAATGCATAAAAATTGCACTTGAAGTGCAATAAAATGCAGTTGTGTAGGGTGCAACGGAAAAAAATTACATATTCGGTATCGGGAGAAGTTCCTCAACCCAAATCCGTCGATTTTTTTTGGTTCGGACCATGTCCCCTAAATCACCTTTTTAGGGGTCCACCCCCCTATTGTGCAGGGTTAAAAATCTGAAACTGCACTTTTTCGAATGAGGCGGATAGTACCGACATTTTGGCAGCTCATTTTTTTGGTTCTCAAAAAAGATCGCCGGATGAACACTTTTTCGTGTTTGGATCATAGACTATTTATTTTTCTACTGATTTGCGGCCACATTATGAGGAATACGGAGTAGGGACGATGAACGAGGAAAAAGTTTTTTCATTTAGTTTTGTAACGAGGAAAAAGGCGACTGCGACCGGACAAGCGCGTGACGAAATAACTACACAGAAGACACTCGAAAGAAAAGGGAAAAAATTACGTCTCGTTATATTTATAACCAACCAAACTGTACCTACGCCGTAGACTTGGGGAAAAAGGTGGTAAGCCTGGCAGGTAAAAATGTCCCAACTCGAGCGACCTTTTTACAGAGGCAACCTTTTCGTCATCGATGACGCCTTTTCGTATGAATCATTGGTAGTGAAAAGGTCAACACAGTCTGGTAACACGATTTGGGTTTCAATGCGAGTAAAATCTGCAAATATAAAACCCAAACAGGTATACATCGTACCATTCTCAGGTATTTTCAAACGACTCGATTTGTCCTTCGGGACGTTCAGCACATTCCGAAACGGAAATTAAAACTTTACGAACTCCGAAAAGGAGAAAAATGAGCCAAAATGAGGCATTGGTATGAAAATTTTCGCCTATCAAATTCAATCGTGGCATAAGGACAGCTGAGCGCTTGGTAGCAGCGACCGCGTGCGTATTCTTGCCAATTCATGGCAGTACATGTTCGTATTAACACGTGCAACCTGCAAGATTTCAAGATAACCAGCTAAAGAAGCAAGCTGCTCTTCATACAACTACCAGTGAAATTATAGGTCGCGGTCGCTCGTAGTTTCATTTTCCGCAGCCCGACAAAGGTATACAATACAAGCAAAAGAGGAACGAACTTCGGAAAGTGCTGCGTGCGACGGTATCATCTCCCTCCGTCCCTGCCTTTGATGGACCTTTTAATGCGTATACGTGCCAACGATACGGAAATTGTGTTTTCCCCAATTGCTATAATTTCGTCGGTTCATATCTGCCACCGAGCCGAGCCACGTTTTCGTGATGAAATAGAAAGTCATACCGGGTAGGTTGTTATAAGATGCGAGTTTTTGGTTCGGAGCTACTATTGAAAGTCATTACTTGATAAAATTGACATTTTGTGGAGTCAAAAAGACTGGAGATGAGCAAGGCAGCTGAAATTTGGATTTGTTGGAGACAATGACGATATCTATTTCAGAGATTTTTTTACACTTTGGACCAGATTTAGGGCCTGGTTTTGGAGTCAGGGGTTAAAAATAGCACACTTCAGTGACCTGTGCTGATTCTTTATCATGATGTCCACTTCTGGATTTTAAAAATGAGAATTCTTGCAATTTCCCGAATTTTCTAGCCATTTTTGTAACATTTTTTTCACTTGAATTTTTTCCCCCCAAAAAAATCTTTCTCCGATTTTTACTTATACTGTTGGATAATCAGATCTGATTCTCAGATTTTTGACTCATGGATCGGGTACACAAATCTTATTTTCCAATTTTACTTCTGTTGTCGGATAGTTAGATCTGATTCTATGATTCATAAAGGTCATCTCACCCTCGAAAGCTCGGAAAAAGCATAGGATGATTCGTGAAAGTGATTTTCATCTCAGAAGTCATCTTACGTTCGGAAAAATCATGTTCATCCTTCGATTTAAATATCTGATGAAGAGAGGTACGTTGAATATTTCGGCTTTCCATACTAAAATTATTAAAATTCTTGGTATTTTATGGATTTCTGGGGTTTCTTGGTACTAACAAGGAAGGCAGGGCCGGCGAAAGTAGTGGTGCAAACGTGCGCTTGCACCACCTGAAATTTCCAACTGCACCTAATTAGTTGTAAGAAGTGCACTTTTTTGCTCTTCGTTTAAACATAATTTTTCAACAAATTTCGCCCTCGCTTTGCTCGAGCAGCATTTTCATTGCTTACTATTCTTTGAATTATTTAATAAAAAAAACTCTGCCTTTTTGAATCGGTGAAAAAATTTTCGCTGATATTTCAGTCAAAATGTCAAAAGTCGCTGGTTTCTTAGTCAATTCCCAATTAATCAGAAAAACAGTAATTTTGACTAAAAAATCAGTGAAATATCACTGATTTTCAGTTATATTCTTTTCACTAATTCAAAAAAACCGACTTTACGAAGTTTTACTGATTCAGATTTATAGAGAGTACATTGGTTGATTGTTCTATAAATTCCACAATTTTTCAATTTTTCTTCGCTCAAATCTGTATAAAAATGTATTGCAGACCCTGACTTCACCTGCACTACTGAAATAACAAATTCTGAATTTTTCTATTAAATTTTGACCCCCTCCACTCCCCATTTTTTTTGTCGAAATGTACCTATGTGCATTTCATGTTGATAATTTTTTTTCAAACTTACATTCAGCATTCACATTTTTGTAATTTTTTACGATTTGAGAAAAAAAATACCCCCCCTCCCGAGTCATTGGTTTCCACGTTTCAATGAAATTTTTAGTTTGCTTCTGGTGGGAAAATGAAAAGGTGCCAGCCATGAAGGGAGGTATCCCAACACAAAGTAAAATTTTGAACCCAAACAAAAATAAATCGAAAGTACATCATAAAGAATCCCATATGCAAAATTTCAGGTGTTGAAGTTCATTTCTCGAATTTTGGCGAATTTTTGAAATTTTAAAATTACCACATCGCCCTGCAAAATAATGATCTAATAAACAAAAAAAACCTGAAATTTGGTATATACCCAGGGTATCTACCACCTCTCAATTCGACCCCCACCCCAAAAAAAAAAATCAACGAGATCAAATTTATTGCAGAAAAAATTTCATACGCGGAAGAAAATACGCCTTTAATTTCAAAAAAAGACAATTTTTCATTAAAATTTTCTAAAATTGAGTTATTTTATGGTGAAATAGAGAAAGAGCTACTGCCCCAGCGAAGCGAGGGTGAAAATTTTTCACGAAACATCATGTTAGAACAGATAAAATTATTAGGTGTTGACTCTAAAACTGAGAAATAAATTATTCATGGGTAGTCTGAAATATTAGCAGATTACCAATATAATGATGTGATTATTTGGCCCGAGGGCGACATTTTTTCAAAAATTAATTAAAAAAACAGCAAAGAAGAGACATATTTCCAAATTATTTCTCTTTCTGATTTTTTAAAACATTTCTGAAAATTCCAAAATTCTCCATTTTTTTAGATTTTCTTGAGTATACACACAATATTCCCTTTGAAATTCCCAATTGTGATAGCTACTCAGTCACAAGAACATATTTTTCCGCTTCAAAATATTCAATTGTCTGAAATAGAAGGGGAAGAAGGTTTTTAATTTAAGAATAGGATTTTAAAATTTATGAGCCCGAGCGAAGCGAGGGCGAAATGTTTTAGAAAAAATGTTCAAAAAGATGAAATTTCTTCACTTTTTCTGTTTAGTAAAATACGAAAAAAAAACTGAAGTAATTTCGAAAAAATTCGCGACTTTTGATGAATTTTGGGTCAATTTTGCGACTTATTCGCGACTTTCGCGACCGGTAGACGTGGACACCCTGATACCCTATTTTTGACTTCCCGAATTGATTGGGAGCGGTTTCAAGACGTTTCGGAGCCTCCAGAAAATTTTGAAATTTTCCAGCGCTGGCGTTGGAGGAAAGTCCATAGAAATGGTCCATATGAACTTCAGCACCCATAATCGCGGATTACTGATATTCATGAACTATTTGATCGATTAAACCAGAATTTTCCGAAATTCGTATCTTTGAGTTCGAATTCATATTTTTTTTGCTGACAATTTTACTGGAAAAAATGTTATTTTCTGCAAAAAATATGAATTTGAACTCAAAGATGCGAATTTCGGAAAACTCTGTTTTAATCGATCAAGTAGGTCACCAATAATGGTAATCCGCGATAATGGGTGCTGAAGTTCATATAGACCACTTTTATGAGCTTTTCTCCAGTACTGGAAAATTCACAAATTTTCTGGTGTCTCCTAAACGCCTCGAAACTGCTTCCAATCGATTCGGCAGATCGTAAATAAGGTGTGTGCCAAATTTAGATTTTTTGGTTGATTAAATCAAATTTTTACATTTTGCAGGGCGATGAGGTACCTAATTTTGAAATTTCAAAAATTCACCAAAATTCAAGAAATGAACTTCATATTATTACTGGTAAACATTTCAGAAATTGTTTCAAAGGTTCCTCAGCGACAACTTTACAGACCTTATGTACATCTAAAATTTCAGCCCTCCAGATCATTTTGTTTGAGCTGCAGCCTGATCATCGTCTTATTACAATTTTTAAATCGGGTTCCCCAAATTTTGGTGGGGAAATTATGCCCCTAAAAAGTCCCCATTTACAAAATTCAAGCTCATTTGACTCACTAGACTCGACGCCATCGCCATAGTGCTAAAACTGAAGGTAATATACTTACATCCAAACATACTGTGATTACTGTGACAAAACGCCATAATTTTGGTCCAGAGCTCCAAAACATGGATAAAAATCATATTTGACGCCTAATTCAAAACTAATTCTTAACGCAATAGCACTCGTATCTTTCAAAAATTCGGTTAAAAACCACCAGCAGCGTGCTCGGAGGTTCGAACGGTACAAGAAATGAAAAATATGCAATTCGGCGAATTTGCCATTACTCGTGCACGTCTCAAAAATTTATGAAGAAGGGTACAGGAGAGTGAGAGTGGTTAATAAACATTAAAAAAACCAGCTTTTTCGTAATCGTTTACAACACGTTATCGATCACTTAAAACCTCGAGTCAAGTTGTACGCGAGCTTTTGCGATGGCGTAATATTTTTTCAACCTCGTTTCGTCTTTTTCTCTTACATTCTTGCATTCGCAGAACCACTTATCTCTTCTTGGTACAATAACAATGACGACGACAACAAGTTACAATGCGCCTTTTTTCTCTCTTTTTCGTCGAAGGCATTTTCAAGTCGACTTTTTTCAAGGTTTTGCAGCGCGAGCATTTCGTAGACGTATTTTACATATTCAAGGATACGAGGATATGCTTTACCAGTAGCATTGTACATTGTGAGATTGCCATCACGAGAGCCGGGGTAGGGGGTGTAAAAGGTCGTTCGTGACATTGTCGCATTCATAAAGTGCGCTATGTTGCCACGTATATGCAGCGTGCGCTTTTTCATTGTTTCGACACGACACAACGAGCTTTTTTCAAGATTTTATTCCTTAATGGGCCAAATCAACGCGTATGTAGTATGTACGTTTATTTACAAGTTGGCAGGGTTTTTAATGCTATTTAATGATGCACGTAAATCAGAAGTACCTATCCTTCCTAGACAGAAATGGCAGGGCAGTGACATTATCATGCGTTTAGGAATTTTGGCTCAAATTAGGTACCAAAAATGACGTCAACGTGTGAAGCTTTGAAAATATCGTAAAATTTTTTGAAAATGAAACGAAAACGATTCCAGAGACTTTTTCAGTACCTATTCGAATCATTAAAAAAAACTTACAGGAACCATCTCCTAAATCGAACTACTTTTTGAAAATGAATAACCCAAGGTTTGCAGGTCTGTTCAACGTCGAATTTTTCGGTTTTCCCAGAAAACTAAAAACAAACAACTCTTGGAGTTTTTGCATCTAAAAGTCGAGTTTTTCATGCTTATTTAGCATCAAATGCCTTTGATGCCTTTTTTCCAGCACCATCTTTCCTTTCAGAAAAAATGAATTTCAAATAAGAGACCTGTACGTAATAGTTGACGATTTTTTAATTTTACTAGCATCGTCCTCATATCCCCAAAAAATCCAAAACATTAAAAAATTACAGAAATGCCAAAAAATTAATAGGTAATTTTTTCATCAGGAATGACATTAAAAATTCAAAGCTTACTCTCTCATTTCTGAATCAGTGAAATTTATCAAAAATCACTGAAAAACAGTCAGAATTGCAGCACAGTAATAAATCAGAGAAATTTTTTTCACTGAAAGCAAGTCAGTGAAAGAAAATCACTGGAAATCAGTGAAAATTCACTGAAAACTCGGTGATATTTTTGGAATTCATTGAAAAATCTGTGAAATTCGTTGAATAATCAGTGAAAAATCGCTGAAAATCAGTGAATTTCACTGATTTTTCCAGTGCTGCAATTCCGAATGTTTATCAGTGATTTTTCACTGATTCGAAATGAGAGAGTTAGACACTTGGAGTAACGATTTTCAACTTTTTTCGAATTTTGATCGGCTTGTGCCAGAAATTTTTGTGAAAGATCTCAAAGAAACGTGATAAAAATTTGTAATTTTTTGCCCTCTCCAACACACAAGTTCAAAGTTTCAAAATTTAATGTTTTTTGAATTTCTTCTCGCTTTTTTGGCTATGATTAGTTGTACCTATTATCACTGTTGAAGAGTAAAAAATTGTTGATTTTTTCCAATTTCTTGGGCATTGGCATTACTTAAATTGGGATTTAGTCAATTTTGAGGTTTACCAGATGGACGTAGAATGATCCCTGACCCCATTTACTTTTTTCAGGGGTTCCCAAACCATGTAAAATAATGTAAAATTCCAAGGCAATGGCTTTAATGCAAAGAAATTTGAAAACATCTAAAAAATTAATGGAGTTGGTCATCTGACGTTAATCTTCGCCAGAAAGGTAAAAAAAAACTCAAATCATTTTTTTTTTTAATTTTTAATTTAGAACTTTTGTGGGGGGGGAGGAGGAGGAGGAGGAGGAGGCAGAGGTTAGAATGCGGATCAGAAAATTTCAAATTTTCATCACTTTTTTGAAATAATTATCAATTTTTGGCACAGGTCCATCAAAATTTGTGGCGTTCTATAGGAAAAGGTACAACATTGCCGCAAAGTTGATTTCGAGAAAAACGTAAAAATGTGAATTAGGGTCAAAAATATCGATTTTTTGTTTTTGATGGATTTTGGTACTTTCATCCTTCTACTTTCATATGAGATACCCCACAACACGTGAAACAACTTTTAAGTAGTGTAAAATGACCGTTGAAGTGGTGGAGTGAGTTGAATAAAGTGTAAATTTTTTCATATTTGTGTTCACTTAGGTCATTTTTATCGCTGTTTTGGCAACACTGGTGGCCTCGTAGGGTTCTGAAACCCACTTTTTCAGATTCTACACAAAATTTCCTACCAGTTTAAAAAAAATTAACATTTTTCGACCATAAATACGTTTTTTCACGAAAAAAATCGTTCAAAAACTTTAAACGCGTTTTTCTCAAAACTATGTTTTTTCAACTTCACTTTTCAAAACGTCATAACTCCGCGAATTTTTCACGAAAAAGGCCCGCTAATAGCTCATTCGAAAGGTAATTTTATCTAGTTTCAGAATATGGCAATAACTCAATTTTGACATTTGCGGCAATGTTGTACCTTTTCCTATAGAACGCCACATTTAAAGAAAATAGAAAATCGTTCGACATTCTTATATAGGTTTTATCTATCAAAAAAGTGATCTTCTTGTCTATTATTTATGTAGGTACGTTGTATTTTTTTTTTTTTTTTAAACATAAAATTCAACTCTGAGATCGAACATTGATAAAAATTAAAACCAAAATCAAAATGGATAAAAAATAACAAAAGATGTTGAAAACCACAAAACTTGATTCAAAATTGGGAAAAAAGATCAAGAATTTTGTAAAAATGTCACTCATCTGTCCGAGTATTAAAAAAAACATTAAGGATCACAAATTGACAATTTTTAGGTTATTTTCATCACTTTTACGAAACCTGATCTTAAAAAGGATTTCAATAAATGTTTAGATACTGCTGTTTTATTTTTTAGACATGTTCATTATTTTTTTTTCAATTTGGGAAAATATTTCTAGTTTTTTTTTTTTTTTTTTTTTTGATGATTGTCATCAATCTGTAGCAATATTTTTTACAATATTCGACTTTTCACGAAGTTTTAAAAATTTTGGTACATTCTTCGACAATTTTCACTACAGTGAAACTAATCCTTTCCAATGGAAATCCAATTTCTGGGACGAAATTCTCATCCAAGCAAATTATCAATATATTTAAAAACGAGAAAACTTGGCAAATAGTCCAGTCATTTTAGGAATTGACCCCCAAAAATTAAATCCTGATTTTTTTTTCACGTTTTACGTTTGTAATGGTCCACTACACAATATACTAAAATGGAAACCCCAAAACCCTCCGCTACCCCCAGAAGAGGGGCAAATGTCTGCTAAAAACCGGGGTTTCGTGAATATCTCCTCAAATAAGCCTCAAAATTGAAAAATAGTTATGAACAATCTTGTTCTACGTGTAATTTCCTATCAGAAAGTTTTTTTTGTTTTTTCAAAAACACTCACTTCTTTGACCAAAAATTAAGGGTAAAAAACACCTATTTTTCTACAATTTACAGCATTTTTGGAAAAAATCGAAACTTGTGAATATCTCCGCAAATAAGCCTCAAAATGGAAAAATGGTTATGAACAATCATGCTCCCTTATAATTGAGATAGGGGTTGAAATTCTTGCGGTGACTTTTTTTGGAATACCCTACCAGCATGTATAAAAAAATTACTCTTCGCTAGTATAATTTTGGGTACTTTTAACTTCGTATTTCCATAATTTCCAAAAATACTGTAAATATTGGAAAAATTGGCGTTTTCCACCCTTAATTTTTGGGCAAAGAAGTGGATGTTTTCGACAAAAACGAACCTGTCTGATAGGAAATTACACGTAGAACATGATTGTTCATAACCATTTTTCCATTTTGAGACTTATTTGAGGAGATATCAAAAAGTTTCGATTGTTTTAAAAAATGCTGCACATTGTTAAAAAATAGGTGTTTTTTACCCTCAATTTTTGGTCAAGAAAGTGAGTGTTTTTGAAAAACCGAAAAACTTTCTGATAGGAAATTACACGTAGAACAAGATTGTTCATAACTATTTTTCAATTTTGAGGCTTATTTGAGGAAGAATTCACGAAAACCCGGTTTTTAGCAGACATTTGCCCTTCCCCTGGGGGTAGCGGAGAATTGTGGGGTGTCCATTTTAGTCAGTATGTATTCTAAAAATTGTTGAGGCTGGCCAAATTGGAAAATTGACGTTTTTGCAATTTTTTCCTATTCAGCTACCCCCCCCCCCTCCTTTACGAGACAAAAATATGAAATCCAATTTCAACTTCCTGTTCGACGTGAAAATTTTCAGTAATAAGTACTTAAAAATGATAAGGGTAAGAATCAGGGACGAAATTTGGTCAAAAATCTTGATGGGGGGGGGGGTGAAAATGAAAAATTTGTCGATTAATTTTTTGAAGATTTCATTAAAGATTGAGACAAAGCCCCTTCCTTGATACGGGAGAAGGACAAATTTTTTCCGTTTCAAAATATACAATTATTTGAAATAGAAAAACATCATTTTAAAAATTAATTCAGCAAAGTAACCGGCGAAAAGTTTTGAAGAAAACGGCATTCAGAAGCTGGAATTTTTTCATTAGAATTCGTGCTTTTTCGTCCTTCTTTTATGACTTTTATAAAAAACGACATTCCTTAATGAGCTCCTCTTCTTCCAAAAAAAATCAAAAATGTTTTGAAAATTCCATTCAAGATTGTCACGAAGTTCCCTGATAAATGAGAAGGACAAATCTTTTTCCCTCTAAAATAATCATTTGTCGGGGCTAGAAGGGAAAAAGGTTCATACCATCATTTTGAAAACAAATTATGTAAAGTTACTGAGCCCAAGCGAAGTGAGGGCGAAAATTTTTCAGGAAAAAGGCATCCAAAAGCTGAAATTTCTTCTATATTTAATCAATATTTTAGAACTGAAAGGGAGCTTTTTCAGAGCTTTTTTCGGAACTGTCTAAATTTTTTTGAAGCTGCCTAACAGATTTTTGGAGCTACCCAAACGAAAGCCCAAAAACCCCTTAGAATACACACTGATTTTAGTATGTTGTGTAGTGTACCATTACAAACGTAAAACGCGAAAAAAAAAAATCAGGATTTAATTTTTGGGAGTTTGCTACGGTTTTTCTCTTATTTGGCTGGACTAAAACTGAACACCGATCTTTTCTCTCAAGGCGAAAGTTCCCAGAAAATTCTACCAAAATAATCTCTCGCCGAGTTAATTTTTAATACGCATCGGAATGATGAAAAAATTCAGCCTCATCTCGACGCACTGCAGTAAAATTACCACGCCGCCACTCTCCTCAGCAATCAAGCACCCGAAATTGGAAATTCAATAACGAAAAAAAAGTAATTTCAACCTCGATACCGGTAATATGAATCATTTATCGCCAAAGTCGATATTTTTCGTTCCTCGTACCGCACCTTACAGGTCCGATGATTTCATACGTTACGAGCTTACGACTTACGACCGGTAAATAAAGAATAACCCGACGTTAAAATAAATATTCGAAATAGCGTCGGTGCGGTTTCGACGATCAGACAACGTAAATAACTCGCGACAAAGTATACTTGCACTGTACAGTGTACATGTTGTACACGTACAGTATAATATAAGGTCATAAAGTGGACATTTTTAAATTATTCAACGTCGCGTGCGTTTGTGCGCTCGTGTTTTTCTTGACCCTGATCTTTCGGGGAGACTTTTCTCCCACTTCGAGTCATTACATGTTTCGATGCCGCATTTACCATCACGTTTGTCATTTCGAATGCATACCCAGACAATTTACGACATTTTAAAAATACAGCAGTCTAATGACGAAAAATTCTTTCACGATTTCCACTCTAGCACAGCGCAAGTTCGTCTCAAAACAACTACACCGCAATTTCCATATTATTAAAATTATTCTTTTCCCTTTCCTATCGAGTCGATGACTGTATGTCCTGTACAAGCCCTCGGCGCGGCGGTTTTCCGTTTATTCTAGCGTAATATTTCACAATCGTATCGAGTAGCTGATAAGATAAGGTTAGTGAAAAAAAAAATCACTATTCGTTAAATATAAGAATACAAGCCCATCTGGTCGTATGAAAATTTTCAACGTTCGAGTGCGAAAGAGAGGGAAGGGTGCTCGGATTTATCGTTCAAATTACGACTCGACGAGTCGTATAAATTTTCCTTCGGTAATATTTTACATTACGTGGGCCGAGCGTTCATTTTTTATAAGCTATTTGAAGAAATTTTACTATCTTCTGGCATACATAATGTCATAGACTACGTCAGCGTAGGTAATTTTCTCACAGCGCCTAATTTTCATACCTTCAAAGGATACGGTTCGTCCTTTATTACCCTCGGTGAAGATTTTCAACAAGTACAAGGACGAGTCCTAATTAACCGATGGACCAGCAAGCCTACAGGTAGGTTATCGATAGAAAAAGGGACCGGAGGGTTGTATTGGTCGAAGGGACAACATTCCAGGTGGGTGGAGAAATACAGTAAACTCGTCGGTTTGTTGCTTCACTGAATTGCAGTAATTTGAGGAATTCTTTCACGAAAAATACCAGTATTAGTTGATTTTCACAATTCCGAAATGGGAGTAAAACGGAAGAAATAATATATGTATGATGTATCTTATCAGTGACGGTCGTACAGAAACTGCACACAGTTTGCATAAGAATACTGTAAATAAAATAATGCAACAAAAAAAACATTGGGTATTATATCCGCAATATTTCAGAAATAATTTCCCTCGAATTTTCTGAGTTTTTCAGACTAATTTTTCCAATTTTTCAAACCTTTCACAAATGATATTGATAGCGAATGAGGGTGGGGGGGGATTTTTTCACATGATGTGTAGCTCGAGGAAGAGCAGAGAAATGGTTTCAAATGATATCTCTTGTAACACTATGGTCAATTTTCGTTTCAGAATTAGGGCAAAATTTTGAAACACCTACACTTTTTTGAGAAAGAATATTTAGGTCCTTGGTATTTGTTAATTTCGTTTGAAACAGGGTTGGAAGAACGACTAATTTCGTATTTTGTTCATAAAATCAATATTCATATTATGTTCGTTCTTTGATTCTTGGCGTCTTTTTTTAAAATGATACGGTATGCTTTGTAGTTGTCCTCGTCCTTTGATCTCAATCTATTATTTTTTCATTTTTTTCCCTGAAGATTTCGATCTGGATCGAATCAAAGTTGTTATTGTTACAGGAAGGGAGAGGTAAACAATTTAAAATTTTCAACTTGAATCGGATTTTTTCTTATTTTTTCAACTCAGATGCAATTTTTCAAAGCTACAACTAAGATTTTTCGAAAAAAATTACTCGTATCATGTATGAAACAAGATTAACTTTTATTTAGGTACATAATGTTTCAAAAACGGGCTCCAAAAAATTCAAAAATTATATCACTTTTGCAAATTTTATGTGTTATTTAAACCTAATTTTCTCAAAAAAAAAAAAGAAAAAAGGAAAAACGAGAACGCACTAAACAAGCATTCTTGTTCTTTCGTTCTTTCAGCAGGATACAAAAATTGTTCCGAATTTTTATGTTCTTTATCAATTCTTTTTCAATGTCCGTCCTTTCGTTCGTTCGTTCTTTCAACAATTACTAGATCCTAAATTAATTTGCCGCAATAAATGAGATTTCGACAGTCCAAGTTCAATTTTATTCCAAGTTCCACTTTTCCAAACTATAAATTTTTTCAGTTTATTTTTTTGATTCTAAACTTTTTCCAGAGTTGTATCCAATTTTAAAATTTTTCTACCTACCTATCAATAAAATTCTTACAAATTTCAATTTTCTCAAAATGTTTCCAACTTTTATTCGATTTTTTCCATTTCATATTTTAATCACGTTTTAAAAATTTTTCCAATTACTTATTGAATTGGAAGGAATTTTGAAAAACTTGAAGTAGGATGCTTTTGAAAAATTCGAAGTGAAAGAAAAATTTTCAAAAATATTCAATTTTTCAGCTTTAATTTGAGGACCGTTTTTCCAAACCGTGATAACTTCATTTTTGGCGTTTTTGACTTTTTGACGGATTTGGGTAAGTACTTGAAGTGGTCCTCCACCAAATGGCGTTGGTAGAATTTAGCTAACTATCTTACCTTCCACGTTCTGTGACAAAAACCGTTTTGAGTGTTGTAAATCGTTTTTCCAAACCGTGATAACTTCAGTATTTATACATAAAAACGAAGAATAGTACAAAAAAAACTTTGAAGCTTTTTAATTTTTTAGATACGTGAAAGCTCAAACCATTAAAATCATTTTTAGGAAGAGATTTCAACCTTTTTCTGAGATTTTTTCAACATTTGATAGGTGAAAGAATACTCTATAAAATGAGCCGAACAATTTTTCCGACAGACTATATGGTATCGTTCAGGGTGCAACTTGAATATTTAAAAAAAATAAAAAAATTACAATAAAATTTATTTTTTGAGTATAATAAGGAAGTGTTGAGTGATGAAATTTTTTTAATGGTTGTAATGTGTTTATGTAGTGTCTGTGCAACAAAGGCAGAAAAAATTAATTTTTTTCCGATATTTATATGGCTCTGAGAGAGCAATAAGTGAAAATCGTTTTTCCAAACCGTGATAACTTCAACTTTTTTCATTTTCGTTCCATTCCTGCAGCGCCAGAGATGAATATTTCGGTATGCCACTTGTTCGACCTATTTTGTAATGATAGCCGCAATATATTTACTTTTGTGACAGATTTCAAAAAACAAAACTTTCTCCGTGATACAGTTTTTTTTGATTTACTCGAAATCACTTTTTTGAAGTTATCACGGTTTGGAAAAACGGTCCTCATTTGTTTAATTTTTCTTCAACTTTATATTTAAAAAAAAATATTCCAACTCTTAAACTTTTTCAATAATTTTAAAATTTTTCCTCAATTTTTTTCCAGCTTTGAATAACTTAACGTTCAAAATTTTTTCCAATTCAATAATTAAAAAAATTTCAGATATGAAATTTAAAAAAATGGAAATTTGAAAAATTTTGAGAAAAAAATTAGAAATTTATTATTGAAACAATTTTAGAATTGGATACAATTTTGAAAAAAATTAAAACCCAAAAAATTGAAAAATTTAGAGTTAAAAAAGTTGAACTTGGAAATTTGAATAAAAATAAATTTGAGAAAATTCAAATTTTAAATAATTTTACTGGTGGAAAAATTTTAAAATTTGATACAGCTTCGAAAAAAAAATTAGAATCACAGAAACCTGAAAAAAATTAGTGTTGAAAAGGTGAACTTGGAATAAATTTGGACTTGGATGCGGTAGAAATCCCGGCAAAATTATTTAGAAGTTAGTCAAAAAATGACGATTCGTTTATTCTTGTTCTCTTGAAGTATGAAATTTTTCGACGTCTTCAAATCATTCATTTCGTCGCTTAGTTATCATAAAAAAATATACTCTTCACTTCAGAAAAATAAAATCCATTTAAATCACAAAAACAAGATCTTTCCACACGAACACAAAAATACACATTTTTATACTTTTCCCACAAATTCGAACTTTTTCATGGTGCCTAAAAAATTTCTAGAAATGAAAATCACTACATTTCATCGCCTTCATCATTAACTTACATTGTCATAATCCTTCCCATCATGGCTTCAAATATTGCTTCCTCCCTCCTTCCCTCCCTCCCTTTATGAGACCTTTTCTTTGATGAATTCTCAAAACGTGACTAATAATTTCTTTTTTCTGTCTCTTCCTCTGGCTTCCCTTTCCCTCAGCATTATGGTTAAGATTCCGCAATGACGTAGCCATGGGGGTCCAGGGAGTCCGAACCTCTCCTATGAGGTCAAACATTTACGTGAAAAAAAAAATGCCTTCTTGGGGCATTAAAAATCAAATTTTCTCAACGCTTCGTTCGGGGATGAACGAAATTACAATTCTATGAACTGTTTTAGGTGAGTATGCGAAAAAATGCTTCCTTTTCTCCCTTATGGTTTCCAAGTCTCCATGCTCAATTTGTATCCTTCCAAAAAAGCTTTCGACGCCACTGTTTGGATTTGTTATTATTTTTGGTTTTCAAGATTAAAATAATTAGTATGGAAGTTGTTTTACATTTTCTACAGGCTTTTCTCTAAATATTCTATGCAAATCGCGTAAGAACTTTATAACACCTGTGCGTCTCTTTAATATTATTTTATGAAAATAATTCAAATTTTGGAAAACGTGTTTTTATAGTAAAAAGAAATTTATTGAAAGAGAGGGGGGGGGGGGTCAACTATGAAAGTTCGGACCTCTTTCACGAGAAATTCCAGGCTAAGCCACTATAGGGAATCATGGTATTCATTTTTCAACACAGCTCCTTAAAAATTACGTTTCTAAAAAAAATTATTTTAATGAATTTTTTAGAACCAAAGTGTAAAAATAGCACATGACGTACATTGTACATATTAATACATAAGTTCGCTTGAAAGAAGCAGAGTGCATTTTTTTGGAATAATTGATAATTAAATAAGAAAAAAACACTTTCCAGCTGATTCATCTTTCTTTTGAATTATTAAAATAAAATAGGAAAAATTTCAAAATTCTCTGAATTTTCCACTTTTTTTTAGAAAAAGGACACCCTAAATTAATTTTCTTCCAATGCCCAGCAAAAATTCAATCCTTTCTTCTCATTATTGAAAAACTATTCGATCTAACTTCGAATCTGCATAGCACCTCCCTTCAAGAAACCCATAAATAACGCGAAATTCATCAAAAAAAAGAGAAAAAAAATACCAAGACGAGGTATAATAACTTCAGAAATTTCTCATGTTCACGTCGGATGGGTTGGCGTTAAACGACGTGTAACCTGACGCAGCCCACCATAAAATCGAGTATCATATGGTCACACAATAGTACCTAGATAGTCAAACAATGCGATACTAATTTACACCTCAAAACGAGCGAACGTATTTTAATAAAGTATCCACCAAGACCTAAGACCTTACGACGTCACTTGAACGAATAATACGCTGTCGCGCGTCTTTCTTCGTCCCATAATCGTAGTCATAAACATTCTACAATCGCGAAACAAGAGAGGGGAATCATCGTGACATAACTTTTCAATTAGTAGTGAAGAAAATTCCAACAGTTGGACTCACCTTCACCAATTCCTTAAGACGTTCTCTGGTATACGTTGTGGCAATTTCTTCACCCAGGACCCAGTCGAGGAGACGACTCAGCGGCCAAGACAGAGGAGCAGTCAATACCATGACCGTTTTGGTAACGTATATGGTCTTGGCACCGATGGCAAGCCCATGCCTGGAGCACACAGCTTGAGGGCAGATTTCGCCGCAAATGACGATGGCCAGCGTTGAAACGACAATGGCCACCATGCCGGAAGACAAATCGTCCAATAAAATGGTAAATATACTGTTGACCAAGACGTTACCCAATAGGATACTGCACAGTAAGTAATTTCCGTGAACGCGGACCGGATATATGGCTTTGGCGTATTTACGTTCGTAATCGGTGCCGGTATTCGAGATAATTTTCAAATCTGTCCGATTCAACGACAAAAGACCTAAATTTAAACCCGAAAATAGACACGAGAAGCTCAGACACACGACGATAATGATGAATTGGAGCCACAAAGGGATGATACGTTCGCGAAATATAATCCGACCGTAGGGATGATCTCCCAGATGCAAGAATTTCTTATCCGACGAATTGGAGCTTTTGTAACAGAAGTACAATGTCGACGACGTTTTGCCTTTTTGCGGCGATGGCACGGTCATCCTTAGAATTGCTGTGTGGTTCGATCCGCTATCGATTTCTAGCTGGAAACAGAAAAAGTAAAAAATAAATATTAATATGACATCTTGAAAAAGAACAGGAGCAAAGCCAATAGTCTGAAGTCCAAGAGGCAAAAGTGCTCTAGAAATCGAAAATAGTGTGCATTTTCGCTGGACGAAAAAATCAGTTGGTTTATTGTAGATATGGGTCACGCAGTCCCAAAAAATCGTATTTTGGATTTTAGCCCTGACACAATAGGGAGCTGAGGCCTGAAAACCCCCATTTTCTCCTATTTTTAAATTTAACCTTGGACAAATTTTTTTTTACATTCTGGTAGCAGACACTCCCCCCACTCCAGTTATGTCACGTCCCTTGGGTCACGGGCACAATGGGGTGCTGGGCCCTCCAATATGCGATTTTTGGCCAAATTCGATCATTTTTTCCACAATAATGCCTGCGGTATGCTGGACAAAAAAAATCAAACCCAATGTATTCTTGGGTTCATTCCGCGTCCAATGAGCCAAAGTTTGAGGAAAACTATTGGCACAATAGGATGTGGTGGAATTTCAAAGTTTTGAAAACGCGCGATCCCCCCCCCCCCCCTTTATAAAAAATAATTTATGAAAAAATCTGAAACTGGGGTTGTGACCTACCAAAATAGGTTAGAATTTTACGAGCAGCCTGAAATTATTGATGAAAATTAAATTTGAGCAATTTTAACTCATTTTGAGCCCCAAACTAGGCCAATTTTTGAGTATTTTCAAAAAATTGACATGTGACCTATGAAAGTGGGGTAGAATTTCGCCAGAAATTCAAAAATATCACACAAATTTTTTCTGAACAACTTTTGAAAATTTTGAGCCTTAAATTGAATCAATTGTCATGTGATCCACCAAAAAGGAATAGAATTTCGCCAAAGCTTTTAAAATGTTATCTAAATTTTTTTAAAAGAACTTTCAAGTTTGAGTAATTTTAAGCACAAAATATTTTATTGGAATGCGAAAAAATATAATAAGTTCAAATCAATTACATTCCGTTGAAAAAATATTCGGGGTTCGTTTCATTCGCGAAATAATTCGATTTTGATTTTTGGTTTCTCTATGAAAGTTTAATCCATACTGATAGGTCTATCTAAAAATCTACTAAATCAAAGGCTCAAAAAAATTTGTATGGTATTTTAAAATTTCTGACGAAATTCTACCCCACTTTCATAGTTTACATGTCAATTCTTTGGAAATACTCAAAAATTGGCCTAATTTGAGGCTCAAAATGAGTTAAAATTGCTCAAATTTATTTTTCACCAATAATTTCGGTCTGCTCGTGAAATTTTGACCCATTTTGTTCAGAAATCATTTTCTCTGACTTTTCCAGGTTTTCCCGACTAATTTATTGATGCACCGGGGGGGGGAGGGGGAAGGGTAATTTTTCACGTGATGTACTTACATCCCGAAATTTTGCATAATACGAAAATGCATTGGGTTTAACGATTTTTTTTTCAAAACCACTAGATGCTTTTTACGAGATCTTTAGATGCTCCTCTTCGGGCTAAAAAAAAGATTCAAATTCAATTCTGAAAATTTTTGAGCCCACCCAACTCCCCCTCACTACAAAAATTTTAAAATTTAAATTTATTTCTGAAAAAAATTTTAATAAAAAGGTAAAACTAAATATTCCAACGAAAAATTAAGTTTGAAAAATGAAACAAATTATGGCAGGATGTCCACTAGGGTGGAGTGAAAAAAATCGATGGTCTTCGATTTTACTCATTTTTTAATATGTTGTTCCTTTTGAGTTGAAACCTCCCCACACAAATTTTTAGCCCCCTAGGTCACTCTGGAGGGGAGCTAGGGGGTCTCACAGAGGGGTCATTTTCGAAAAAAACGCGGTTTTTCGCGTTTTTGACCCCGAAAACCCCCCCAAACAAAACTCGTTACGTCGGTTTCTAGGTGCAATTTGAGATTCTGCGTCGATCTGTGCAATCGGTTTTTCGATTTGAAGCCATCTTCCTTTCCCCACCCTCGCTTTTACATGTGCAGATTTGTGTTTTTTGAGTATCATAAAATCGTTTTTCGCGTTTTATGCAAAAACTAAGCTTTCTACGAAAAAAGTGTAGTGACCAATTTTGTAGAGCGTGAAATTTGCCACCTAGTACATGTAGTAATATTTATGTCGACTCGATATTACGAAAAAAAAAAAAACAAAGAAAACGAAAAGGCTCTAGTGCAATAAGGGGGTCATTTGGCCTCAAGTGGAACTTTGTAAAAATTTTTATGCCATTCGATTTGGATTGGTAGAAGATGATTTTAGAGCGTATGAGCGAATTTTTATCTCACCCCTGGGGGGCTGGGGGCCCAAAATACGTGATTTTAAAGCTAAAAACTTCTAAAAATAACCAGTTTGTAATAGAATCCAAACCTTCTGAATTCGAATTTGTTGTTGGTTTCCAGATAGAAAGTGAAATACCCTCTTGATTGTCGATTTTTGGAGCCGAAAAACAGCAGATTTTCGCTGGGTTAACCCTCTCCCAAAACTCCCCCACGCTCACCCCATAAGAGAAATTGTTAATGACTTTACTTCTTAAAAATTTTCCTGTGGGTCACATACTAATAGAAAAAACACGTTTCAATTCGTGTTCAAAAAGTGCAGTATGCCTGAGCTAACCGCAGGGACTACATCGGACTACTGCAATGGTGTAAGCATTAAATTCGCTCAAAACATCATAGTCGTAAGAAATTAATGAATAAAGGTCGAAATGGGACACGGTGAGTGAATAATAATATTTTTAGCAAGAAACTATAAAAAATGAGAAATTGATGGAAAACACTGATTTTAAGCAAAAAAAATTATGAATTACACCAGTTTTTTTGATGTTTGACCACTTTCCACCACGTGAAAAAATCTGAAAAAATTCTCAAGAGTGTAAAATACATTGGGAAATTTTAATTTGAAAAAATTTTTGAGACAGCTCCAAAGCTGTGCTCCCCAGGGCGATTTGAAATTTTCAAAGTCAAATTCAAGGTCATTAAAGTGGTCGAAAAAATCTGAAAAAATTTTAGAGCACTCCCCTCTAGTACCTCTACCTTTGTGCCAAGTTTGAGAAAAATCGATTGAAAACTCGCGGAGAGAGAATTTTTAGAAGTTTTTAGCTTTAAAATCACGTATTTTGGGTCCCCAGCCCCCCAGGGGTGAGATAAAAATTCGCTCATGCGCTCTAAAATCATCTTCTACCAATCCAAATCGAATGGCATAAAAATTTTTACAAAGTTCCACTTGAGGCCAAATGACCCCCTTATTGCACTAGAGCCTTTTCGTTTTCTTTGTTTTTTTTTTTCGTAATATCGAGTCGACATAAATATTACTACATGTACTAGGTGGCAAATTTCACGCTCTACAAAATTGGTCACTACACTTTTTTCGTAGAAAGCTTAGTTTTTGCATAAAACGCGAAAAACGATTTTATGATACTCAAAAAACACAAATCTGCACATGTAAAAGCGAGGGTGGGGAAAGGAAGATGGCTTCAAATCGAAAAACCGATTGCACAGATCGACGCAGAATCTCAAATTGCACCTAGAAACTGACGTAACGAGTTTTGTTTGGGGGGTTTTCGGGGTCAAAAACGCGAAAAACCGCGTTTTTTTCGAAAATGACCCCTCTTTGAGACCCCCTAGCTCCCCTCCAGAGTGACCTAGGGGGCTAAAAATTTGTGTGGGGAGGTTTCAACTCAAAAGGAACAACATATTAAAAAATGAGCAAAATCGAAGACCATCGATTTTTTTCACTCCACCCTAATGTCCACCAAATAAAGCGAATGAAAATTCGGATTTTTCCGGGCTGAAAATTCAAAATTTTCTTCACATTCCCCCTCCTCCCACGAAAAAAATGAGAAACAATGCCTCAAGTTTATAAATTTACACAATCTCCAAAAAAAATTTTAGTTTGTGCCAATAAATAAAAAAGTTAATGAGGAGGTGAAATATAAATCATTTTATGGAAATATATGAATCGTGTTGAGCCCGAGCGAAGCAAGGGCGAACATTTTTTTGAAAAAATATCATCAAAAGATAAAAATTTACGTCTTTTTCCTCATTCATGTTTTCCAAAACATGATAAATAAATTCTAATTCTATTCCATTCCCTTCCCTTTTTTAATTTTCAAACAAATTCTGTAAAAAGAAAGAGTGTAAATTATCCCGAGCGTAGCGAGAGATTTTTTTTTTTGAATAATTCATTATTATTTAATGGGCAAAGATATACATTTTGAATATTAATGAATGAAAAAATCAAATAAAAGATTTGATAATTTGGCTCGAGGGGAGCGGGGGCGAAATTTTTTGAAACATTTATAATAAACTAAGCAAAGAAACACTTTTCTAAATGATTTATCATTTTTTTAATTTTCGAAGAATTCCAGAGAAAATTCTAAAATTACCTGACTTTTCCAGACCACCACAATTCCTTGACTTTTCCCGGTTTTCCAGAGAATGGACACCCGATCAAGTTTCAGATTTTTTTTCATAAATTATTTTTTAATGAAAGGGGGGGGGGGGGAGGAAATCACGCGCTTTCAAAACTTTGAAAATTCCACCACGGTCTATTGCGCCAACAGTTTTCCTCAAACTTTGGCTCATTGGACGCGAAATGAACCCAAGAATACATTGCGTCTGATTTTTTTTGTCCAGTATACCGCGTGACGCCTACAGAGGCATTATTGTACAAAAAATAATCGAATTTGGCCAAAAATCACACATTGGAGGACCCAGCATCCCATTTTGTCCGTGACCCAAGGAATGTGACATAACTGGAGTGGGGGAGTGTCTGCTACCAGAATGTAAAGAAAATTTTTTGTCCAAGGTCAAATTTAAAATTTTTGGGAAAAGGGTGTTATCAGGCCTCAGCTCCCTATTGTGCTAGGACAAAAATCCAAAATACGGTTTTTTGGCACTACGGGACCCATACCTACAACAAACCAACTGATTTTTTTGTCCAGCAAAAATGCACGCTCAATGAACCCTTTTTGCCTATTGGACTGTAGACTAAATCAACCTTGGGTGAATATATTCTCGGATTATCTTAAGACTATTCTACTCGAGAGGTGAAGATGAGGTTCTCGACGACATATCAAGTATTAATAGAACATGGAAGAAGAGGGTAATGGAGGTGAACAATTTCCATACTCAACTAACGCCGATTTGCAGACAATTGTCTTCGAAAGAAAAAAAAATGGTAATTTTGACACCTGCTCCGAGTCCAAGTATCGTTTCTATACAGATTTCAATTCTATTTTTGCCATTTTTACCGGACTATTCGCGGTCAAAATTGAATAATTAATCAACCTTCGCCATCCATACGTAACCGATTACGAAAAACGATGACGAGCAAACGCTCCTCAAAATATTTTCAGGATCAATTAGCCAACCGAAGAAGCCATATAGAGCTTGGGTCGGGTACATTAGGCGCGTGTATACGTCACATTCGACATTCATCCACTATACTGTGCGACCCATAGCCAAGGATACATTGTACATAATCGTTTTCCTTTTTCAACGACAATGACGACCGCCAATGTCACAATTTTCAATTCTTTCTTTCATTTGAGATCGATTTTTCGGCAGTTGGCCCAATTCGAGCATTAGAAATAATTCACAGACGAGGAAAAATGCGATTTTATTAATTAGGGGTAAAGAACAGAGCTCAAAGGGTGTCAAAAGTGGTTTTCAATTTCGTCGGCGGCATCGGCGTATACTGCAACTGCAGTATTTTGCAATTAATCCCACACAAAGCCGATGCCAACAATTCGATTCAACGCACTGAAGCAGGCTTGACTAAAATTACAAGGGTGGTTTGCCATAAATAAGATATCAGGGCGGCGATCCAGAGCCTAAGAGGGTGGCTGCTGGTTACATTCTGTTAAGCGTCAATTATCGTAGCATAGGTTCAAATTATACGAATAGGAGGGTGTGTCAGCGTTGTATTTCTCATTAAGTAAACGTTTAATGAGGAAGGGAACAGCGAATAAAGAATTTAGCAAGATCCATCTCGGACCTGATTATTTATTTGGACGCGAGTTCATCTGGAGTGATTTTTGAAAAAAAAATACAAATTGCAGAAATACTTATAGAGGAGAATTGAAGATTTAATCAAAGAAACAAGCATTCTCAAAAATGCATTTTTATTTCAAATACCTGAAGAAAAAATTTCAAAAGTCTAAAAATTTTTTGAACTTCATTATCTACGCAAAAAACGAAATTTAAATATAGTATTTCAGATACCTAAATGGGAATAGGTACAGTATCCTGAAAAAACTAATTTGGACAATGCTCCAAAAACTTTTCTTTGGACATGGTATCTCAAAACCCTTAGAGCATCTCTAAGTCAAAACCTCAAATTAGACCACAATATCTCAAACACCTCAATCTAGGCACAGCGTCCTTAAAAAAACTCAATTCAGTTATAGTAATGTTTCCTCTCCCCCCCCCCCCTCCAAACACCTAAATTCACTCATAACGGCTTTGAAAACTCAACTTGGACATGGTGTCCCAAAAACAGAATTTCAACATCATGTTCCACAAAAGTTCAATTTGGACATGATGACCTAATCCTTCCTTTGCACATAGTGTTCTAAAAAACTCAATTGGGACACGATGTCCCCAGACCTGAAATTTGAACATAATGTCCCAAAAAAAATCATATTATCTGGACGCCATATCTCAAAACCAATAATTTGAACATAATGCCCCAACTCCTCCTTTTGCGCAGTGTTCTAAAAAACTTAGGACATGGCGCCCCCCCCCCCCCCACCAAATATATCAGATATTCAAACTTTTTCTCACTTTATTCCTATTTTCATTATTGCTAAGCAATTTCAATGGATTGAAAATTGAATTCGGAATTTCTGTACCATTTCGATATTTTGTGCAACGTTATTACTACAATCAATTCGCCAAAAATTTTCCAAATCTTTTCAAGTTTAACAAAATGTCATAATGTCTCTGTCAACATTCTCAGCGCTGGGCTGAAATACTGTATAATTATGCTGAATTCAGAATTCAGGCTTTGAAAAAAAGGATAAAAATAGCTACTTAGGCACTGTAATTTATTAGATTTTTAAATGTTAGCTTTCATCTTTTGTACCCATCATGAAAGTTGAGCTTTCACCACCAAAATTCAACTTTGAGCTTTTCAAAATGTGATTATCGTTTTTGAATCTCGTATCAATATCTCTTTTAAACCCCACAAATAGTTTTTCCCCCAAATACAACCGAAATTTTCAATTCACTCTCCTCCCACAAAGCAATTCTGGTTCATCCCGGAGAGTGTTTCTTTCTGTTTGGATTTTGAAGGGTGGAAAAATGTTGAAGAGATTTTTGAAAATTTCGATGTGAAATTTAAATGAAATGTAATTGATGATGAAAAATGAAGTTTCCGAACGAGGAGAGGGGGCAACTCTTAGCCTGGCAAAAATTGCATCTTTAGTCAAAATAGTGGAGTTGAATCTGAATTTCTTGAAAATAACGATTTTTCTGTGGAAAATTTTCGTTTTGGATTGAAAAAAATCGTATAATTGGCGGATGATAAGAAATAAAGTTATATTAGAATAATTTTTGTTGAGTTCTGAGTACGTGACGTATAGTTTGAATTGTGGTATTTCTCGTATTTGAGGGTCCAGGGTTGACTCAGATGACATTTCCATAGGAAATTAAATTAGGGAAGATTTATTTTAGAACAACTTTTGTTTGAAAATGTGTTTCACGAGTCCCATAGTTGGACGGTACGACGGTAGAAGTGTTTTCAGTTTTGGGGACAGATGCTTGGAAGAGGGAGGGGAAATACAGATATTGATTTTCGCGATTTTCACCCCCCCCCCCCCCCCCGAACACACTCAGTTAACTCTGAAAAGAAAATTTAATTCAAATTCAATTTGAAATTCTACACTTTTCTTTGTTTATTAATCAAAGCAAAGACGAACTGGAGCTGGCTTATGAAGGGAGTGAAAAAAAACAATTTTTTTCTACCGAAATGAAATTTTTTCAGCTCAAAGTACAATTTTTTCTGTTTTAAACGAGAATTCCTCAAAAAAAACGTCACTTCCGAAAATTTTCCACTTCAAATTCAATGAAGATCCACATTCCAAAACGGGCTTAGTCCATACAACAGTATATGAGAAAAAGGGCTTAAATGTACTGAAAAATAGATTACACCTAAGTCCCTTTTCTCATATACACTTGCATGGACTAAGCCCGCTTTGGAATTCGGGTCTTCAATTTTAATACCTAACTAAAAATGCAATTTTTCAGTCATTGGAGGGGGAGGGCTGCCTTCTTTGCCGTTTTGTTCGATTCTACAACAAATTTTGAAGATGAGATCCCTATACCTCTGACATCCGGGAGGGGGGGGGGGTCCAAATTTTGACCAAAATTCAAAAAAATCAAAAAAGTAAAGTAACACATCGATTTCTACTAATTCGAAGGCACTGAGTTCGAATATGCAATCAGTTTTTTGATCCAACCCCTCTGAAGCCCTTCTATTACCCCATTGATAAAGTCAAAATTCAAAAAAAACGACTTACTTTTTGATCCGACCTCCTCCCCAATTTCAAGTGATCAACACAGAATTGAATATTTCAAAAAATTACGTGGAGGGGATCGGATTAAAAAGTAAGTCGATATTCCAACTCAGTGCCCTCAAAAACCTAACAAACGACAGGTCACGGGGGGGGGGGGGGGTCAGAGCCCTTGGCGTCAGGAACTTACATGAACAGGTGCCTTTTTGGAGCATTAAAAATCAAATTTTCTCAAAGCTTCGCTCGGGCATGAAAGAAATTACGATTATATCAACTTTTTGAATTCAACTATTCAAAAAATGGTTCTCTTCTGATACTCCAAGTCTCCATATCCACTTTCCACCCTCTCAAAAAAAGTTTTTGACGCCAATTTTTGAACTTTTTAGTTATTTTTATTGGTGTTTAAGGCCAAAATAATTAGTACCTATGTAAGTTGTTTGCTCCAAAATTACATTTTTATCAGGGTTTTTCCTTGAACGTGCTATGCAAATCGCATGAGAAGTTTATAAAGTTTGAATTTAGTGTTTTTATAGCAGAAGGAAATTTGATGGTGGGGGGGGGGGGGGGGGGGGGGGGGTAAACTCAGAATTCCTCAAAAAATTATGAAATTTCGGACCCCCTCCATTAGAAATGTCTGACTACGCCACCGAGAAAACTCGGATGAAAACCTGAGTACATATTCAAACTCAGCCCCTTCAAATTAGTAGAAATTAATGAGTTACTTTACTTTTTCAAATTTTGGTCAAAATTGTGAACCCCTGTACACCCCCCCCCCCGATGTAGAGATCCCATAATGAAAATTTGTCGGTTGAAAAAGGGTAAAAAGGGCAAAAGCTAAGAGGGGGGGTTTAGAGGGCTCAAATGAAAACCTGAGTACATAAGTATATAATTCAAACTCAGCGCCTTCGAATTATTAAAAATTAATGGGTTACTTTACTTTTTCGAATTTTTTGAATTTTGGTCAAAACTGTGAAACCCTGTACCACCCTCCCTCCCCCGCAGATGTAGAGATCCCATAATGAAAATTTGTCGGTTGAAAAAGGGTAAAAAGGGCAGCCTACATACTGTAATTTTTTCAGATTTTTTAATGGTAGCTTTCATCTTTTGTACTCATCATGAATGTTGAGCTTTCACCACCAAAGTTCAACTTTGAGCTTTTCAAAATGTGTTTATTGTTTTTGAATGTCTTATCAATTCTCTTTCGAACCCTGCAAACAGTTAGTTTTCTCCAAAGTACAGCCGATCTCCAGATATGAGCCTTCGAAGTTGGGTAATTTGCCAAAAAATCGAATTAGCATATAAATTACGAGACACCCCCCTCGTCTCCTTGAGTATTCCAAGGGAAATGATCGTGTTTATGTGAATAGACCATAAAAGAGAAATCGTAAAAAAATTGACTAAAATTCGAAGAACCGACTTGATTCGAGTTGGTATGGAATATCCCAGTAAGGATACCAATATAAAAATCGAAAAAAACGAAAAAAAGTAGAAAAAAAATCCATTCGGTCAAATTTTCTTCGTTTTGATCTACATAATGATCAAAAATCAAAACAGAAGTGGGAAATCCGAAAGGAAAATGCTTTACGAATGTCAATGTCATCTTTTCACATCATTTCTTCAAATTTAAATCCAAAGTTTCTCCATCTGAATTCTCAGAAGAATTCATTCGCGAACGATTTGCCAAATACGAATACGATCGACACAAAGTTGACTCATCTCTCATCTCTCACAAGTCATTTGTATACAAAAATACACGTATCTTCTCTTCCAAGTACCAAAGTACATCTATCTACACAATATTATTGACAAGTATTGTAACATGCAGAGACATATTCTACACCGGATCACAATACTAGTACAAAACAACGCCCTCTCTACACCCGTAGTTTAAAATTTACATATACTATCAACGTTATCTTTATCTTATTCCTATAGCCAGTGTACTTGACGAGCGTAGTTGCCAGAATAACTAAGTGTAAGGTAACGAACCGTTATCTCTATCAGTTAAACAAATACGATTCATTTGAAAAGGAATACAGCTCTCGATGCAAGAAAGTTACTGATGGGGGGGGGGGAGTGGGTATGGCTAGGGGTAGGAATGAAACCTAAAACTTACTACACCAAAACCGCGCCACGTCAATTCGAGGGACTTTGCGACAAGATACCGATACCATCCTTTTCTAGCTCGCTATAACCCTGAAGGATCACGACTCGATAGCTCACTCGGTCGAGCGGTTCGCCTACGATTACGGGTCAGCGGTCAATCGTTGGCGCTTATCAGAATCGGGCTTTATCAGCTGTCTCCGCTCCCTTCCCTGACGTACAGCTGACGGATGGTCGGTCCGTCCTCGGTGACTTCCTACGTCGCGAAGACTTAGCCGTCGCTTGTGCCGGTGGGGTCGAAGCGGACCAAAGGGCCCAAGCTTTGTAGCCAGTAGCGTCGTTATCGCGGTATTTTCCGCCATGGCGTGGCACCCCTCCGACACGATTCGCCTTGGTGCGGCGTCCAGGCCGTACCACACGCAACGCGGAACGCCGATCGATTAGAACGAACCCGGCGACTTGTTCGGGTGGCGGGCGGGGCGCCGGCCGCGCTTAGCGAGCGAACCGAGCAACTAACGCTACACTTGCTTAGGCTACCAATCACGATGCATTGCATACGTCCCGTCTCGTCGCTCGTACTCGCCGTCTCACTCTAGCACGCCATAGTTTACCGACTGGCGTCGCCGTCGTCATCGGTACTGCTACGTACCGACGTCGTCGCCGACCGGAGCGACGTGAGCAGTTCGCTCGTTCGCCGCTTTACGTAGCGTACCTACGTTTTCACAGTCGTTCACGATACCGAGTTACCGACGTTGTAGTACGGGGCGAGCAACGCCGAACACCGCGTGCTCTGCTCTTTTATCGTGTACTCGCATTCTAGGTACTGCGCTGCGTGTGCTGCCTCTGTCGCCGTCGCTGACTCGCCAGTGTGTTGGTTCGTCGTGTTCAGTATATTGTGTATAGTGCGCCGTACGTACTACATGTGTACGTGTGTAGCGTTTAGAGCTATCTCCGTCTCGCTCTTTTCTGCCACTAGGTAGTCTAGGTACTTTTTTTCCAATCATTCCGCAGTCTACGTATGTGACGCAGTAGTTCCCAACGATTCGCGTTCCTCCCGTGCATTTCTGCGCGATTTTCGTCCAGTTTTCGGCCCTATCTCGCTATTATCGTCGCGTTTCTGCTTGAAAACCTCCGGTACCTCGAATCCTGTCTGCATCCAGTGGCTCCGAACGTCGCCATGATCGCCATCAACAATCCCAACACCACGGAACGTCTGATACAAGAAGTCCGAGCCAGGCCGCCGCTGTGGGATCAGCGAAATCTCAACTACCACAATCGTATCGTAGTGAACGCTCTATGGCAAGATATCGCCGATTTGCTCAAAGTAAACAGTACGTATCTCGTTGGATATTTCTCATATCTGTATCCGTTGGCGTTGGATAGGCGTAAATGCGCGCGCCAACATCTGCCGATGCTGCGCCGCAGTAAAAACCACATGTTGTACGGCTCGTTACGTCGTTGAAATTATTCTGCTGCGATCGAATTCGATCGCTGACAATGCTACGTAGATTAACGTATAACCTTGCCAGCTTAGGCTTAGCGGCTTCGACGTCGTCATGATTCATCGTACGTTGTAGACGAATCGGCGATACGTCGCTAACTCGTTCCAACGCTCCTTGATCTTTCCTGCTTGTTCGCCACCTATCGCCGTCTATCGAACGTATCTCATTATCCAATTCTTCGTAGGTACATATGCTAATACCAAACAAGCTCGGTATGTCGTTGTTAGGTATCGTGCCTGTATACCTACTCGATTATATGTTCTGTTCGGTTGCCATGCGTCGCTCGCTCCTAGTAGCCCGTAGCGTTGGCTGACGCGCGCACTCGCATCGTATGTACTATGTTATGCTGACTGACTGCTGTAGCTGTAGCTGGTTAGCCTGTTAGGCTCTAGGTTGTAGGCTGTACGTGCATATGCGTTTTCGTTTCAAGTACTGCGTAGGTAAGTTTGCCTGCGTATACGCGCTACCATATCCATCGGTACCGCCGCGCCGCGTCCAAGTGGTGGGCGGACGATGCTGAGCGGTGCGGCATGGTCGGTGACGTTTCAAATAGGTATACAGGATCCGGCCGCGCTAATGAGCAGGTATACGATACGCTCGCATGATTCGACTTGTCACGAGTCGTCAGCGGGTGGTGATCGGGTCGTTCGTCCGGAGGAGACGAAGACAGACGTTGATCCGGCCAAGTGCTCGATGCTGAGGTTGCTTCCAAGGCTAAAATGAGAATTACAATCCGTAAATGAATTCGTATTAGATAAATTACTGTAGGTTATCGTACGACTTGGGTGTGTTTTCCAATCAGTATAGCTTAAGATCTCTACACGAGCTTTTCTTTCATTTTTCGATAGGATGGTCTCAGAGCCAGGCTACTCGTAACGTTCCGGAAATATTGAAATTTGCTCGACTCAAAAGTTAGTACCCTACGATCCACAGCTGCTTCTGTGGCAGATTTCAGGATTTAGTCACGTCTCAATTGTACAAAAAAAAAGGCTTCAGCGCGCTATTCCTGTTGAAATTATTTATTTTATGATTTATTCTAGTTGTAGACACTGAAACAAAAAAATTAAGATTCTATACCCTTTTCCCCAGGGTCCACCCCCCGCCATATTTCAAAGGCGTATATTGCCTAATCTGAGGGTTCTACAGAAAAACTTTTCAAACAAAAGTTGTTTCTCAGCAGCTAATGTACATTTTCATTTCTTACCAAAATCCATTTTGGAGCAACTCTTGCCCCCCAAATTCAGAAATATATTATTTAAAAACTTCAAAATCATGGTTTTTTCACTTTCAACGAAACGTTTCGGAGATACGACAAAATTTGTAATCATCAAAAGTATTCGGAATTGAATTTCTTTTCCAATAAGCTATATAACGACCATTTCCGGACCCCCCCCCCCACCAGTTACGGGGAAATTACCGTAAATACGCAAAATTTATGGTAAATTACCATAAATACCCACGATATATGGTAAATTACCGTAAATACCCACGATTTTTTGGTAAATTACCGTAAATACCGACGATTTTTTGTAAATTACCGTAATTACCCGATATTTCTGTTAAATTACCGTAATTACCCAAAATTTATGGTAAATTACCTTAAATATCCAAAATTCATGGTAAATAACCGTAAATACTCAAAATTTATGGTAAATTACCGTAATTACGTAAAATTTGCGTCGAATTACCGTAATTACATGGAAAAAACGTGATTTTTGAAGTTTTTTCAAAACATGTTTCATTTCCAAATTTAGAGAGCAAGAGTTGCTCCAAAATGGATTTTGGTGAGAAATAAAAATGTACATTAGGTGCTGAGGAACAACTTTTGTTTGAAAAGTTTTTCATTGCGACTCATAGATAAGGCGGTACACGCGTTTGAAATGTTGGGATGAATCTTAAGTAAAGGAAGAAGAGAAAAATGGGCATAGGAGCTTAATTTTTTTGTTTTAGTGTCCAGAATAAGAATCAATTATAAAATCAATTTCAACAGGAATAGTGGGCGGATATAATAATTTAGCGTTTCAAAAGCTGAAAATCAATGTCTTCAAATCAATGCGAAAAGTAGAACTATGTTTGACCAATACTATATAGTAACTTCATTGACAGTGTTTCCAGACTTTGGTAGCAGACAGAATGAGCAAAAAACATTATTACAAATTTATGAATCTCCCATCCATAGGTGGTCAGGTTTGGGAGCTAGGGTCAAAATTATATCAATAATGAAGTCCAGGACTTGAAAAACATAGATTTCGACACCACGAAAAATATTTTTTTTAAAACGCAACTTTTCAAAATTTCTGAACCCCCCTCCCCCCAGGGGTCAAGTTTGGGAGCTATAGTCAAAATTACATCAAAAATAGATTCAAAGACCTATAAAACGAAGATTTCGACACACCACAAAACGTTTTCGAAAACTTGAGGCACAACCCCCTCTCCCCCTCCCTTTTAGAAGGCTGAGTTCTTTAGTTAGGGTTAAAATGACTCCAAAAAACTGTTTCAGCGCATCAAAGCACCCCTACATCAACATAGTGCACTTCAAAAACACTTCATAATAACAAGATTTCGATTTTTGAATCGCTAAATCCTAAAATCTCTCACTGTGGCTGCTGCTTTCAAGCACAGCGAAAGTTCAAAGTTCATAATTTTCGAAAACTTTCACTGTGGAAAGCTTGATGGATAAAACCCCGATGGATTCTTATTGTTTTTTTTTTCACAAACTGGCCACTTCTTGCCACTTCCAATCCCTCTCCTATTCTTGTTCAAGAGCCGAACGACTCAAAAGTTTCGAAAATGCTTAAATTCAAGATCTGGCCCAAAAGCTGGTACACATAGTCCTCTTCTTTTTCCAGAATCACGAGTTTATCCAGACAAAATGAAATCTCAAAGTTCATTATTTTCATAAACTCTCACTTTGAATAGGCTGATGGTCAATCCCGATGGATTCTTATTGCTGAATTCAAGTATGCCAGTTTATCAACCTTTCGGTGACGCCTAGTGTTGTCAAACCGCTGAAAACCATATTGTTCTGGTCCGTTATTGGTTGGCAGTCAAAGGTCTGAAACTAGACCAAAAAAAACTGTCTGTAGTCTTGAATTGACCCGAACCAAAATAAATAACGATCCAGTTTCGGATCAGTTTCCTATTTTTTTTTTTACTTCGAATAATTACCAGATACGGCAGGTACGCTGATAATTGATTTTGAATGATTTAATTGCTGATTCTCATTTCCCAGTGAATTTGTTCATTTCTGAGGTAAGGGGGTAATGGTGGTGTGTTCAAGTGGTAGGTAAGGTGTTTCCAAATCATAATTCATTTTGTGCACAAACAAGCAAAACTTTCAGTTCAGGTTATTTTTCTTTGAAAATTTTATATTTGTTTCCTCTTTTGACGTATCTGTCTCACTGGGATGGTACACTCGATGTCAGAAGGAAATCAGTGTTGGACCGAAACCAAAACTGACCGGAAACCTCAGCTCTAAGAGCTCTAATACCGTGCAGAGAAAATCGGGGCACAGGGAAGAAAATGTACTTACAAGCAAACAAAAAAGTATTTCGAACGTTGATACGACATGGTTAAGCCATTTTTTTATTTATTTAAGAGCCCTCGCAGTAAAAAGACAGGACTTTTTTAGTTCTGGCCAGCCTTCCAAAAAAAAAAAAAAAACATGAGCCTGGAGGAAACCTCCTCCTCCTGATGCCAAAGGGGTGCCAGATGAGATAAGACGGGAGAAAAATGGCCAAATATTCAGGTATTTTGCCCAAACTGAAGAGTAAAAAAACTGAAATAGACGAATTTCTAATAATTTTTCCCACTGAAAATCCGAAGAAACCAATTTTCCAATCCGTAGGTGACGTCAAAAGGGTTCCAGATGAAGCTGACTGGGAGAAAAATTATGAAATATCTCAAGTATTTTGCGTTTTATTTGCTGAAGCCAATTTATTTGTTCATAACGTTCCTCGGATGTCACTTTCGGGTTGGCAGATTGGGATATTGGATTAAGCATGAAACATTCTACAGGAATTCGCCATTTTCAGCCAGTAACCTTTTCTCAACTGATAAGAAGACTGAAAAAAAAAAAAAAAAAAAAAACCAACTCAAATCCTGAATAGTACTTTTTTGATCACTCAGTTGACGAAAATGGTGGACTTCGAGCTTTCGCTGTGTTTAAAAACAGTAGCTGTGGATCGATAAAATAGCAATCTTGGAAAAAAATAGAACTATGTGAACCAAATTTTGGGCCAGATCTCGAATTTCAGCTTTCTCGAAACCTTACGAGTGGTTCGGTTCAATAATTTTCATAACTTTTTAACCATGTGTAACCTAATTTTGTAGTGACAGCTTTTCTCTAAATAAAATCAAGATATTTCTTTATTTCGAAAGACTTCACTTTACAAGCTCCTCTCTTCCTCTCACACTATCCAATTTGATTCGTCTTCAACTGCTACCTTAAAATAGTATATTACTATATAGGAGGTGAAAGTGAACCATTTCTTGTCGAGTGCGAATGTTGGCGAAACGAGCCGTAGGCGAGTGAAGCCATCGCACGAGACAAGAAATAGTTCACTCTCACCTCCTACATTGTAAGATATTTTTCTTAATACACATAAAGAAGCGTTTTTGAAAAATTCTATCAAAATTTATGCAAGTTTCTTTTCAATCAAAAACAAATAATTCATAGAGTGCGCTATTGTAGTGCGATGAAAAGTACTACTTTTCATCGCAGTGTGATGAAAAGTACCCTTCTCTAAAATGGTGTACTTTCGTATGCTGCGTAGCGGGAGTAATGTTAAACTTTCATAGCGTGTATTAAGAAAATAAAAATACAATCTTTAGAAATGAAATATTGGCAAAACAAGAAACGACCTATACAATCTTCGAAAATTCACTCACTCCATCTCTCTTTAAAATCAATCCAACAAAATCACACGCCAAATCCTTAATCCTACTTTTTCATTTGTTTGCAGAAGAAACAGTCAAAGTGAAATGGAAAGGACTCCGAGACACCTACCGTCGCGAGCTAAAGAAACAACGTAGCTTGGCCATCACGAACGGAACCCTGGACAACGCCAAAGACCCATCTTGGACGCACTACAGCTCGATGAACTTCCTCCGCGAGTACATGGGTAGTAACAACAACCACAGCGACATATTACAATTCCCCGGCTGGACCACCGACGACACCGCCGGCGAGGAAATTTCGCCAACCGAAGAAGCCTTCAACTCTTTCGTATCTTCGGCCAGCATAATGGAAGTGATCATCAACAGCAAAGAGCGCATGGAATCCGGCGAATCTTCCATCACCGACGACGAAACCGATCAGGCCGAAAATGTAAAAGCAGAACCCCGATCTCCGCCTTCTCCGGTTACCGAAGATAAACCTCCGTTATCTCCGCCTGTCTCCAATGTTACCGAAGACGGCGACGATACGACGCCGCAAATTCGACCCAAAAAGGTCCCTTTTGTTTCCAAAGTCAAAAAGCCAATCAAAGAGCATCGTTTCAGGTCCAAGTTACGTAAAAAGGTTAACAAGACTGTACATAATGGTAGCACGACAACCGTAGCAGCTGTCAGAAATTCCAATGGTATCCAAGAAGACTTTGACGACGATCTGTACTTCTTCAAGAGCCTCATTCCATACGTTAAAGCTTTACCGGCGACCAGAAAGTTATGCTTGCGTTCTGAAATTCATAATTTAGTGTTGAGAGAAATCATGACCGAGTGTGGTTCTAATCAGACGGTTATTCCTTTGGAACACGTCAGCGTCGGATTAAATGGTTAAAAATTCGGTACGTTGACCTCCGCGAGCTGTGTTTCTTTCTTCGAACTATTTTTTTCCTAGTTTTGACTTATCGATTACGTTTTCTACCTCTATGATTCCTTTGTATCTTCTATTCGCGATATTTTCTAGTTATACAACTTTCTAGATCGACGTTTATGGTGTACTTATACGATACAAAGATGGAGCGAAATTTTCGCTCGAATTTTATTTTTTAGTTCTTACCTATTTTGTTATTTTGTAACATGTAAATATTTACGTTTATGTTTTCGCAAATTGTTTCTGTGATAATTTTCACGATGTGGCCATTACGCTACCTTTTGAGTTTATTTTTTTAAGTTTTCTTCGAATTTACGTTTATTTGTAATTCATTGTCATTCTTGGGTTCTTATTTTGAAATAATATATTGAATTGGAGAATTTTTTCGCATATGGAGTTCAATTTTATTCTATCAACAATTCAACATCTTTGACGATGAATGAGATCACTTTCATGCTATATGATCGCTTTTGTTAATCCGAATTGAAAAGACCAGTTTTTTTGAATAACATCGCATGTTACTTTCATTTTTACTGATTTTTCGAAACAAAAAAATTGAATTTTGAGATTTCAAGTAAAATTATCGCGAAAAGAGTGTTTATCGGGGTATTCTGACCCCATCAACATGAATCCGACGCGACGTTAGATTTTTCATTTGCTCATTTCTTTGCGTAAAAAACATACAAAATTTGAAAATCTGCTAAAATAAGAATATTTTTGTACGGTTCTTTAGGATTTTTGGCCTTTGCATATCGAAATCGACAAAAGTATATCAGATGTTTTGGGGATATTTTCGTAAAATAGCCAAACTTCGCTATTAAGGCCAGGGGCGCCCGCAGGATTTTCTGATGAGGTAGCGAGAAAAAATGCAGACGAGCATAATTCAACTCTGAGAATATTTCAGAAAGCTTCACCCCTTCCCCCATCCATCCAATTCTTTTTTCCCAATGAATTCAATGGAAAATGACAAACGAGATGCCAAAAGCATCAATTTTTTGGAATATTCAAATAATTATGTAGGCATTAGATCCAAAATGTTAAAATTTTATTTTTAATTAAATTCACTGAACCTTGAAGTTGAAGAAATATTGTATTTAAAAAAAAGTCATCTTGAATCTAATTCAAATGATTTCACTGAGAAATTGCATAAGGATCTAAAGGCTCTGGTGTGATTTGGGGGTCATTTGGCCCTTGGTGGAACTTTGACAAAATTTTTATGCCATTCGACTTGCCTATGTAGAAGATGATTTTAGAGCGAAAAAACGAATTTTTACCACACTCCCCGGGGACGGGGCCTCAAAATACGTGATTTTCACGCTAAAAATTTTATCTCCGCGAGTTTTCAACCGATTTTTTTCAAACTTGGCACGCAGGCAGAGGTACTTGAGGAGAGTACCCTGAAATTTTTTCAGATTTTTTCGACCACTACAATGACCTTAAATTTGACTTTGAAAGTTTAAAATCGCCCTGGGGGGACCGTTTTGGCGCGTGGTATAAAGAAAAAATTATTTTCATGTTTCTCACTCTATTTTACACTACTTGGGATTTTTTTCAGATTTTTTCGAGTGGTGGCCTATGCGTGACGTTCAAAAAACCGATAAATCGGTCGTTTTACCTAGTACTGGAGAAATACACTTTGAAAAAAGACAAACATATTAATCGCAATTTTATAGCTGGAAAGCTTCTATATGATGTAAAGAGTCTTTGATAAATTCGGATCGCCCCAGCCCCTATTGATTTTTGAGAGGTGGGGAGGGGGGGTGGACCCCTTATGAAAGAAAAAATTGTTTTGCACCGATTTCGCTCAAATTCACGTAAATGGTTCTGTAGGTGTAGAAGTACTCCCCAAAAATTTTTAGCCCCCCTCGACCTCAGGGGGCTGAGCCATCGCTTCCCAAAGTTGGACATTTTTGGTTTAAATGACAAAAAATCGAGTTTTTCGACTATAAAACCGCTCCAAAATTCTAATCTTGAAAAACTTGGTATGTTCTGTGCACATTTTGAGGTATTTTGAGGCCCCCGTCCCCGGGCGGTGTGGTAATAATTCGTTTTTTCGCTCTAAAATCATCTTCTACATAGGCAAGTCGAATGGCATAAAAATTTTGTCAAAATTCCACCAAGGGCCAAATGACCTCCAAATCACACCAGAGCTTTTGAAAAATTCTCACTTTATTGGTAGATATCTAGGCGTTTCCCCTAATTTCGCTATTTTTCCAAAGAAAAATTATGAATTTGAAACTCATATTTCTCTCTAAAATTCAAGTTTTTTGTAAATTAGAGGGAAAGGGATGGGCTGCCTTCGGTTCTGTTTCGTATAGCCACAAATTTTCTAGTTTTTTCTCCGGAATTGCGACACAGTTCCGTGTAGTTAGAATTTTTGAAAATTCGAGGAAAATCAAAAAAGCGGATCCAAAGAAGATTTTAAGAAAGATGAAGTACCTTTACTCTAATTTCTTTGGATTTTCTGAAGGAAGGGTGAAAATAGTATTGGAAGCACTGCTGATATCAAAAAATGAAAAAATTTAGGTTTGGGCAATATAAAATTGAAAAATGGCGTGTATTTAGACTAGTTTTTCAAAATTTAGAATTTTTTAGTATAAAGCAAGATAGAAGTGATGCTCGAGTGAAGCGAGGGAGCATTTCACCTTTCACAAGCTCTCTGAGACCTCTTACGAAGGGAAAATCCCTCTCCCATTCTGATGATATCCTCGCTTGACAGATTTTTTCAATCAAAAACTTCCTATTTTTACCGTTTTCTTTCACCTCAACTTTTTTTTTTTTTTTGAAAAATGGCAAGTCCTAATAATGCATAAAAACAAAAAATTAAAAAAAATACTAAAAGTTTATGAGGTAGAGATTGTTACCTCCGCTACCCTCTGTGGGCGCGCATGATTAAGGCGTTTTTCAAGGCTGAAAATTTCAAATGGCCAAAACCTTTATGAAGGAGTGCATCAAAATAGATGAAAAAATTATCATAAATACATCTTTACGAGATGTAATTTTATGCTAAAGAATAGAAAATTTCCTCTAGTTTCGTTGAAATTAAAGATTCTTGAAAATAATGCAATAAAATGACCATATTTAAAGGGAAGAGGTGAAGGGGGGGGGGTGTCAAAAATTTTTCCAGAATTCTTTAACATCAAGGGACACCATCTGAGGTGGTAAAATCGAAAATCGAAGACCGGACAAATTCACCCCTTATCCGGCCAGACTCTTCATCTGAATCTGGCAAAAAAATGAGAAAATTATTAAAGAAAATACATTTTCCCCCTCCCCCTTCCTCCAATACTCGAGCTAGTAGTCCAAAATTGTTGTCAAAATAATTTGCCAGAATAGGCAATCCTTTAGGAGCAGGAATCGTCGAATTACCTTACTTAACCGGGTATACCCCTAGATAATTTTTCCCTCATTTAAAGTTATTATTCATCTGAAAATTTTAATTCTAGTGGAAATTGCAATGAATAATCTTGCTGATTGAGTGTCAAAGTGTCAATATCTAAGAACTAATATCTACTGATGAGTCAATTTATTCGAGGGAAGAGAAAAAAAAATACCCAATCATTCCATATTTGGGGAATCACGATTAGCGGTCACAAAATCAATTTGTCTTTCGCTGAAGATTCGCTGAAAATGATTAAAATTGATTACGATTACACTTGAATCATCGACAACGATACGAAGTCATTCATAAACAATTCATCGTCGACACTTCAGTCGATATCCTTTCTCATGGGGATCAGATCATTCCGCAGAACTTACTCAAATTGAACATTTATACGTAGAGCACTTCACCATACCTTGGTTTTTTGGCCAGTGATGTATTCGCACTCGGATCCATAATCGCCCGATTGCTCAGTCCAAACGAATATAGTTTCTTCAGTCCAGCCGGATCCGAATAATCGATATCTGGCTTGAGAATCGACCAACAAAGTTGGCTCGCCATCGCCATTATCGTCGTACAGAGCAGGCGGCTGCGAAGATTCCAATAATACTCCATAAATCGTCACGTTCGGTTTGTCGTCAACGTCACGTCGCACTCGTTCCCTAAGCAACAAATAAACATATTTATGTTTAGTTCACTAGTCGATAAAATTTATTCTTATGAATATACGTAAACGTACATAGTTATGCGTAAATTCGTGGCATAATACATAAACGTTGGCTCAAACGTCGATTTGAGAATTTCAATAATGAGAAAATTCGTTAAAGTGGAATAAGAAATCGTTTCGAAGACGTAGGTACTAGGTACCTAGAAAAATTGCCTAACCCACATAATTCCCTTTTCTATTTTTTATAACTTTTCAAAAATTTAATCTAAAGGGTAGATATGGGCATGCTTGAGTATTGAGCTGATCTTTATTTTATTTTTTTTGAAAATAAAATGGTAGGTAATGAAACAACACAGCATATTCTAATGGAAATTAAAACTACCCAAACATAAAGGAATTACTGATGAATTTTCAAAAAACTCATATTTCAACCCCCCTCCCCCCCCCGCCCCCACATGAACACAAAATATCTTTGAATTGGTTTCGAAATAGGAAAATTTTCGAAAAATTCTTTATCAGTGTATAATTGATAAAAATCAACTTCTTATGTAGTATCGACTTCCGAAACCGAATTTCACCATTTCTTATATTATTCTGTAGCCTCCATCGAAATTTTAAATTTCTCTCAGTTTTTTGAATTCCACCACAAGGAATAAGAATTGACAAAAATCAAAAGAAACGCATAATTGAGAATCTTTCGGTGGAAGTGGATTTTTTTTTGTTTAACTACTTAAAAGACGATGAAAACTCGATTTTCAAGTGTCCAAGGTAATTTCACCCTCTGGAGAAATTCGAAAATGCTGGAATAAATAAAATTTTCGCCGGAGACTCCAGAACGGCTGATTATAATGAAATTCAGTTTCAAAGGATTGATCATTAGCAAGAATAAATTTTTATATATTTTACAGTGGATTTTTTTTTAAATAATCCATTTTTGCTGAAAAATTACTATTTTTAAATCTTCGAAAATTCGCCTAAAATTAGGATTTTTGGAATACTCGTCCCAAAAATTCTTTTTTCATTAAAATCCGAGGAGAAAACCACGAGCGTTTCTCATGGCACTATAATTTTTTTTGGAATTAGTTTCTAGGATCAAAATGAGGAAAATTTAGGACCATTGAACCATAGCTGACTTAAAAATACTAGCTGCAGGCTGTTTTAGAGGGTGAAAGGGGAGAGACGAGTTTCAGTTTCCGATTTTAAAAAGGAAACATGAGTAAAAATTTCTTTTTTTTTCTTCCGATTTTTCAATTTGATAATTTAAAAGTTGATTGTATTTCTTTCTATTTGTAGAGCTGCCAATTTTACTCGAGAATCTGTAGAAAGAGGGTCGAATGCCTTCTCCACCATCTTCAGGTTACAAATTTTTGATTTAGGTACCTTCATCTCCGTCTTCGCCTCTCAGGATTTCTATGAAAGGGCCATCACTCTCCACCTCCACCTCCAGTCCAAGCACATTAATTTTCAAAACCCTCCAAAGGTTCATCTCGAAAGGAACCAGAGAGGTATCTCCACAGTCAAATATTCATTTTTATTTTTTAGCTTTTTCTATCATTATTTTCATTTATGACGATTAAAAATGATAGGCAATAGAAAAAAAATTATGAAAAAACTTGATAACGATAACTAACAAAGACAAAACCAGCGACGTAACTAGAATTATTTTTAACACGGGCACAAAAAATTTAAGCAAATTTTCATAGTAAGGAGGTGTGAGGAACGTACTGTCAATGTAATTCAGCGGGAGCAGGAGGGAGAGGAATCATCAAAACCCTTTGATACGAATGAACAGGAATAGACAAAAAGGCTAAAATTTTCTCAAGGAGGGGGCAAAAGATGTGGGTACAAACACATGTGATGTTGGAAAATCAAAAGTTTGAAGGAGCGACAGAGTATTTTATTTTAAAACACAGAACTATCTTCTATAAGAGGCATTCGAGTACTGCTCAAGCGAAGCGAGGATGAAAAATTTCATGAAAAATAATGTTGGAAAACCAAAAAATGACATTTTTTTACTTTTGAACGTCAAAATATTCGTACTTTCTTCTTTCGTAAGTCTTACTTTATGTGTTGGGCACAGTTTGGCTTGGCGTGAATTTGCCCTCACCCTCAAAAAAAACTCCGGCTTGACTCCGGAGTCGAGCCGGAGTTAGGCAGTCAAGGTCAAAGATCAACTCCAGAGTCAAGCCGGAGTCGGGAGTCAAGGTAACAGGTTGACTCTAGAATCAAGGTGGAGTCAGGAGTCAGGTTTGAGTCTGACTCCGGAGTCAAGGTGGAGTCAGGAGTCAACTGTTTGGCTGACTCCTAGTCCCTGATTTTGACAGAATTTACTAATTTTTCACTACTTTTACTATCCATTTGTAAAATCACTACTTTCATTACCTGTTAGATAAGACGTACCTCGCTGCAGTTATGTCGCGCCGCTGATCAAAATTCATATTAAGAAAACAAAATTACAAATGCGGAGATGTGAAGGAGCGTTAAGTAGCTCCAAAAGAGGTTTCCGCCTTCACCTCTAGTTTTCGAATTTTTGATCCGATTTTTAATAAGGGTAAGGGCGCCCAATTCCGACCACTTTTGCGAAAACCGCCACCAATCGAAGACTGTTTGACCTAGGAATACCGTAAATAGCTTAAAAGATAGATCAAACCTTCCCCCATGCCATACTAAAATTTTAGGGCCCCACGATAATATTTAGTATTTTTTTTGATTTTTTTCCCGAGACACCTCGAAATCCAATTTTGAATTTTTGGTGCCCTAATTCCGACCACCAAAAAATTTTTGGTACCCTAATTCCGACCACTTGCAAAAATGTACTAATAAGCATGCAAATCGTATATTCGAAGTACAATTAACATTTCAGAGTGTTAAAATGAGCAAATTAAGTAATATAAAACACATGAGAATCATTTCTTCGACTCTAAATTGATCTTACGTCATTCGAACAATAAGTACAGACATACATCTCTTTATTCAAATAGTCCTCCGCCGCTGCGTCACACACCTCGTGACCCCATCCATAACATTGAGCGCACCTAATCCATCATGGGTTTCAACATAGAATAGGTAACTTTTCCCTTAACGTCCCCGTTTTCATATTACAAGCTGGGCTTAAACGCATCAAAAACATATATTTTGACTCCTAACATGACATTTTTCAAAATTTTTGGGGTTTCCCTCCTCGGGAGAGGTTCCCAATGAGCTAGGGTCAAAATATGTTCAAATATGAAATTAGGATATCAAAAAACATTCATTTTGACACCCATTTTACAAAATATCAGATTCTGCCCCCAGGGGGGGGGGTTGCTCATGACCTAGGATCAAAATAAATTCAAAAATGAATTCAGCACATTGAAAAACATATATTTTGACACCCAACACGATATTTTTCAAAATTTTGAGTTTTAAACACCCCAACGATGTAAAAATTAATACGAAAAACTACAGGTGGGCGGAATTAGGCACCACCTTCATTTTTGATACTTGATAAAATTTTAATTATTTACCTGCAATTTATTCAAAAAACTTTCATTTTATGAAAAACTAAACACTTCAACGATCACAAATAGGGGAACGGCTGGTAAGTGTGCGCAGCTTGTAAGTGTGCGCACCCATGTTTTCTCGGAACTGGTAACAGTGGGAAGGCAGCTGTCAGGCGCTACATCAAGGTTTTATGTATAAGGTAACACTGGCACGCAAATATTCAACATTCCAGTGCCAAAAAAAGAAAAAATTGACTTTGTTGTTTTTTGATAAGTCCAATCGATGATTTTTAGGTTCGAAAAGTTTTGAAAAAAAAATTTCTACGAAAGTTAGAAGTTCCACGTATGACTTGAATGAAAATTTATGGTAAATACTATACATTGCTGTTATGCAGCACTCTGAAATTTGATTACACGATTTTTAACAATTTTTTCAAGTTTCAACGTGATGTGCTTTTAAGTGTGCGCACTTTAATTTTTGTAAATTTTTGGGAAATTTGACTTTTAAAAGGGAGAGAGAGGAGCAGAGATGTGTATTGTGTAACACGCCGTGATTTTACTTGATGCCTGGTCCACTGAGTTTTAAATTTTCATTTCGGAATATGCAGAATTTCAGATAGGGAAGGGCTGGTAAGTGTGCGCAAGTAATAGAATAATAGTCATAACTTGACTAATTTTGATCCGATTAATTTCAAATTTTCAGAGAACATAGTTTTATTATTCCACTTTGATCTAAGCAAAAGCTTTTTAATGATTAATGTTTATGTATTTAGAATGGAATGAAACAAAAAAAGTGCGCACACTTACAAACCCTAATGCGCACACTTACAAGACTGGTCCTCTAAGTGTGCGCATTTTTGACTTGTCACGAAAATGTAAATGACCGGAAAAGTTGAATATAAAAAAATTCCAATCAAGCATAGTCTGAAAGTAGAATAATGAGGCTATGTCCTCCAAAAATTTGAAATCAAACGGATAAAAACTGGCTGAGTTATGGCCATTTTTCCAATACCTGCGCACACTTACCAGCCCTTCCCCTATATCTTCACATTCCTAAATTACTCAAAATTAATATATTATTTTTGACTTTATGGTTGCCGGATTGGTCTTAAATTAATCGTCTGTGATGAAGGAACACGACAAAAAATTTTTCAGCGAGATCGCGCTATTAACAGACGAGATAGGTGGGGTGGTCGGAATTAGGCACTGGTCGGAATTAGGGCACCTTACCCTTATGTAGTTTAAGTTGCAATTCAATATTTTTTTCCTTTTAATGGGTTCGAACAACAAGGTTCATTAGCCCAGCCTAAAAATCAGTTCAACATTTCATACTTAATACATATAATATGATGCCCAAATTTTTTCAGCCAATTTCAGAAAAATTAAATTCTGCTAATTAGGTATACTGAAGTACACTCAGAAAAAAAATTCTAAAAATCAGGCTAAAATTGTTCACATTCATTCGCAAAATTCTGAAAATTAATTGAAAATGAAATAAACAGTATAATGAAAAAATACAAACACTTTTTTTGTTCTAAGAAACGGACGAATGTGATAAAAAACTGAAAGAAATTCATTTTTGGCAATTTTGGCAATTTAAGATCTCTTCAACATAAAAGCAGACAAAAATTTCCCAAAAGAGGGGTAGGAGGGAGGTGAAATTTTCATGAAAAAATTTGGGTGATTCATTTCAACGACGAAGTTGAGATATTTTCAAACTTCAGGTAAGCAAAAAATAATTGAAAAATTGCCATATTTTAGAAACGATTTTTCGAAATAATCATTTTTTAGGAAATAGAAAAATGAAAATATTGCACAAGCGACGCGAAGGCGAAGATTTTTGAAAAATTTCATTTAAAAAGTAAAAAATAATGGCTTTTTAAAAGTTATTTTCATGATTTTTTCAATTTTAAATACCGAATGTGGTAGGTAAAAAAAAAAATGGAAAATGCTAAATTTTGAGCATTTATTCTAAGGAAAATCAATAATACTGCGCTATACTCGAAAATTTTGATGCTAAATCGACCAACAATTATCCCAAATTGGCAACACTGCCTCCAAGAAAATCACTCCGGATGGGAGAGAGGGGAAGCCTCTCTGAGAACCCTCTAGCCTCCACCTTCGAATCCCTTTCCTTACAAGTTTAAAACTGCCAAAATCGTTTTTAGAACTTTACAAGTAAGGCAGAACTGCCTGTTAGAATAATATTCTCTGTTGAATGGGTAAGATACATTCTTTGATCTTTTGAAAAGTAAGTAAACAGGTAATTAGGCAGTAAATCCAGCGAGATACGCGATGAAATTTATATTCGATATGGCAACGTACGATATTCGCGTAAGTACACCGAACGACAAATTCTCGACGAGTAATGAATGACTCAATACGTCAATAATGTTTGCAGATAAATTCTACGAATAATTAGCCATCATTGAAGATAAATACTCATGACTTATTTAAAACTCTAATACCGACTGTACCCCAGGTAGATGCTTCCTATTGCGCAATTTGTATAATTTTACGTTTATCGCCAAATTTTCTTTCACTCGGACCAACAACTCAGGGGTTTCCTCCGCCCTCATCCTAAAGCCTCCAAATTACATACTACGGGCATAAATCCGTCAAGTAAAACCTCTCAGCACTATCACCGACCAATGAACAGCTCCGATTAATAAAAACAATTGCGAATGGAACCACAGGACGAGCGCCAACTGCCAAGAATGGCTGTAAATCACACACACACACGACAACCGAAAAGATATGTCGCTATTCGGTTAAAATGTAACCGAACGTCACGCAATTTAATCATTTTAAATTGGCCTCATTCATAAATCGCTCGAATTAAAAGTGACATCAACTGTCTCGAGTACACGTGCATTGCATCCAAGAGAAGGGGAAACCGGTGCGGTGGTCTTGATTACAACCTCAACCAAAGCGAAACCACCAAACCAATCATTCCAAGATTATCCATATCAATTATCAATAATCGATTTGATAAATAAACCCAGGTTTTATGGCAAAAATACTCTCATTATAACGAAAAAAAGTATTCCCAGTACTTCAAGTACTTAGTCGATAGATACGCTCGAATTGATCTTTCAATAGCGATCGCATGAAGGGGAAAAATCGAGCAGGCGGAATGAATTTCGAACAATAATTAGCTTCTTTTTTTATTTTTTATTTGTATTTGGCAATGCATATTCATAATCATTAATCATTCGACGTGTACAGGTACACAGTGTCGAAAATATTCGAAACATCGACTACTTCAATGGAAAAGCTTCAATGAATTGAGACTTGTGAATGCCCCCTCCCGCCATGCAACTCTATTGATCTATTTTCGATGCACAATGCTGATTCTAAATCCGGAGTTTGAAAATGCATTTTAGAAACTATTACGGCGAGGGTATCATGGCACGTTTCAAAACCCCCTGGTGATACGATCGTTACATTACACGTAATAATTTTTCAGCATATACGTCTGGATTGTTCGCACAGAACATTTTTTTTCGTTCACGAACTAAAACACGATATAGCTCGCTATTAGCATTAGCTAGTATCTAATACTAATACTTACAATTTGAGAGGGACATCGTCGCTGGGAAAATCACCACCACGATCATTCGTTAACCGTCTAGTCCTAAACGAAACACTTTTACCGGAATATAACCATTTATTAAAATTAGAACCGTTATCACTATTTGAAACACATAACGAAAAATCCGTAAAAGGAGAATCGAAATTATAAGCGATTTTCACATTAACCGATAAAAATGTACTATTCGAAGATGAAAATTCGTTATCGAAATTGCCTAAATGGTAGTTATCGTCGTCTTCTTTACAACGATCCGCCTCGACATTCCTTTCAGGCGTCAGTTTGATTTTCATATTTTTATGAAAATTGTTCCCATTAAGTAACAGGGTAGCTCGAACGTACGTCGAATTCTTATCAGTAAACGAATTTTCATTTATAATTTGTACCGTTCGAACGACAGCGAAATCGTTACACAACACCGACCAATTTATCATACACAGTAGTAAGATTTCCAACACATTGCGGTAAAAACGAAATGCCATATTAAATAAATAGAAAAATTATTTATAATAAATATCAATCAAAAAACACAAATGCACTGAATTAGCGAAACGAGTAAACGGCGCAACACGCGCGCCGCGCGTAAAGAATAAGACTGAAGGCATGTTCTTTTCCAAGTGTTTTCCTCATCCTAAAACAACAAAAGATAATCAGCGCAGTGTTGCCTGTTGGACGAATTTTTATTTTCATTTTTTACGAAAGTGGACGAATTTTTAATGAAATTTTACGATATAACAATTGAAACCGGATTTAGGAACGAGTCGAGGTAATTAAGATCTTATCTGATGTCAGTATCAATAAAAAATTATTCAAATGGTGAAAAAAAAGGTCAAGTACTTTGAATTGAAGTTTCAAAAATGTGTTTTCCATTTTCCGGATAGAGTGATTAACTGACGTTTATATTCAACGACTCACTTCAGAAAAATTATAGATATGATAATAGAAAAAAATTGAAAAAAATGAGCAATTATTTTTATAGAGTAGTTGGTAATTGGTATAGGTATTCAACAAAACTCAAAACACGAAAAAAATGCTGTGGCTTTATTGTCAAGTCTTAAAGCAAAGGAAATTTGAATTTGAAAATCTCAAAATTATAAAATATTATGTACTTACATTAAAATGCGGTTAATGAAACAAATCAAAGCATCAAAACAAATGAATAGAAAATTAGTATTACGATATTTTTCGTTATACAGGGAGTAAAAGGTGAGTTTGTGCACTCGAGGGATTCGCGAGAGGGAGTAAAAGTAAACTTTAATTCCCTCTGTAACGAAATAGCACTTTTCAACGGTGAACATTTTAAAAACAGTAAGTACATTTATGTGAACATAATTACGTAAGTATTATTCTTACTCTCGTAACCCTCATACAAAAATACTAGTATTTTCGTATTACTAGTTTTACTACTAGTTTTACCAAAAAACCAATAGTTTACGACTAGTTTTTGTTAAAAACCACCAGTTTACTACTGAAAACTTGTAGTAAAACTAGTAATACGAAAATACCAGTAGTATTTTTCTATGAGGGAAATCGTAATTCTTGATTTCCATTTTTGAAGCATATGAGATGAGACACAGGATTGTGGACTTTGAGAAACCAATGAGAAGTGAATTTAAAAAGAAATAATCTGCTGAAATTAGGGTAGACGTAGAATTCAAACCAAAACCAACCGTAACTCTGATTTTAAAATTAAAATTTAAATAATATGAAGCAACTTCAACAGCGGCTTACAATAAATAATTGAAGTTGATTTTCTCAGTTTCCAGGTTTTTTGATGAATGACTAAAAAAATAAGTAAAACGTCGCTTTCAAGTTACCATTTCAATTTTAATCATTAAAATATTATGAAAATCCATCAAACTTAGTTCATTAGTGTTGTAATTAAAAAAAAAAAAAAAGTGAAAAATTTGAAAAATATTGAAACGACGAATATACGAAATGACAATGTATCGATTTAAATTTAACCAGTAAGTAACAGTAATGATGAGGAGGTGACATGTTAATCATAATTTTTTTTTTCGTTTTTCACCACAAAATCTGATATTTTCATCACTTTTCATCAAAATAGAACTAACTCATCTTCAAAGTAAAGAAAAAAATCAAAATCGTGCAAAGTTCAAGCCAAAGTTTGAAAACCACTAGCACCTCATCACGAAAATACGCTGAGTTTTATTTATGAAATAGCATCACGTTCAAAGCTCCCCCTCTTCATCTCACCTCATCGTCCGGTCAAAGAGCACCAATGACATAACGAAAGTTTATCAGTATTTTTTTCACGCAAAAGTTGTAAATAAATTGTGTCGAATAAATTTTTGAAATAGCTACGTGTTACGCTCAAACTTAAATCAGTGACCATTATTATTGAATAATACAGCAATGGCTCGAGTTCTAGTAGGTGTGAAAAGAGTTATCGACTACGCTGTAAAGGTAAATGAAATCATTGTTTCAAGGATTCCCTTTGTAAACCCGATTCTAACCATTTTTCATTTTAGATTCGCGTAAAGCCAGACAAAACAGGTGTCGTTACCGATGGCGTAAAACACTCGATGAATCCGTTCGACGAAATAGCTGTCGAAGAAGCAGTTAGATTAAAAGAGAAGAAAATCGCTTCTGAAATCATCGCTGTATCTTGTGGTCCAGCACAAAGTCAGGTAAACCACCTTGAAAAAACCATAAAGTTTCCAAGAAAGGAATTTTCTCTACCGATGTTTTATTACAGGAAGTATTACGAACCGCATTGGCTATGGGAGCAGACAGAGGTATTCATGTTGAAGTTAGTGGTCCCGAATACGATACTTTACAACCTATCCATATATCGAAGATATTCGCTAAATTGGCCCAAGATGAAAAGGCTGATATTGTTATTCTAGGAAAACAGGTTAATTAACTCGATTCATGAAATACAATAATCAAAGATTTCAACTTCGTCTCAAACATTATCATTTTTCAGGCTATCGATGACGATTCCGCTCAAACCGCACAAATGACCGCTGGATTATTGAATTGGCCTCAAGCTGTTTTTGCTTCAAAGGTACTGACTAATAGAAACACCGCTTTAATTTTCTATTCGAATAATTAATCACTTACTGTCTTCAAAGGTTGAAAAAACAAACGGCGAGTTACAAGTTACCAGAGAAGTTGACGGTGGTTTAGAAACCGTCAAGGTAAAACTCCCTGCAGTTATTAGCGCCGATCTACGTTTGAATGAACCTCGTTATGCTACTTTACCTAATATCATGGTTTGTTTTTTTTTAAATATTGATTTTCAACCTTGATACAGAAATTTATATTAATCGTACTCGTAATTGTTTTGTTAAATCGTTATATTACAGAAAGCAAAGAAGAAACCAATCAAAAAATTAACCCCGAAAGATGTCAATGTAGACACTTCACCTAGAATTCAAATTTTAAGTGTTGAAGAACCTCCTGTGAGACAAGCTGGCGCCATTGTCCCCGATGTGGATACTTTACTGATCAAATTGAAGGAAAAGGGACATATATGATGATTTCAATGATCTTGGTATGGTATCAGTCAGTTTTCCTGTCTAACTCTATCCAACGAAACATTTATATTATTTTATTTTCATTTCAGAGACTTAGTTTGGAGCCAGCCATGTCTAAACTAATAATAACATTGGAGTTATGCATGTTGTTATTTATTCTATCGTTAGTGGTTTAGAAAAATGGTTTTTGTTATGTATTGATTATTATCCTTTTCCCAGAAATCCAATGTGTGGTATTATTTTTTAATTTATTTCTTCTTTCGTTAGTTTAATGGTTCTGTGTTCAAAGAATTCTTTTTTTCATTTCGCTAGTTTGTGCGAAAACTCGTTTAATAATGTCATAGAGTCGTAACGTTAATTGAAACGATATTAGGTAAATTACATTTTAAATGATACTGTGATACGTAAAATGGTCTATATTTTAGCATGGGTTCTTAAAATAGAATTTAATTATACTTATTACAAACGTATCCATATTCATGTACTGTCTATCTATACCATACTTTTCTACTCCCTTGTAAATTATTATTTACAATATTTTAATCTCCTCGAAATACATCATTTTTTAAAAAGTACTTAATCAATCCTTTCCTTATGCAATACGACCTACGAGTAGAAATCGTTCACAATGTAAATCAAACAGAACCTACCAAATGGTTTTTTTTTTAAATAGAAAATATTGAATTACTATGTAGGTTCGAGTAAATATTCAAAAGCAAACATCCATTTGGGAAATATTTTCGCGTAATACTTTCTATGGAGATTGAATAGTCGATTCCGAACCATGTTTAACGTACGTTTGATCTGGGTTTTCGTAAATTTTGGGCTCAGTTTAGAGCTGTTTTATTCTTTTACAAATTCTACTTTAAATACAACAGAAACTTTACTTTTATTTAAGAACATTACCGGACGATATTTCAAAAGTACCAATTTTTTAATTATTTCTCAAGAAATGAAATCCATAGAGTATTTTTCTTTGCTCCTTAAAAATATGCCCGGAACGGTGGAAATCCACAATGAGGATAATTTTGCTGGAAAATTCGGTTTTTTTGTACTTTTTCCCCAGAATGCCACGAAGACGTACAAAAATGTTCTCAAAAAAATTACTTCTTTCACGTACAACAGGTAATTGGTCGATTTTAGATATTAAATTGACTGCTTTATTTATTATTTTTTCAATTCGTTGAAATTTTTGAAATTTTTCGAAGTGTAATTCGTTCAATTAAAAACTATTCTATTTTTTGAAACAAGTACAAATTTTTTACAAGTTTTTCAAATTTTAAATGCTTTTTGAAAATTCAAAAAAATTTAATGCGTTTTTAACAACAGTTGAATTTTTTAAAAAGTTCAAATTTTAAGAAATGATTCAATTTTTTTAACATAATTTTTTCATTCTTTGAAATACGTTTTAGGTACTTTTTTAAAACTCTTGGCCCAGTATGTTTGAAATTGGTACCTATCGTCCATTGTTTGATAAATCATTCAAGTTTTGGAATAAATATTGTTTAATTTTTGAAAAATAAATCAAATTTTGTAAAAACTGTCAAAAATTGTACATTTTCTGGAAAATCGTGCAATTTTTTGAAACTTGTCCAAGTTTTGAAAATTTTTTCTTGGTATCACCGTAAGAAACGCTTGATTTTTTGAAAAATCGTTCAGGTACTTGAAAATAATTTTCAAGTGTTGAAAAATCGCCTGATTTTTAAAAAACCGTTGATGTTTGGTAAAATTCTTCATTTTTTGGAACAACGTGCAATTTTTAAAAAACTATTAGTCCAGTCATTTTAGAATTTAACCTCCCCCCCCCCAAAAAAAAAATTCAATCCTGATTTTTTTTCGCGTTTTACGTTCGTAATGGTCTACTACACAACATACTAAAATGGACACCCCATAACCCTCCGCTACCCACCCTCGGGAGGGGTAAATGCCTGCTGATAACCGGTTTATTGTGAACATCTCCTCAAATAAGCCTCAAAAGTGAAAAATAGTTATGAACAATCTTGTTCTACGTATAATTTCCAATCAGATTTTTTTTTTTTTTTTTCAAAAAACACTCACTTCCTTGGCCAAAAATTAAGGGTAAAAAACACCTAGGTACCTATTTTTCAACAATTTACAGCATTTTTTGAAAAAATCTAAAATTTTGTGAATATTTCCTCAAATGAGCCTCATAATGGAAAAATGGTTATGAACAATCATGCTCTACGTGCAATTTCCTATCAGACAGGTTCGTTTTCCCATCATTTCCAAAAATACTGTAAATATTGGAAAAATAGGCGTTTTCCACCCTTAATTTTTGGACAAAGAAGTAAGTGTTTTCGAAAAAAAAAAAAACGAACCTGACTGACAGAAAATTACACGTACAACATGATTATTCATAACAATTTTTCCATTTTGAGGCTTATTTGAGGAGTTATTAGAAAAATTTTCGATTTTTTCAAAAAATACTATAAATTGTTGAAAAATACATAGGTGTTTTTTACCCTTAATTTTTGGTCAAGGAAGTGTGTGTTTTTGAAAAAACAAAAAAATTTCCTGATAGGAAATTACACGTAGAACAAGATTGTTCATAGCTATTTTTCCATTTTGAGGCTTATTTGAGGAGATATTCACAAAAAATCGATTATCAGCAGACATTTACCCCTCCCCCGGGGGTAGCGGAGGGTTATGAGGGTGTCCATTTTAGTATGTTGTGTAATGGACCATTACGAACGTAAAACGAGAAAAAAAAATTAGGATTGAATTTTTGGAGGGTTTGGTACATTTTTTCTCTTATTTGCCTGGACTAAGTATACGGAATTTATTAAAAATTTTACAAGTTTTAGAGAATAAAGAATTGTTCAAGTTTCGAAAAATCGTTCAACTTTTTAAAAGAAAGTAGCCCTTTTAAGGAAGAAATCGTCTTAAATTTGGAAAATTATCTAATGTTTAGAAAATTTCAAAATCTTGAAAAATTGTCCAAATTTTGAAGAACTCTCCAAACAGCCTGTCCTTCAAAAAATTTGGCATGGCTGTTCAAGTAGTCAGGGTCCACTACTCAATTTTATTTTCATTTTACATCTTTAAAAAAAATACTCTCTCTCGTTTTTAAAGAAACAAACAGATATGTAATTGCAGATTTCTAATTTTCTGGCCCGACGAGCCAGATGAATCAAAAATTCATAATTTCGTACTCCAATTCTGGGAATTCAAACTATTAAACATCGCCATTCTGAAGAAAAATCCAGACAAATCGGTCGATATCTACACATACGATCCTTACACCGAATCTAACTGCAATCGACCAGGACCTCTCGATTTGTTGGACACTTGGAACTCCACCATTTCTCAATTTCGCTTCAACAATGATCTATTTCCTCTGACCAAGAAACTGAAAAATTTACACGGATGCGAGTTGGTTTGTTTTGCCAAAACGAGGCCTCCCGACGCTATTGTCAAAGAGGTGGAAAATAATACCTGGGAGTTGGATGGAATAGGCGGACAGCTCATGGAAGAGGTGAGAAAACGTATCAACTTTACACCAGTTATTAAGGTGCCCAAGTTGAACGTATCTGTGGATAAATATGGATACGATATTTCATACGGATATCCAGAATTGGTGACTGAGCAGTTGAATAATTTCACGGTGGATTTAGGGTTTGGTATTTACTCGCATATAATTTACGATAATCCCAAGGTGGAGTTTGCCATGAGTACTGTTTGCGAATGTTATGGATGGGCTGTTCCAGCTCATAGCGGTGAGTTTTGAGTTAAATAGGTACCTTTACTACGTACCCAGTGGCGATTTTAGAAGGGAAAATCTGAGGAAGTCAGAAAGTTCGAAGAAACTGAATATTTTTCAAAATCTTTCTTGTACAAATTTATCAATAAACTACAAAAAATTCAAATGGATTCACGTCTTATATTTTTTATTACCTTTTGAAATTTCTTTTAATTAGTAGTAGGGTCTCAATTTCACGAAAAAACACATCCGCTCGACTGAGCTGTAAAAAGCAAATTTTATGATTAATTCGTGTTCTAGACATTACAACACACAAATTTAGCCCAGATGCCTTTTTTTACCCCTCCCCCTTTTTCGAGGGTCCATCCCCCCTTTCTTAAAAACGCCTGTAGCGATCCTCCTATGGGGTCTAGTGAAAAAATTTCCCACAAAAGTTATCCCTCAACAACTCAGCTACAAATTACTTTTTATAGAAAATCCAATTTGGGGCCACCGGTGCCCCTCAAATTTGAAAAAAGTATTTCAAAAAATCATAAAAATCACGTTTTTTTCATTTTTACCGAAAAGTTTCTAAGATGAGTAAAATTTGTAAATAACCAAAAGTATTCAGAATTAAATTTCCTATTCGGTGAGTTATATCACGACTATTTTCGTCCCGATCCCCGTTATATACAGGCCCACCCTCCCCATCCCCTCTCACACATCAAAAATTTCGGTCTTCTAGAAAAATTTTCTAGTAAAAATTTTTTCTCACCACCTAATCTACAATTTCGGTCATTATAAAAATTATTTTTTGAGCAATCCCTACCCCTTAAATTCGAAAAATATCCCTCAAAAATAGATAAAAATACGTTTTTTTACGCTTCCAATGCAAAGCTTTAAAGATAATTATGTAGACAGAAATTGAGGGGAAGTGTCTAAAAATCGTAATTTTTAATTTCCAGTTTTGTATGGAGAAGCAACTAATGAATATACCTAATTTCTGTCTGCATAATTATCTTTAAAGCTTTGCATTAGAAGTGTAAAAAAGTGTATTTTTATGTATTTTTGAGGGATATTTTTCGAATTTAAGGGGTAGGGATTGCTCAAAAAATAATTTTTATAATGACCGAAATTGTAGATTAGGTGGTGAGAAAAAATTTTTACTAGAAAATGTTTCTAGAAGACCGAAATTTTTGATGTGTGAGAGGGGAGGGGGAGGGTGGGCCTGTATATAACGGGGATCGGGACGAAAATAGTCGTGATATAACTCACCGAATAGGAAATTCAATTCTGAATACTTTTGTTTATTTACAAATTTTACTCATCTTGGAAACTTTTCGGTAAAAATGAAAAAAAAGTGATTTTTATGATTTTTTGAAATACTTTTTTCAAATTTGAGGGGCACCGGTGGCCCCAAATTGGATTTTCTATAAAAAGTAATTTGTAGCTGAGATGTTGAGGGACAACTTTTGTGGGAAATATTTTTTTCACGCGAACCATAGGAGGAGTGCTACAGGCGTTTTTAAGAAAGGGGGATGGACCCTCGGAAAAGGGGGAGGGGTAAAAAAAGGCATCTGGGCTAAATTTGTTTGTTGTAATGTCTAGAACACGAATCAATCATAAAATTGCTTTTTACAGCTCAGTCGAGCGGATACGAAATTGAGACCTGACTATAGGTAAGGTATTCATTGTGTAGAGAAATTTTGAAAAACATGAAGTAGAAAACTTTTTAAAAAAATTCAGTCCTTATTTTCGAGTTGGATGAAATTTTAAAAAATATGGATTTGAAAAAAATTTGAAGAAATGCTGGAAAATTTTTATATACCAAAATATTTTTCAACTGTAAATTTTTTTAAATTAAAATTTTCAACAAATTTTTCCAACTTGGATTTTGAAAAAATTCAAATTCATATTTCTTGAAATTAATTTCAATTTTTTTATTAAATTTCAACTTTTATATTTTTAAAAATGTCTTCAGACTAAATAATTGGAAGGAACTTTTAAAAACATGAAATTTAAATAAAGTGGAAAAAAATCAAAATTGTAAAAAAGTTGAAAAAATTTAGGTTTGAAATAATTTTTTATAGTTGAAAATTTTTAAATTGGACACAATTTTGAAAAAAATGTAATTAAAGTGATTGAAGAAATTTTGAGTTCGAAAAATTTGAGCTCAGAAATTTAAAAAAATAAATTTGAACTTAGATCGTAGAAATCCCATTAATGGCAAAAATAATTAGGAGCTAGCCGAGCTACCTTGTTTTAGAATGGAAGTTAATTTAATTTACCTATTTTTCTAGACAGATTTCACCAAAAAATTGGTAAGGTACTTGAAAAAATCTCAATCTTTGAAAAAATCAATGGAAGTCTGACTTCCCTAACTTCCCTTGGAAAATCGCCTCTGTACGTACCCAATCACTACCCATACTTGCTCGAATATGATTTTGAATTACTCTTTCTCGAATGTAGGAAGAATAATTCCAGTATGGATGTACTACACCAATGAATTCAGTTTCCTAGTATGGTTCTTGATCCTGATAGTTTTCACCAGCGGAGTACTCCTGTTATATTTCATGATAAAAATATATTTCGTTTCATCTCCGATTCTGCACACCATCGATTACGTATTCCTATACGTGATCTCGCTCCACTTAGGTATTTCAGCATCTCCAAAAATCAAATTCTTGAAAATAAGGTTGTGGATTTCCGCGATAATACTTTACTCACTGATCATCTCGTCAGCTTATCAATCATCCTTGGGAAGTTTTCTAACCGTGCCTTGGCAACGTGAAAATATCAAAACTTTTCAGGAAATACTATCGGCCAATTATCACATAATAGGTATACCGCAAGGCAAACGAATCCTGCAACGATTTTCTGCTGACAATTACGTACTAAAAACTTTGTCCAATTATTTCCAAGTGCATCGCGAACATTTCGATTCGGTGGTTTTGCGAATTCAGCGGCGAAAAGATACGGCTACTTTCGGAGCTCAAAGGTGAACTTTTTGTTATTAGAAAACGAAAGGAGGTCATTACACTATTTTCCTGTGTACTTTCAGATTCATACAATTCTACATTAGTAACGAATTGAACGGCACCAATCGAGATGACATTTATTTATTGCCTAAATGCGTCATTCAAGCACACGCTTCACCATTCCTGTATAAAAAAGGATCGCCATTCATTAAACCAATCGATAATATAATTTCCAAGGCGGTGGAATCAGGTCTGACGAATTTCTGGTTCAAGTATTCTACCCCTAAGATAGGAAGAACCTTGGCGAAAATATTTCCGCTGAGTCTTCAACAATTGAAATTAGCTTTTGCTATACTTCTCGTAGGTAATTCTTTAGCTATTTTCACTTTTGTTTGGGAATTAAAACAAAAAAACAGTATTCAATGAAATCAAATCATTTATTAGTTAATGAATTGAGTAGATATACTCACAAGGAAGGTATCCCACTCAAAGTGAAATTTTGAGCCTAAAGAAAAACAAATCGAAAGTATACATCATAAAAAAATTCCATATCAAAAATTTCAGGGGCTAAAGTTATTTCCTCGAATTTTGGTGAATTTTTAAAATTTCAAAATCACCTCATCGTCCTGCAAAATATGAAAATTTGATCTAATCGACGAAAAAAGCTTAAATTTGGTATATACCCCATTTTTTACCTCCCGAATCGATTGGAAGCGGTTTCAAGACGTTTCGGAGCCTCCAGAAAATTTTGGAATTTTCCAGCACTGGAAAAAAGTCCATAAAAGTGGTCAATACGAACTTCAGCACCTATAATCGCGGATTACCGATATTGGCGACCTCTTTGATCGATTAAAGCACAATTTTTCAAAATTTGCAACTTTGAGTTCAAATTCATATTTTTAGGCTGACAATTTTCCTGAAAAGAATTTAATTAGGTATCTGCCAAAAATATGGATTTGAACTCAAAGTTGCGAGATTTGGAAAATTATGCTTTATTCGATCAAAGAAATCTCCAATGTTGACTATTCGGAAGCATAGATGCTGAAATTCATATGGACCACTTTTATGGGATTTTCTCCAACGCTGGAAAATTCCAAAATTTTCTAGAGGTTACAAAACGTCTTGAAACCGTTTCCAATCGATTCGGGAGTTAAAAAATGGGGTATATACAAAGATTCAACATTAATCGTTAAATTAGAGGGTCAAAATAGAATTTCATCTATTACATATTTTAGGGACCAGATTAAATAAGACGCGTTTTTATACCGACTCCGTGGTCTCTGAAAATATACCGAAGTTATTCAAAGTTGAACTTGAATGTCAAAAGTTCACATTTTTTGAAAAAATCTTTAAAATTTTTCCTTTAATCGTCTTTTGTCCCACTTTGAAGAATATTTCTTCAGATTTTTCGTGATATATCGATAAATTGAATTTTGCTGAAAATCGTTGAAATTATACGTATTGAATGGAGTTGAAATGCTTTCACCGACTTTTTTTTTGAATGTGGTGTAAAATTAACAAAAAAAAATTAATTTACACAAATTTGACCTCTTTAAAAAAAAATTGTATTTTCTTCCAATCTTTGAATTTTTTTCTCGAAAATACGAAATAACGTCACCTCAATTTTTTAATATATTAATCAGCATGTAAAGTTGTACTTTACAAATTTTCTTCTGAATTTTTGGCGATTGACATCATAGGGAAATGGCATTCTTCAAATTTTACAGCTAATTTTTCGTGTTAAAAAAGTGGCAACGCTGATTTTCAAAAAATTGTCAAAAAGCTCTTCAAAGGCCCTACACATAAGAAAAAGTTTCAACTTTCAACCCATCATGGTTTTCGAGTTATCCACGCCCCAAATTTACCATATCCAACTTTACCTCAAAACTTTGAATGCTCGTGACAGCTCTCTAAAAAGACTTTGAGAGCTGCGGTTTGCGGTATTCGTCATCTCTCATCGAAGTCTACCCACATTTTAAAAAAATCGCCATCCCCCCCCCGCTTAGCGCAAGAACTGACGTGGAATGACCCTAGATCAAATTTTCATATTTTGCAGGGCGAAAAAGTAATTTTGAAATTTCAAAAATTCACCAAAATTTGAGGAATTAACTTTAGCACCTGAAATTTTGGATATGGTGTTCTATTATGATGTAGTTTCGATTTATTTTTGTTTGGGCTCAATACTTTGAGTTGGGATACCTCCCTTGTCAAGCTTATCGAGCACTAAAATTATGGACCTCGACCTCGACGTTGGAAAGGAATTCTTTTACGTTTGGTGTAGGAAATTATGTGGCCCAGTCCATGACATTGGTATTCGATTTCATTTCTTTCATTGTAGAAAAAAGTATGCACTTTCCAGTAATATTTGGGTGCGTCGCTATAAAACATAAGCAACCAGTTCATGTCAAATGTAGCATTCTTTACTTCGTAAATTCCCTACAAAATAAACGTAGATATATTTATCATTTTCAAATACTGAAGTGTTTACTTATTGAAAATAGTAATCGACCCCGAAAGTTGGGTAAACGAATTACAATTTTATATCATTCTTTCATTACTTTTTCAATTCGAGGACAAGTTTCTGGAAAACGTTTCAAGTCAATCGCATCCATTAACGTACTCCAAACTTGATTTTTCAATCTAAAAAATATACAAATTTCTTTAGACGCATTCCAAGTTTGGAAGTTTTCGCAACCTATTTCGAAATCACGACATCTTTCAAAGACAACAAAAACCTGAAAAAATTACACCTCGTCATAGTGAAAAATAATGATACAGAAAAAAAAGTATGATATACAGTCACTCAGCTATTAAGGTACCTAGATAAAAAGAAAATACATTTTCTCCTGGATTTTCACGAAAATTGGCGGGGTAGTATATTTTAAGAGGAGGGCCTTTTAAAAAAATTATCAGTCTCTGAACCCAAAGGGAGATGAAGCCAGAATACCTAAATAATATGGAGTAATTTTACGATATTAAAAAAAGGAGGTTTCCAGTTTTAGTTAGTGCGACCTACTAAGAACCGGATGACCCCCCTCCCCTATGCGATTTCAGTTTCTACACCTCCCTGACCTCCCTTACCCATTGACCTTGAAATTTGCCTAATGGGGTTGAAAATTCGCACATCAAAAATTTTAATTTTTTCATGTTTACCAAATTGGAATCGCTTACACTAATGCCTCAAAAAATCAAGCCAAAAAATGTTTTGGTCTTCTAAAATAATTTTCTATGAAAATTTTGATGACAGTACTGCCACCTGCATTTTAATCTACGTAATTTTCTTCATTTCTTCATAAGTTTCAGTTGCAGCATTGCAAGAAAAAATTCCAATCAAAATCATGCAATTTAATATTTATTTCAAAGACCAAAAATTTCTTTGGCTCTCTTTTCAGGTCATTGAACATTTAAATTTTATGAAATTTTATTACTCCGAGTCCAGCAGCAGCACTGCCATCAAATTTTTCGAAAAATTTCACCAAAATCATTCTAGGTGACCAAAACACTTTTTTTTTGATGTGCACGAAAAAACGATTTGAATTTGATAACTAAAGATCAAGAAATCGTCAAATTAGCAATCTACAATATTTCAACTTTTTTGTAGAGAGCAAAAAAAGATACCTATCAAATTTCAGATTCAATAGATGAGTCGGAGGTGTAAAAACCCAAATCACATTTACCATCCAAATGACACTACCCAGAAGTGGCGAAAAAGTCGTTTAAAAAACATTATTTCTTTACAAGGCCCCTTCCCCTTTGAACTCGGATCCAAAAAATTTTCTTGGAAAATGACCCCTACTCAAATTAAACTACCTCGCCAATTTCCATCAAAATCCGGGAAATATTTTTCTTTCGATTCACTGAAATAACTATACATAGATGCTCACTCGACGAAGCGTATAATCTCTTCTAGCAGTTACATTGGCGGAAAGATATTGCTGCATGTTTCGTACTGTCCATTTTAAATTTTCCAAGTATGGTTGACCTGTCCAATCCAAGGCGGTGTAATTAAGGATTCTCAGTACGTAACGAGTTTCCTTCAAATTTTGAAACATTTTAATTTTTTACCTCACTAGGTAGGTAGGTAGGTAGGTATAGGAATGTAGCGCACTTATTATGATGGATTATTAAATCCATATAATTGAAAATTAAATCCCGGAGAGGGGTTGTCGGGAATTTATGTTTAAACCTCAAAAAAAAAGCATTAGTACCACGTCCTCAACTAAATCCTTACTAACCCCAACCAATCGTGCTCAAATTTTGACCTAAAAAATCATTAGGACTAGCGGGGGGGGGGCGTGTTGGAAAATTCGGAATTGGTGCTTTTTTTGAGTAAACGTTTTCATACTAAGATCATTTCAAAAAAAATACTCTTCTCATTTTAAACATTTTTTACAGCGAAAAAAATATTTTTCAAGAATTTGTATCTGGAATATTATACTTACAAGGGAGGTATCCCAACTCAAAGTAAAATTTTGAGCGCAAACAAAAAAAATCAAAAGTACATCATAACAGGACCCCGTATTCAAAATTTCAGGTGCTGAAGTTCATTTCTCGATTTTTGGCGAATTTTTGAAATTTCAAAATTACCTCCACCTTGCGAAATATGAAAATTTGATATCATCAACGAAAAAAGCTGAAATATGGTACATACTCTATTTTCGACCTCCCGAATCGATTGGGAGCGGTTTCGAGACGTTTTGAGAAAATTTTAGAATTTTCCAGCGCTGGAGAAAAGCCCATAAAAAGGGCCCATATGCACTTCAGCACCTATAATCGTGGATTATCCATATTGGTGACCTATTTGATCGATTAAAACACAATTTTTAAAAATTCGTTACTTTAAGTTCAAATTCGCACTTTTGGACAAAAAATTTTCCTGCAAAAAGTTTAAAAATTCGCCTAATGCGCATACATCGAGGTGAAAAGTTGAAACTTGGTAGATACCCTCTTTTCGGAGTCCGTCCCATCCTAGGGAAAGCGACCGGTCCAGAAAATGATAACGGACTACCGGTAGGTAGTCCGTGCGAAAAAGGTGTCTTACCGTAAAAACCGGTATTTTAGGCTCCTAGTGAACGGGTGTGCTTATTGCACGGAGATTATTGACGTTATTTTCATGAGGAGGTAACTAATTATTAGAAAAACACTCTAGGTTTTTACTCGACCATGGTCGAGTACATTTTTTCATATGTAGTTTTTGTTTTTGAAAGTTATGAAGCATTGATGCGTATTTCACAAGCTATTATTTAATTTATTTACACTTTATGAAAATAACGAATTAAGATGATGATGATAGGTGTTGTTAAAATAAGGATATCATTTTCCCAAAAATGAATATTTCCAAAAATTATTTATGTAAAAATTGGTTTCTCAGAAGGGTAGTTCAAGTAGTGAAAATTATGGAAAATAAAATACCTAATAATTTTAAAGAAATGGACGATTTTTACTTGCGAACTACCTATGGACTACCTCCGAGGATACCATTTTCGCAAAAATGAATATTTTTAAAAATTACTCATATAAAAATTGGTTTCTCGGAAGGGTAGTTCGAGTAGTGAAAATTATGGAAAATAAAATAATAATTTCAAAGAAATGGACGATTTTTACTTGCGAACTACCGATGGACTACCTCCGAGGATACCATTTTCGCAAAAATGAATATTTTTAAAAATTACTCATATAAAAATTGGTTTCTCGGAAGGGTAGTTTGAGTAGTGAAAATTATGGAAAAAAAATAATTTCAAAGAAATGGACGATTTTTACTTGCGAACTACCGATGGACTACCTCCGAGGATACCATTTTCGCAAAAATGAATATTTTTAAAAATTACTCATATAAAAATTGGTTTCTCAGAAGGGTAGTTCGAGTAGTGAAAATTATGGAAAATAAAATAATAATTTCAAAGAAATGGACGATTTTTACTTGCGAACTACCGATGGACTACCTCCGAGGATACCATTTTCGCAAAATTAGGTATTCTTTAGTATTACTTATACAAAAATGTTTTTAATTTTTTGTTGGGGTGGTTTAAAAAGCTGGGAAGATGAAAAATAGAATATGAATTGCATAGATATGGAGAAATTGTACTCGCGATGTCGCGAACTGCCTTCGGGGATACCATTTTCGCAAAAATGGATAGGTATTCTTAAAAAAAAATCAGTTTTTATTTTGGAAATTGAATGAATTACAATTTTTTTGGCATCATTTTGTAGCTGAAACCATGCCCGATTCAATGGTGTAATTTCGATTTGGACCCGACCAGCAGTTTGCCCACAAATTACGTTTTAGTCTACGAGAGTAAAAAATATTGCCAATAATACTCATAATTATTTCTCAATCCAGCCAGATGTTCATATAATTCTAATATATTGATTTATTTTTCATCCGAAATCCAAATCGGCAACCTACCAATATTTTGAATGTTTCTAGACCCAAATTTCACGCTCTTCTCAAAAATGTTACAATATTTTAGGTCCGCGTAGCCCTCCAACCCCAAATTGGGCCCTTTTGAGTCAAAAATGGATAAAAATTTCGAAAAAATTCTCATAACTTGGGAATAAAATAAATGAAAAAAATTATTTAACACACCATCTTGAAGCTAAAATCATACCTGATTTAATGGTGTCATTACCATTTCAATCCGACCAACGGTTCGTTCATAAATCACGTTTTAAGTGTTGAGCAGTAGAAATTCTTGCCAAAAAACCACATTTTTCATTCAAGCTATGTTTTCATATAATTTTGCATGGATTTATTTTTCATTCAAAAGCTAAATCGACGACCTAGTAATATTTTACACTTTTCTAGACTCAAATTTCACGCTCTTTTCGAAAATGTCAAAAGATTTCGGATCCGCATTACCCTTTGGTCCCAAATTGGGGTTTTTGTGACAAAAAAGTTGAAGAATTCGAAAAATTCTCTGTCATTTGGAAATGAAATAGGATAAAAAAATATTCTACACATCAGCATAGGTATAAAAAAACTTTTGTCTGCAACATTATAAGCGTAAAAAATATTTCATTAAAAAAATGCATCTTTTTGACAGATTTTTCAGATATTTCTGGCTATATTGGGCATAAAATGCCCAAATTAGGGTCGAAGGGTAACGCGGATCTGAAATCTTTTAGCATTTTTGGAAAGAGTGTGAAATATGGGTCTAGAAAAGTGTAAAATATTACTAGTTCGTCGATTTAGATTTTAAATGAATAATAAATCCATGCATGGCTTCAACAAAAAATTTGTTTTTATTGGCAAGAATTTCTACTGCTCAACACTTCAAACACGATTTAAAAACAAACCGAAATTTTTCAATACATCAAGTAGAAAAGAAAGATTGACATAAATTCTTTCTTTTCCCTTAATGTATTAAAACATTTTTCAACTCAATTTGATTAACATTGAGGGTAATTTTTTAATTTTCTTGCCCGTTTACCCCACAAAAAGCCCAACTTGGAGCTGAAGGGTTGTGCGGATCTGAAATATTTTAGCATTTTCGGAAAGAGCGTGAAATTTCAGACCAGGTACTTGTAAAATATTTCTAGGTCGCCGAATTGGATTTTTAATGAAAAATAAATCTATGTATAATTCTATGAAAACATGGCTTGATTAGAAAGAGTGGTTATTTGCCCAGATTCTCTGCTCTCGAACACTAAAACGTGATTTATAAGCTAACCGCATGTCGGATCAAGATGGTAATTGCACCATTGAATCGGGCGTGATTTCAGCATCAATATGATGTGTCAAAAATTTTTTTTTTTTAATTTTCTTCATTTTTTTAGGGAATTTTTCGAAGTTTTTACCCATTTTTTCCGGAAAAAGGCCCATTTTGGGGCAAAAAGGGTTGTGCGGATTCGAATTTTTTTTTCCATTTCGGGAAGAGCGTTAAATTTGGGCCCAGAAACAAGTAAAATATAAGTAGGTCGTCGATTTAGTTTTTGAATGAAAAATAAATCAATGTATAATTGTATTGAGAAAAGTGGTTTCTTGGCTGGGAGTTCTTCTGATCAATACTTTAATCGTGATTATTACGCGAACTTCTGGCCCGATCGAAATGGTAATAACACCATTCAATTGAACATGATGTGAGCTTCAAAATGATCTGTCTGAATGGTCTGAATTTTTTTTTCATCCTGTTTATTCCCAAATTTCCGAAATTTTTCACCTATTTTCGCTTGAGTTTTTTTTTTTGAATAATACCCATTTTTGCGAAAATTGTGTCTTCGAAGATAATTTACGAATACAACAGGTCCATTTTTTTGAAATTCTTGTTCTGCTCTCAATCATTGAATCATTTCTACTTTTTGGACAACTATACCAAGAAAACCATTTATGCAGGAGTCATTTTAAAGAATGCCCATTTTTGCGAAAATGGTATCCTCGAAGGTAGTCCATCGGTAGTTCGCAAGTAAAAATCGTCCATTTCTTTGAAATTATTTTTTTTTCCCCATAATTTTCACTACTCAAACTACCCTTCCGAGAAACCAATTTTTATATGAGTAATTTTTAAAAATATTCATTTTTGCGAAAATGGTATCCTCGGAGGTAGTCCATCGGTAGTTCGCAAGTAAAAATCGTCCATTTCTTTGAAATTATTATTTTTTTCCCGTAATTTTCACTACTCAAACTACCCTTCCGAGAAACCAATTTTTATATGAGTAATTTTTAAAAATATTCATTTTTGCGAAAATGGTATCCTCGGAGGTAGTCCATCGGTAGTTCGCAAGTAAAAATCGTCCATTTCTTTGAAATAATTCATAATTTGTTTTCTAAATTAACATTACGACAATAGATCATCCAATTGCATTTTTCTTTTTTACTACATTTCAATATCTCTCATTTGCACGTACGAAATAAGTTATTTTGTAATGTCAAAGTTCTTTGCTATGCATGCACCAACGCTACATTCATCTGAATAAAATATCATGTTGAATTGAATGCAATCACCACCTCATGAAAAAAGTATTGCAAAAAGAACGGAATAATGATAATACGCCAACGAGCGCGTAAAATACCAGTTTTTACGGTACGACACCTTTTTCGCACGGACTACCTGTCGGTAGTCCGCAGACTAGGTCGCTTTCCCAAGGATGCGACGCTTTCCCTATTTTCGACCTCGCGAATCGAATGGAAGCAGTTTCGAGACGTTTCGGAGTCACCAGATAATTTTGGAATTTTCCAGCGCTGGAGAAAAGTCCATAAAAATAGTCCATATGCACTTCAGCACCTATAACCGCGGATTATTCATATCGGTGGTCTATTTGATCGATTAAAACACAATTTTCCAAAATTCGTAACTTTGAGTTTAAATTTGTATTTTTGGGCAAGAAACTTTTTTTTTATCTGCAGGAAAATTCCAAACTTTTCTGGTGGCTCCGAACCGTCTTGAAACCGCTTCCAATCGATTCGGGAGGTCGAAAATAGGGTATATACCAAATTTTAGCTTTTTTCGTTTATGAGATCAAATTTTCATATTCCGCAGGGCGGAGATAATTTTGAAACTTAAAAAATTCACCAAAAATCGAGAAATGAACTTCAGCACCTGAAATTTTGGATTTGGGGTCCTATTATGATGTACTTTCGATTTTTTTTTGTTTGGGCTCAAAATTTTACTTTGAGTTGGGATACCTCCCTTGTTAGGCAAGGATGAAAAATGGGCATTTTGGGGTAAAAACATCAATATTGATGTTGTTTTTCACACAATTTTTTGAAAATATAATTAAATCTTGACGGCAATAAACAGAAGTACCTAAAGGTCAAGTGGAGGTGGAATTTTCACCTGGCCTTTTTGAGATCTAGAGAAAATTTCCCTTTCCCCTAAATTGACTACCAAGGAAATTGTAAAACGATCCACCCTAGTACGTAAGTAGGTAAGTACCAATTTAGGGTACGAGGATTGTTAAAAACAAAATTAACTTACCCCCGGTAGACGTAATTTTTGTCCATGGCCATTTCTAGTTCGAATTCCGAACAGAACAATCGCAAATATAAATACGCAGTTTTTCATCTCACTATCTGATAGATGCGAATTTTTCTGCATTAATGTAACATTATAACAAACAGAGAAACAATACCACAGAAGTGTCGTTATCTTAATGCGTCATATTCGCCAAAATATGCGTGTTGATAAACTTAATTGGACAGTATTTTTACCAAAGTGTGAAAATAATGGTATTTATCTGATTTTCAGTAAATCATAGGATAAGCCTATTTAAATCAATTTTATAGGTAATTTCCTCTAATTTCAAAAAATCTACGTAGGTATCGGAAATTCGCAATTTTACCCCTAAGGCTAAGATAGGAAGAACCTTGGCGAAAATATTTCCGTTGAGTCTTCAACAATTGAAATTAGCTTTTGCTATACTTCTCGTAGGTAATTCTTTAGCCATTTTCACTTTTGTTTGGGAATTACAAGATTACAACAAAAAAACAGTATTCAATGAAATCAAATTATTTATTAGGTAATATGGAAAGAATCTCACACTTCTCGTTATTGGTACTCTTTTTATTAATATTTATTAGGTAATGAATTGAGTAGATACTAATCACAAGGAAGGTATCCCAATTCAAAGTGAAATTTTGAGCCCAAACAAAAATAAATCGAAAGTGTACATCATAAAAAAAAAATATCCAAAATTTCAAGTGCTGAAGTTCATTTCTCGAATTTTGGCGAATTTTTGAAATTTCAAAATTACCTCATTGTACTGCAAAATGAGAAAATTTGATCTAATTTAACGTAAAATGTTGAAATTTGATATATACACCATTTTTTACCTTCCGAATCGATTGGAAGCGGTTTTAAGAGGTTTCGGAGCCTCCAGAAAATTTTGGAATTTTCCAGCGCTGGAAAAAAGTCCATAAAAGTGGTCCATACGAATAGTCAGGTCTCAATTTTACAAAAAAAGGCTTCCGCGCGGGATTCCTGTTGAAATTGATTTTATGATTGATTCTTATTCTAGGCACTAAAACAAATAAATTTCGCTTGGATGCCTATTCTTCCTCTTCCCTCTTTTCACAGGGTCCACCCCCAACATTTCAAACGTGTTTACCGTCTAATCTTTGGGTCGTAATGAAAAAATGTTCGAACAAAAGTTTTTTTTTTTTTTTCCTTCCCTTCCGTTGTTCCTCAACACCTCATTTACATTTTCATTCCTCATCAAAATCCATTTTGGACCAACTCCTGTCGCCCAAATTTGGAAAAGAAATTTTTTTGAGAAAACTTCAAAGGTAATTTTGAAATTTCAAAAATTCACCAAAATTCGAAGATTTAACTTTATCACCTGAAATTTTGGATATGGTGTTCTTTTATGATGTAGTTTCGATTTATTTTTGTTTGGGCTCAACGCTTTGAGTTGGAATACCTCCCTTGTCAGGCTTATCGAGCACTAAAATTATGGACCTCGACCTTGACGTTGGAAAGGAATTCTTTTACGTTTGGTGTAGGAAATTATGTGGCCCCTTCCATGAAATTGGTATTCGATCTCATTTTTTTCATTGTAGAAAAAAAGATGCACTTTCCAGTAATATTTGGGTGCGTCGCTATAAAACATAAGCACCCAGTTCATGTCAATTGTAGCATTCTTCATTTCGTAAATTCCCTACAAAATAAACGTAGATATATTTATCATTTTCAAATACTGAAGTATTTTCTTATTGAAAATAGTAATCGACCCCGAAAGTTGGGTAAACGAATTACAATTTTATATCATTCTTTCATTACTTTTTCCATTCGAGGACAAGTTTCTGGAAAACGTTTCAAGTCAACCGCATCCAGCATCGTACTCCAAATTTGATTTTTTAATTTTAAAAATATACAAATTTCTTTGGACGCATTCCAAGTTTGAAAATTTTCGCAACCTATTTCGAAATCACGACATCTTTCAAAGACAACAAAAACCTGAAAAAATTATACCTCGTCATAGTGAAATAATGATACAGAAAAAAACGTATAGGTAATACTATCAAGTAGATAAAAAGAAAAATACATTTCCTTCTGAATTTTCACGAAAATTGGCGGGGTAGTATATTTTAAGAGGAGGGCCTCTTAAAAAAATTATCAGTCTTTGAGCCCAAACGAAGATGAAGCCAGAATACCTAAATGTGGAGTAATTTTACGATATTAAAAAAAGGAGGTTTCCAGTTTTAGTTAGTGCGACCTACTAAGAACCTGATGACCCCCCTCGCCTATGCGATTTCAGTTTATACACCTCCCTGACCTCCCTGACCCATTGACCTTGAAATTTGCCTAATGGGGTTGAAAATTCGTACATCAAAAATTTTAATTTTTTCGTGTTTACCAAATTGGAATCGCTTACGCTAATGCCTCAAAAAATCAAGCCAAAAAATGTTTTGGTTTAATAAAATAATTTTTTATGAAAATTTTCATGACAGTACTGCCACCTGCATTTTAATCTACGCGATTTTCTTCATAAATTTCAGTTGCAGCATTGAAAAAAAAATTTCAATCAAAATCATGCAATTTAATATTTCTTTCAAAGGCGAAAAATTTCTTTGGCTCACTTTTCAAGTCATTGAACATTTGGATAAACCACTTGAATTTTATGAAATTTTATTACTCCGAGTCCAGCAGCAGCACTGCCATCAAATTTTTTGAAAAATTTCACCAAAATCATTCTAGGTGACCAAAACATTTTTTTTATGTGCTCGAAAAAACGATTTGAATTTGATAACCAAAGATCAAGAAATCGCCAAAGGGCATAGCCGGGTTTTTGGTGAAATCGGCCCCTCTCCGATTTTCGATCTAACCCCCTCAGGTGGTGTACCTTGATGAAAAAAAAATTCAGAAAAATTTTTGACCCCCCAACCCCCTCCCTTTCGGAGTTATGACCATTTTATTGCATTATTTTCAAGAATTTTTAATTTCAATGGAAGTGAAGGAAATTTTCTGTTCTTTGGCACAAAGTTGCATCTCGTAGAGGTGTATTTACGATAATTTTTTCAAAAATTTTGGTGCACTCCTTCAGGTTGTTTCGCCTATTTGAAGTTTTCAATCGTAAAAAACGCCATATAAACGAAGAGCGACCACTTTTTAAAAATATCCCAAAAACGTGTTTTTTAACGTAGATTCACGTCACGTACGTATTCACTTTTGGCGACTTCGATGCACTAAGGGCCAAAAATCGCGAAAAACCGTACAAAAATGTTGTTTTTTTAGCATATTTTTCAAATTTTGAGCGTTTTTTAAGGAGAGAAATGGCTGAACGAAGAAACTAACGTCGGATTCGTATTTATCGGGTCAATATACCCTGATCAACACCCTTTTCGCGGTCGTTTTATTTGAAGACTCGAAATTCGCTATTTTTGTCATGAAAATTCAGTGAAAAAGGTGAATTTTGAGACTTTACGCAAAACGATCGCGAAAAGGGTGTTTATCGGGGTATTTTGACCCGCTAAACACGAATCCGACGCTAGTTTCTTTATTTGAAGGTTTTTTCCGTATAAAGCACTCAAAACTTGAAAAATTTAATCAGGAAAAATTTTCATTAACAAATATGGAAATGTGCAATACATTACTAAAGCAAGAAACACAACATTACCCTCCAACCTTTACCTAGTGCCCACTTTGTCAGCCGAAACGAAAGCTGCGTATTTGAAAGAAATTATACCATTTGGTTTTGGATCGGTGAATCGCTGAAGTTCGGTAATTTATGATTTCCGCTCTCTATATGAGCTTAGGGGCGTCTAGAGGGCATAAATAAAAAAACTAAGGCCAAATGTAAAATCAGAAACCCAAATTTCATTTTATAATACCACTTCAAGTTATTAGTTTACTACCCGAATTTGAAATTTTGGCCTAGTATTAGGTATCCAAGTTCAAAATTTACAGTTTCATATTCTTTAATGTAGATTTTCCCTGAGTACATATTTTGTTTTGGCTGTTTCTTTGAACTTAGGTCCAAAAATCGCGAAAACCCATGCAGAAATGTTGTTGTTTTAGCAGATTTTTCAAGTTATGAGTGCTTTATACGGAAAAAACCTTCAAATAAAGAAACTAGCGTCGGATTCGTGTTTAGCGGGTCAAAATACCCCGATAAACACCCTTTTCGCGATCGTTTTGCGTAAAGTCTCAAAATTCACCTTTTTCACTGAATTTTCATGACAAAAATAGCGAATTTCGAGTCTTCAAATAAAACGACCGCGAAAAGGGTGTTGATCAGGGTATATTGACCCGATAAATACGAATCCGACGTTAGTTTCTTCGTTCAGCCATTTCTCTCCTTAAAAAACGCTCAAAATTTGAAAAATATGCTAAAAAAACAACATTTTTGTACGGTTTTTCGCAATTTTTGGCCCTTAGTGCATCGAAGTCGCCAAAAGTGAATACGTGACGTGAATCTACGTTAAAAAACACGTTTTTGGGATATTTTTAAAAAGTGGTCGCTCTTCGTTTACATGGCGTTTTTTACGATTGAAAACTTCAAATAGGCGAAACAACGTGAAGGAGTGCACCAAAATTTTTTAAAAAATTATCGTAAATACACCTCTACGAGATGCAACTTTGTGCCAAAGAACAGAAAATTTCCTTCACTTCCATTGAAATTAAAAATTCTTGAAAATAATGCAATAAAATGGTCATAACTCCAAAAGGGAGGGGGTTGGGGGGTCAAAAATTTTTCTGAATTTTTTTTACATCAAGGTACACCACCTGAGGGGGTTAGATCGAAAATCGGAGAGGGGCCGATTTCACCAAAAACCCGGCTATACCCTTTGCAATCTACAACTTTTCAACTTTTTTGGATACCTATCAAATTTCAAAATCAATAGTCAAGTCGGAGGTGTAATAACCCAAATTGCATTTTTTTTAGGTTTCCACCATGCAGGCGACACTACCCAAAAGTGGCGAAAACGTCTTTTAAAAAACATTATTTCTTTACGAGGACCCTTCCGCTTTGAGCTCGGATCCAAAAATTTTCTTGGAAAAAGACCCCTACTCAAATTAAACTACCTCGCCAATTTCCATCGAAATCCGAGAAATATTATTTTTCTTTCGATCCACTGAAATAACTATACATAGATGCTCACTCGACGAAGTGTATAATCTCTTCCAACAGTTACATTGGCGGAAAGATATTGCTGCATGTTTCGGACTGTCCATTTCATATCTTTCAGGTATGGTTGACCAATCCAACCCAAGGCGGTTAAATTAAGTACTCTCAGCACGTAACGAGTTTCCTTCAAATTTTAAGACATTTTAATTTTTTACCTCACTAGGTAGGTAGGTATTTAGTGTACTTATTATGACGGATTATCAAACCCATATTTTTGAAAATTAAATTCTGGAGAGGACTTGTCGGAAACTTATGTTTAAACCTCAAAAAAAATTGCATCAGTTCCACGTTCTCAACTGAATCCTTACTTATTCCTAACCAATCGTGCTCAAAATTTGACCTAAAAAATCATTAGGATTAGCGGGGAGGGGGACAGTGTTGGAAAATTCGGGATTGGTGTTTTTTTTGAATAAACGTTTTCGTACTAAGATCATTTCAAAAATATACTCTTTTCACTTTAAACATTTTTTACAGCGAAAAAAAGATTTTTCAAGAATTTATATCTAGAATATTATATGCACTTGGGCATGGGCAAGGATGAAAAATAAGCATTTTGGGGTAAAAACATCAATATTAAAGTTTTTTCCACGCAATTTTTTGAGAATATAATTAAATTTTGACGGTAATAAACAGAAGTAAAGGTCGGGCGTAGCCGAAAATCTAACCAACGGGGAAAAAATGGCCGAAAATCTAACCAGAAGCAAAACGAACGAGTCACTGAAAGAATGAATCAGTTCTGAACATGGTCTGTGACTACGTATCAGATGAAAATTAGAATAATCAGTGGGAAAACTGTCTTCCTCCTTGTGCTGAAGGATTTCGATGTCCTATTTAGAAGTTCTGAGCTGAAAAGGAAAATTTAAAAGGTCGGGAAAACCTGGAAAAGTCATGGAAAGTCATCTCTGAAATATGGTGGACACCCTGGAGACTAATTTGAGGTCGCTGATTATGAATCTGGGGTTCAATTTTCGCGATGGGCTTTCCATCTCAAGATATTGCCCATTTTCGCTTTAAAAACACATCATTTCTGAACAATCGAGCGGCGATCCTGTAAAACGAACATCTGATTCATAATAATAATCAGCAAAGTTTCAGTCGAAAAAGGCACTTTTCGTGATTTTTTTCTATTTTCTAGAAATTGGTCAAAAAGTCAGCCAAAAATAGCCATTTTTTTCAAAATCAATGACCGGCTGTGGAAAAACTAACCTCGTCAATAAATTCTCTGGGTCCGAATACCTCCCTCTAAAAACCTAATTTTCTAATTCAAGACAATGAAAAAATTGGCCCAAAAAATGGTATGGAGTTTGGTTATAGATTTTTTTGATTTTTGGTAATTTCCCAGAAAAAAAAAACAAATACTGAGCCAAACGTCTGAAACGCAACGTAGAACGTTGGAACATTTCGTTCAGTAAAATGAACCTCAACTCCGCTTGGTTAGATTTTTAATTATTATCGGGCCTATTGTTCACCTGTCAATAAACAGCAGGGGATCATGTCTGGTTAGATTTTCGGAAACGCCGGTAAAGGGCAATTGGAGGTAGGATTTTCACCTGGTCTTTTTGAGATTTAGAGACAATTTCGCTTCTCTCCTAAATTGACAACGAAGAAAATGGTAAAACGATCCACCTTACTATGTAAGTAGGTAAGCACCAATTTAGTGTACGAGGATGGGTAAAAACAAGATCAACTTACTCCCGGTAGACGTAATTTTTGTCCATGGCCATTTCTAGTTCGAATTCCAAACAGAACTATCGCAAATATAAATACGCCAGGCATCATAGTGAAATTTGGTGGGAAAAAAAGTAACTTTAGTAACCCAATTTGGGAGAAAAAGTAACCAATGTATTACCAAAAAGTAACCAAAAACTCAATTTTTAATGGTAAAATTCGTAAAAAAAAAAAAACATGTATGTACTCGATGCAATTATATAACTTATAAGCGCTCCCAGAAATTATGTAAGGGAGGGGCTGAGAATTGGAGAAAAATGGGGTGAGAGGGGGGTAAAAATTCGTAACAAACTTCAAAATTTATTTTTACAGTAGTGCTCGTAAAATCAGGTTAATTTCAGTGGACAGATGAAAAAATGTAATACAGATAAAAGCGAAGAAATACTGAAAAATTGCAAGAATTCTCTAAATCTGAATCAGTGAGATGAATATAAATGAAAATCAGTGATTCGCATTGATCGTTTAGTCAAAATTACTGATTTTTTTCTGGTTAATTGAAAATCGACTAAGAAATCAATGACTTTTGACTGCAATATCAATGAAAATTATTTTATTGGTTCAAAAAGGCAGAGTTTCTATAAAACTTGATTGATGTAGATTTAGAAAGTTATATTCTAATGTAAGAAATAAGAAAAATTATTTTTGAAGAGTAATAAAATGCACTTCTCTGAACACTTTTGAGGTAAAATTTCATTTTTTTATTGAGCTTGGATTGAATCTGCTCGACTCCGGGACTTAATCAGACATTATGCAAGGGCGGGGAAGAATTTGAAAAAAATGAGGGTGTGTCAAAATTCAGTAAAAAAAAGTAAGTATCTAGCCTACCTACCCTGTAAATTTATATGAAAATCAGTGATTTTTCATTGAAATATTAATCAAAATTACTGATTTTTATTTGACAAATTGGAAATTGATTGGAGTTTTGACTGAAATATGGGTGAAAATCTCTAGTTTTTGATGAAAATTATTTCACTATTACTTAACCAAGAGAATGAAAATACAACAATTTTGACTGATTCAAATTTAGGGAATGATAGTGTATTCAAGAAACAGAGGTATCAATGTACTGCCCGAGCGGAGCGAGGGCGAAATTTTTTTAAACAAAAAAGTCTCCAAAACTCGACTAAACCGAAACTAACAGACACTTTACGCTTGAAAAAATCAATTTTTAGAGAAAAATTGTGAAAAAACGGTAAATTTTTTGAGAAATTTTGGAAAAAGTAACTTTTAGAGGTAAAAAGTAACCAAAGTAACTTTTGAAGTGGAAATAGTAACCAAAAGTAACTTGTCTCGAAAAAAGTAACCAAGTTACTAAAAAGTAACCACGCTATGATGCCTGATACGCAGTTTTTCATCTCACTATCTGATAGATGCGAATTTTTCTGCATTAATGTAACATTATAACAAACAGAGAAACAATACCACCGAAGTGTCGTTATCTTATTGCGTCATATTCGCCAAAATATGCGTGTTGATAAACTTAATTGGACAATATTTTCACCAAAGTGTGAAAATAATGGTATTTATCTGATTTTCAGTAAATCATAGGGTAAGCCGATTTGAATCAATTTTATAGGTACTAATTTCCTCTAATTTCAAAAAATCGATGCATCGGAAATCCGGTGTTTATCCGAACGTACCAATTAATAATTGTCAATCAAATGCACGTGCAAAAAAGTGTTTCCGAATCTCAGAAGTGAGACAAACAGGTATATTAATAGTGGTTCTCAAATATAGTAGAGAGGCAAACTGCTATATTTGGAAAGAAAACTGCATTTAATGAAAGAAGCGTGAATTTTGGTATGATGAATCTTGGAACTGGAACTCAAACATAGGTTTTGAGACCGGGAGCCATCCGCGCTCTCCTCCTCTTCAAGGGAGGTGGGGCTCGCAATTTTGAAAAAATTCCTAAAAATCGATTTTTGGTTAGAAATGAAATATCTTGATGTCTAATGTTAGATATTGATCCGTAAATTCCATTTTCGCCATCGAAATCATTTTTCCTCCCCTAACCCCTTGAGGGAGCACAACCCCACAAAATGTGGATTTCGTGGGAGTGGACAACTCGCATAAGCGCACCCAGAAATTATTTAAGGGAGGGGCTCAGAATTCTGGAAAAATAGGGGGGGGGGGTGAAATTTCAATGAAAAAATTCAGTAACTTGTTATTTCCGTGGCGCTGGCGTAGTCAGGGTATTTTCATTAGATTGATAATTCATAAACGGATTTGAGCCAAGTAAAATTAAAAAAATTATGGAATTTCAGTTATTTTTTGCTGATTTTTTAGTCAAAATTATTGATTTGTTTCTGACAAACTGGGAATTGATTGAGAAATCAGTGATTTTTGACCGAAAGATCACAATTTTTCAAATAGAAGAATTAAAATATTGCCCGAGGGTCATTCCATGTCAGTTCAACCACAAAGTGGAAAGTGGGGTCTTGGATTTTTTTGATTTTTTGCATGTTTGTAGAGCTCGATGAGAGATGTCGAATGCCGCAAACCGGAGCTTCCAAAGTCTTTTTGGAGGGGAGCTACGAGCACTCAAAGTTTTAAGGTGAGGTTGGATATGGTAAATTTCGAGCGTGGATAACTCGGAAACGGTGATAGGTAGAAAATTGAAACTTTTTACAATGTGTAAGGCCTTTGATGAGCTTTTTGGCGATTTTTTTGAAATCAGTGTTACCACTTTTTTTAACGCCGAAAATTAGCTGTAAAAGTTGAAAAGAGCTGTTTCTACATGAAGGACACCTTCAAAAATTCTGAAAAAAATATATATGATACAACTTTTCGTACTGATTAACATATATAAAAACTGGGATGGCGTTATTTTTTAAACTCGTTTTAAAAAATTTCAAAGTTTATGCGAAAACGTAATTTTTTATCCCAATTGCTGAAAATCTCCAAAATTGATTAAATTACATTGTTTTTACAGAATTTTCATCGATATTAAAAATTAGTGATCAGAACTATTTTTTACAAGTCGATTCTGGGTATTATGTATTGTATAGGCAGGCTTTTTTCACATTTACCCTTCAAGACCGCCATCCTATTCGAAAATATCATCTTTGAACAGAATGTAACTGAAAAATAATTAAATTTATTATGAAAAAGAAAGTAGTAAGTACAGCATAAAATTTCGATCTTAGTTTGTTAATTTATAAGAAACACCTTCAGTGTCATGCTGCATTTCTTAGCACACACAGTTTTGAAGTCAAGTGGCACATAGGTGTGGTAAGAAGATCTCGAGTTTGTGCAGGTATGAGTTAAAAAAAAATTTTCCGGAATGTATGGGCAGGCTTTTTTCACATTTACCCTTCAAGACCGCCATCCTATTCGAAAATATCAAGTGGCACATAGGTGTGGTAAGATCTCGAGTTTGTGCAGGCATAAGTTCAAAAAAAATTTCCTGTTTTTATACTACGAGGCTGCACCGTCGGAAAAATAGAAAATTTTTTAAGTCAAATGGGATTGCGGTGATCTGTGATTTTTCTGAAAATTACACTTTTATTCAACAAGACGAAGTTCAAAGTTACCATTGGTCAAAACAACAAGCGACGTTGCATATTTTTGTAGTGTATTACAAAAATGAGAAAAACGAGTTGAAACATTTAAGTTATGTTATAATATCAGAAAATTTGTCGCATAATACAGCTGCTTTGTCATTGCATCAGAAACGCTTGATCGATTTTTTAAAAACGAAATTGCAATTTGAAAAAATTTTCTGTTTTCCCGACGGTGCAGCCTCGCAGTATAAAAACCGGAAATTTTTTTTTAACTCATACCTGCACAAACTCGAGATCTTCTTACCACACCTATGTGCCACTTGACTTCAAAACTGTGTGTGCTAAGAAATGCAGCATGACACTGAAGGTGTTTCTTATAAATTAACAAACTAAGATCGAAATTTTATGCTGTACTTACTACTTTCTTTTTCATAATAAATTTAATTATTTTTCAGTTACATTCTGTTCAAAGATGATATTTTCGAATAGGATGGCGGTCTTGAAGGGTAAATGTGAAAAAAGCCTGCCTATACAATACATAATACCCAGAATCGACTTGTAAAAAATAGTTCTGATCACTAATTTTTAATATCGATGAAAATTCTGTAAAAACAATGTAATTTAATCAATTTTGGAGATTTTCAGCAATTGGGATAAAAAATTACGTTTTCGCATAAACTTTGAAATTTTTTAAAACGAGTTTAAAAAATAACGCCATCCCAGTTTTTATATATGTTAATCAGTACGAAAAGTTGTATCATATATATTTTTTTCAGAATTTTTGAAGGTGTCCTTCATGTAGAAACAGCTCTTTTCAACTTTTACAGCTAATTTTCGGCGTTAAAAAAAGTGGTAACACTGATTTCAAAAAAATCGCCAAAAAGCTCATCAAAGGCCTTACACATTGTAAAAAGTTTCAATTTTCTACCTATCACCGTTTCCGAGTTATCCACGCTCGAAATTTACCATATCCAACCTCACCTTAAAACTTTGAGTGCTCGTAGCTCCCCTCCAAAAAGACTTTGGAAGCTCCGGTTTGCGGCATTCGACATCTCTCATCGAGCTCTACAAACATGCAAAAAATCAAAAAAATCCAAGACCCCACTTTCCACTTTGTGGTTGAACTGACATGGAATGACCCCGAGCGAAGCGAGGGCAATATTTTTTTGAAAAATCCTGTTTCAAGAGCAAAAAAATTCACTTTTTTTTACATTTTTCCAATAAAAAATCTCCTGTTCGAGCTTAAGGGAGGGGCTCGAGCCCCCTGAGCCCCCCCTTGGGTGCGCTTATGGACACTCGAAACCGAAATTTTGTGAAAATATACTATATGAGGTGTACGCCATTCTTGTTGGAAACATTTTTTCAAAACAAAACAGGATGTGAAAACGTTGGCATCTCCGACCCTCTCCCCCCAGCGCGCTCCCTAAGAGCTCCTTATTACAAAAATTTTCTGCTGTTCAAAATCACGTTAAAATTGTAATATCGCAACATTTATTGTTCTTTATTGATCGATACATTCCGTTTGAATTGTTAGAATTGTCACCTAACCCTTACCTCTTTGAGGGGGCAGATCCCTAAAATGTGGGGTCCCAAAAAAATGAAGGCCCAAGGCTGAAATTTGGTGAAGTTATACTACATAGGGCGCAGAAATGTTTTCTATATTACATTTCACCAAATTACCTTCCCTTTCCCCCTCCCCTCATGGTGGCCCAAACTCAGAAAAATTCTTTATAGAATAATAGTTACCTGTAATGTTTAATAAAAAATGAATCGTGTATTAGATATTAATTTTGCTTGTCTGAAATAGAGATGCAATGAGATGAGACGAAACAAGAAATGCTGAAGTCTCGCCTTGTCTCGAAACAAACATTCTCAATTTGTCCAAAATTTTTTTTAACAATTAGTGTGAACAAGGCAATGAATTCTTTGAATGTTCAACCTTCCACAAAATGGGACAATTTTGAAAATTTTACCAGGAACTTTCAAACTTGTACAATCCTGTAGAAAATTTATCGTAAATCTTTTTTCATCTTTGACATCTATGTGCTCACTCAAAATTTATGAGGAATTTTAATGAAAATTGAAAGAATTGCCATATCTGATGCAATTCGAACATGTTTCTTCTACTTCAAGCTTTTATAACTTTCATTTGGCTGGCGGTAAAAATTTTTTCTGATTTTTTCGATCACTATAATGACCATTCATCATCATCATCACAAAATATACACAGAAAATACCAAGTTTTTCAAGATTAAAATTTTGGGGCGGTTTTATAGGTAATCGAAAAACTCGTTTTTTGTCATTTTAACCAAAAATGTCCAACTTTGAGAACCGATGGCTCAGCCTCCTGAGGTTCAGGGGACCTAAAACTTTTTTGGGTACATCTACATCTACAGAACCCTTTACGTAAATTTGAGCAAAATCGGTCCAAAATAATTTTTTTTCTCATAAAGCCCCCCCCCCCAACCCAAGCAATAAGGCCTGGGGCGACGCGAATTTATCACAGACTCTGGACATCATATAGAAGCTTTTCCAGCAATAAAATTGCGATTAACATATTTGTCTTTTTTCAAAGTGTATTTCTCAATTATGCTAGGTAAAACGACCGATTTATCGGATTTTTGAACGTCACGGATAGGCAACCACTCAAAAAAATCTGAAAAAATTCTGAGTGGTGTAAAATAGAGTGAAAAACACAGAAATAATTTTATTTTCATACCACCCGCCAAAACAGTGTCCCCAGGACGATTTGAAATTTTCAAGATCAAATTTAAGGTCATTATAGTGGTCGAAAAAATCTGAAAAAATTTCAGGGTACTCCTCTCGAGTACCTCTACTTACGTCTCAAGTTTGAATAAAATCGGTTGAAAACTCGCGTAGATAGAATTTTCAGCTTGAAAATTACTATTTTGAGCCCCCCGCCCGGGGTGGGGGTGGTAAAAATTCGTTTTTGGGCTCTAAAATCATATTCTACATAGGCAAGTCGGGCGGCATAAAAATTTGGTCAAAGTTCCACCCAGGGCCAAATGACTCCCAAATCACACCAGAGCCTTTTGAAACAATTTTCCGACTCCCCTAATTTTATGTATCAGTAGGGATGGATAAATATAAATATAAGTACAGTTTTTCATTTCTCTGTATTAAATGTGCGAATTTTTTTGAATAAATTTAACATCACTACAAACAAAGTAATGATACTACCAAAGTATTTTGTTATCTTATTACATCATTGCGTGTTGGTAAACTTGACTGAACAATACATATTTTCAACAAGGTGTGAAAATAATGAGTCAAATGGTTAGCTGAGTACCTATATCTGATTTGCAGTAAATCATATGATAGGCTTATTTGAAATATCAAAAAAGTGGTCTATTTATCGCAAATTCGCGATTATTACCTAATTATCTTCCTATTTATCCGGAATTAGGCAGGTAAAATAAATATGTCCTTTTATACAACACTTGTACGAGAATAAAAATCGTACATTTGCATAAAAATAATCGAATATTGACATGTTTAAAACGATGGTTTATTAATAAGCTTGCCTCCCTGCAATGGAAGACTTAACATCGTGTTAGAAAGGTGTTAAGGTAATAAATTAATGAACTCCTGAAAAAAAAGTTGAAATTTACGTAATGACTTCTTGATATACTGATATGAAATTCGAAGTCATTTCTGCTCTAAATCTTTGCACAAAATCCAACAATATGGTCTGCAAAATAAATACATTTTTTTATCAACAAGTAGGTAAAGTTCTCGTAGGAATAAATAGGTATATCTAAATCGACCTCAGAATATTCCATTCAATCCAAACTTACTTCTTTTTCTTTAGTGGTGATGCCATCACATTTCACCACAACGATATATGAAAATAAATTAACATCTTCGATGGTTTGATTCTGATACAACGTTATCTTGATGAGATTCAATTGATCTGGAAAATTAATATAAATATGTCTCGCTCCAGTCCAGTCTCTCCAACTATCTAATAAAGCCTGAAAATTCGTAAATATTCGAATTTCAAATTTATCCAGCAAACTACCAATTAAATATACGATTCACATAAAGATAAAAAAGTAGGTAATCGTTATTTTTACCTGATTATATCTAACATCGGTCGTTTTGAAACCGAGTATAATGTAATGAACATTCTGATGGAAACACGGATTATTTCCAGTGTCACCCTCCAATACACGCATTTCTTTGTAGACGCCTGAAAATTTTTCAACACTCGATTAATGGGATGAAACAAAATAATTTTTTCGAAACACATTTTCAATAATTTGAATCGTTTGTAATCGAAAGGTGCTTTGGATCATTTTTTCCAAAATTGAGGTAATTTTCGTATCAGACGATAATATTTTACCTCAAGAATATAATGGTGTTACCTATTCATTTTGTGCCAAATTTTTAATTTGAGTCCTCCTCTCTACTTTTGGGGCTTGTGGTTGGGGTTAGGAGTCGATATAATATCAAAATTGGTTTTTAGAGGGGGGAGAGAGTCGAGAATATATTTTGATCTCACTCAAAAAAATTCTGCAACTTATTCAGTTTTGCCCCGTCTCAATATTTCTGGAAAAATTATGCCGAAAATGGTCTTGATACTGGAACAATATTTGATGATTAAAATTAGTTCCAAAATGTACTGCACAAAAATTTTGTGTCAAATGTGTTCTGCCAAATTTTGCGATTGAATAATTAGCAGATTAAGAAACGTACGACGTTTATACTTAGGAAACTGGTAGAAAAAAGTGAAATCTTAAAAAAAAAAAAAAAAATTATCAGCCTTTACAAGTCACAAATACCACGGTTTTTTGCAGTTTTTTCAAAATTTACTTTTGTGACAAAAAACGTTTCGGAAACATACGATTCATTTACCTACTTACTTACAACTATTTTTAATAAATCCTTGAATAACATATTCGTCATTTTTGGTCTCCAAGCGATCAGTTCCATAGGAAAATTGTATCACTGGGTATGCAGCTGAAAACAAAATATTAAAAAACGCAGAATGAAAATTTAGTAACAAAGGTGTCTAACAAAATTTCAAAATAAAAATGCAGGACATTTTTAGTACCTAGGTATGGCATTTTCAAACATTTCACTTTTTGGTAGGGGGAGGGGGGCGATGTTGAAATTTTTCATCGTTACAGCTTTTCGTTTTTTTTTTCTTATAGGAAATTCAATTTTTTTTATGAGAAAGGTGGTCGAAAATTCCTGTTTTAATTTCAATTTTTTGTTTTTAAACTTTTTAAAATTTCAAAGGGATAGAGAAACCATCCGTTTTAACCCTCAGTAAAAGGTTTGAAAGAAAAAACCGAATTAAAATGTCATAAGACAAGGTGTCGTAACAAGATTTCATGATGAAAATGCAATACCTATTACCTACTACATTAATAAAGGGTACAGGGGAAAAAATAGTCAATTACAAAGATTGTGTATCAGAAAAGGAACCAAGGCATAAATTTAAAAAAGATTACATCTAAGTCCTTTTTCTAATATATAATTTTTGTAATTGGCTGTTTTTTCCCCTGTACTCTTCATTTGTAGTCGGTATAGCATTTTCAAACATTTCACTATTTGCGGGAGGAAGGGGGAGATGTTAAAAATTTTCTTAATCATTTCAGCTTTCCGTCTTTTTTTTCAAATAATTCAACTTTTTTGGAGGGGAAGGTGATGGGAAATTCTTTTTTCAATTTTAATTTTTCGTTTTCAAATTTTTCAGATTTCAAAGGGGTAGGGAAACGGTCCGTTTTATCCCTCAGCAAAAGGTTTGGAAAAAAAAGAACTAAAATGTCATATTAGTCCAGGAATTATAACAAAATTTTTACGCGAACCTCGGAATCGTTGGGGGAAAGCTGAATTTTACATTATTTGTACATAATAACCTACCAAACATATTCCTAAAAGTTGCATCCCCCAACTCACCGGCTACCCCGCAAGAGGTCAATAACCTTTGCGAACATACGTTTTTTGACTGTAGTGCCGAAAGGAAGGACCGGAGAGGGAAAAGTGGTGAAATAAAAAATGTTCTACGTGAAATTTCCTACAAACTTGACCGGTTCAGTTATTCTCAAAATTACGACATTTGACTTACAGTGAGGGTTAAACTTTTCCAACTTGGAATTTTTTTTTTGTAATTTGAAGTTAAGATGGGCTCAAAGATATGCTGTGAAAAGTTGCATCCGCCAACTTGTGAGCCACCCCCGTATGAGGTCAATAACCCCTGCAGATATACGTTTTTTGACTGTAGCGCCGAAAAGAAGGGTCGGAGAGGAAAAAGTGGTGAAATAAAAAATGTTCTACGTGAAATTTCCTACAAACTTGTCCAGTTCAGTTGTTCTCAAAATTGCAACATTTAACTTACAGTGGGGGTTAAACTTTTCCAAATTTAAAAAAAATTCAAAAATTGGTAATTTTATGTGTAATTTTAAATTAGAATGGGCTCAAAAATATACTCTTAAAAGTTGCATCCGGCAACTTGCGAGCCACCCCCGTTTGAACACATAAAATTACCAATTTTTTCAAATTTTTCTGAGTTGGAAAAGTTTAACCCCCACTGTAAATTGAATATCACAATTTTGAGAACAATTGAACTGGTCAAGTTTATAGGAAATTTCACGTAGAATATTTTTTATTTCACCACTTTTCCCTCTCCGACCCTTCCTTTCGGCGCTACAGTCAAAAAACGCATATCCCCAGAGGTTATTGACCTCATACAGGGGTGGTTCACAAGTTGCCGGATGCAACTTTTCACAGCATATTTTTAACCCCATCCTAACTTCAAATTACAAAAAAAAATTCAAGTTGAAAAAGTTTCACCCCCACTATAAGTCGAATCTTTTATTTCACCACTTTTCCCTCTCCGACCCTTCCTTTCGGCGCTACAGTCAAAAAACGTATATTCGCAAAGGTTATTGACCTCTTGCGGGGGTAACCGGCGAGTTAAGGGGTGCAACTTTTAGGAGTATGTTTGGTTAGGCTACTATGTACAAATAATGTAAAATTCAGCTTTCCCCCAACGATTCCGAGGTTCGCGTAAAAAGTTTGCTATAATTCCTGGGCTATATGACAATGTGCCTAACAAAATTTCATAGGTAATAAAAAATTCAGAGCATTTTTAGTAGATATGACATTTTCAAATATTCCACCATTTTTGGGGGGAGGAGAATGGATTTCAAAAATTTCCTTCATCATTTCAGCTTTTCACTTTTTTTCAAATAATTCTACTTTTTTTGATGGGGAAGGTGGTCGAAAATTCCTCTTTCAATTTTAATTTTTCAAATTTCGAAGGGGTAGGGAAACCATCCATTCTATCCTTCAGTAAAACGTTTGGAAGAAAAACCCGACGTTGTGAAATTTCTATAAAAACTCTCAATTATTTTACGGAAAAAATGAAAGTTCTTCAAAAAAGTTTAGGTGCCTTACCTAAGCATAGAAAACGAATTTTGAAACCTAAAATTTTATCATTTTTTCTCAAAATTTCAGTCGCCAGAAGGAAGTTGAGACTTCCCAATCTCCTTTTTTTTAACATTTCCTCGTCAATTCATTAGAAAACGATAAGTTACAATTTTTTTCATTTTCCACTTTCAATCAATTTTTTTAATAGAAGTGTACAAGTGCCCAGGCGAAGCGAGGGGGAAATTTTCAAAAAAATTGAGAATTTTAACCATCAAAATGTTAAATTTTTCAATATTTTAATAAAGTTAAGCTCAATTTTTTTTTTCAGAATTAAGTAATATTTTATGGAATTTATCTAATAAACCATGACTCATCAAGTCAATTAATTTTTTTTTCAAGAAATAAGTCTTTGAATGTACAAAGTTGAAAATCACATTTCTATACAAAAAAATGACATAATAAAATTTTAAAAAGCTTTATATACCTAGGTAAATTGACGATTTCACTAAGCCCGAGTGAAGCTAGGATGAAAATTTTTATCACAAAAAATTCATAGGTAATTAGGTATATGTACATTCAAATATGAAAAGAAAATACGAAACTAAAAAATTTCAAAGTTTGATTGAAAAAAAAGAGAGAAAACAGAGATGCAGGACAAATGCATGACACCAGGACACACAAGCAAAATGCAGAACAAAGTAAGGACTCGCAGGATTGCTAGACACCTTGTAACTAACTGCTTAGTGCCTACTCAGTAGTCAGTACTCATACTATACCTATCAAAAATGCCATCATTTTTTACAAATTTGAATAAAAAAAACTCTATGAATTTTTCAAAAACTGAGTTCTTGTTTTTTCATAAACGTACCTGATTTCTCTTTAGATTGTAAAATAACGCCATAAGGATACGATAACTTCAAAGCAGTCGTCAACTGATTCTGTTGAACACTGAAGGGCAACGAATCAAGACCATCGTCGAACTTATCGTGGGAAACAAAGGTGAAGGTCATCGTAGATCCATCGTTTTCTTCTTTATCAATTGCTAAAAAATGAAAAATGAAAATTGCCAATTTTTTACAGCTTGAATTTCATCAAAAATATAAAAAATCCAGAGGAAAATTTAACTTACTTGGGCTGATGCCAAAATGCCTAATAGGCTTGGCGGTAGATCGAGTATCGATAACCGTCTGAGTTCGTCGAACGACATCGGGTCCATGTCCATTGATAAGTTGAATCAACTGAGCCGAATTCATCATTTTTTTCCTCCAGATAAACCGAAAAAACACAGTCTAAATAGAAACACACTCGGCACTGCACTGTTTCGATATTCTGGTCAGGTATTTTGCGAAATATTCAAAACATCGGACGAAAGAAAAAAAAACGAAATAAAAAATTATAAACAAAACGCCGCCGCGTATTTAGCGATACACGATACACCTTTTCGAGGAGTGGTACACGATTAGGAGGCGAATATTGAGTAGGAGGCTTAATGTTATTGTCCAAGTAAATTATACTCATTTCATTGATTCTTAAACTGGCCGAGATGATTTTGTTCTATTCGGTCATCAAAGTGAACCAGTCATCAATGTCATACGACGTATTTATATTACTACAGTATGTATAGACAGATCATTATAAGATGAAGAAATCGATCAAGTACAGGCAAATTATCATCAACGTGATAATTTTTTCTCACGGTTTTTGCATTAGCGATTTCCATCTAAAATACTCAGTATTGGAATAAATTAGCAAAACTCCCAATCGCAAAAAATTTCCAGTAAATGATCCACCTACGCACATGCTTCACTCGTGAATTCACTTCCACACCACACCACACCAACAATTTTTGACACACTGAAATGGGTACGTGAATATTTCCGCGACCAGAATCAAGTGTCCTATAATTCTTCGAATCATTCGTAGGATTTAACCTTGACGAAAGTAAACCATTCTCATATTCATCAAAGTTGCTTCGAACTTGGAAATTTTATTGCACGTAGAATTGGTCAGAAATATTATCTCCGATGTCTTCGCAAATAGGCTACCGGTTTGGCAATGAAATTACGAGACTGGGCGTCATATCGAGCCACATTTCAAAGTATAAATACACGAGATGATACAAACAAATTTTTTTTTTCATTTAGGCCTGTGTGGGGGGGGGGGAGGGGAGGGGAGGTGTTGGAGGAGGGTCTTTCCTCCGGGCCCGTGTTTTTTTAGGGAGCCTGTAAGAGCCTGCCACGGTCAAAAAAAACTAAGAATATATCCTCACACTGCACTTAGCTTCTAAATAATTTTGTGACGCAAATAGGATTACGACAATCCAAGACCAAAGGCTCTGGTGCAATAAGGGGGTCATTTGGGCTCAAGTGGAACTTTGTAAAACTTCTTACGCCATTCGATTTGCATTGATAAAATATGATTTTAGAGCGCATGAACGAATTTTTATCTCACCCATGGGGGACTGGAGGCCCAAAATACCAAAAAATATACGATTTTCTACCAAAAAGCTTTCAAAAATTCTTTAATGACCTTGAATTTGACTGTGAAAATTTCAAATCGCCCTGGAAAGCACAGCTTTGGTGCTGTCTCAAAAAATTTTTCAAATTAAGATTTTCATGTATTTCACACTCCTGAGAATTTTTTCAGATTTTTTCAAGTGGTGGAAAGTGGTCAAATATTCGAAAAACTGGTATAATTCATCATTTTTGTTGCTTAAAATTATTTTTCATCAATTTTTCATTTTTATAGTTTCATTATTTTCTTACAACTATGATGTTTTGAGCGAATTTAATACAATTTTGAGATACAATTCAAAAAAGTACCTACATGAAAAAATTCGAGAAAATTTCAAGTTGAGAAAATTTCGGTGTTAGTACGGTTATTTTAGGTTTTGACCCAGAAAAAATTCCCGGAAACGGGAAAGTTCGTATATAAGCTTTGTAGAGGGTGTATTTCAACATACCCGACTTTTCCTAAAATCGGTGAATATTTTGACCCCCTTTTGGGGGGTGAGGAGGTTCAAATTTTCGTTTTTCGGCTATAACTTTCAAAATTACGTATTTACGAAAAAATACTTGGAACAAAAATTGTAGAGAATAAACAAACAACCAATTTTGTTATTTACAATATTTTCCTAGGACGTCATGGGAGGGAGCTAGGGACTTCAGAAAAAAATCAATTTTGAAAATTTCTCATTATCAGAAAAAATCACCAAAAATCGGGCTAATCGACTTTTAGGAGCGGCTCTTCTGCATAGTACATCCTATTACTATGTAGAATAAGAAAAATGAACAACCGACCCCTCATCTCAAAGTAGGGGGGTGGACCCCCTGTAGAAAAAGTTGCATTTTGCCCCTGGAATATCTCAGCTACAGTGAAAAATTCGAAAAATTGGTTCAAACAAACGTTGTAGAGCGTTAAAAGACGAACATTTTCCTTTTTTAATATTTTTTCTACGTGATCTTGGGGCCAAGCTAATGCAAAAAGAAAAAACCCAGGGAAGGGGAAAAAAAAAGAAAAGATCGACGCAGCGTTCGAAAATTTCTCACAAAATTTTAAACCCCCTCTTTTGGGGTCCAATTTGGGTCCAGGGGTTAGATGATTATAAAAATCGACTTTAGCGACCACGAAACCCCCAGAAACCCACTTATTGGGCTATTGGTTCACTAGATTTTATACCAGGCCTACACACGTGTAATTTATTGAGTTGATGAAAAATTTTCGAACCCTGCGTCGATCTTTTTTCTTTTTGCATTAGCTCGGCCCTAAGACCACGTAGAAAAAATGTAAAAAATGTAAAATGTTCGTCTTTTAACGCTCTACAACGTTTGTTTGAACCAATTTTTCGAATTTTTCACTGTAGCTGAGATATTCCAGGGGCAAAATGCAACTTTTTCTACAGGGGGTCCACCCCCTACCTTAAGATGAGGGGTCGGTTGTTCATTTTTCTTATTCTACATAGTAATAGGATGTACTATGCAGAACAGCCGCTCCTAAAAGTCGATTAACCCGATTTTTGGTGATTTTTTCTGATAATGGGAAATTTTCAAAATTGCTTTTTTTCTGAAGCCCCTAGCTCCCTTCCATGACGTCCTAGGAAAAAATTATAAATAACAAAATTGTTTGTTTTTTTATTCTCTACAATTTTTGTTCCAAGTATTTTTTCGTAAATACGTAATTTTAAATGTTATAGCCGAAAAACAAAAATTTGAACCCCCTCACCTCCCAAAGGAGGGGGGTCAAAATATTCACAGATTTTAGGGAAAGTCGGGTATGTTGAAATACACCCTCTACAAAGCTTATATACGAACTTTCCCGTTTCCGGGAATTTTTTTTGGCTTTTGGCTTTTTTTAAGCTAAATCGTCCGTACTATGTTGAAAATGGTTGAAAAACGAATTCAAAATGGCAAATACCTAATTCAAAAAAATTAGAGTTGAAATTTGAAAAAAAATTCGGAAAAAATTTTGCGTCAAAAATCCTGAGTTGAAATAAATTTTTTAGAAAAAGTAAGAATCAAGTCGTACTACATATCCTGAAAAAAATTGGTATATACCACGAAAAAATGGGAATTAATTCGTATATCTTTTCACAAGATCTACATAAATGTACAATGAAATTACCTAGAGAAAAATTTTCAGGAATGAGCAGGATTGATATTTTTAAATTTTTAGTCGGCAATTTTGAATTTTTTGGTCGGCATTTTCGAACCTCATTCCCCCCAAAAAATTTGTGTTCGAACCGCCTCTGGTCCACTTCAATTTGAAGATCATTGCATGTGGCAAATAACGGGGGTGACCTCGTTTGGGTATGAAATCTGCGGTCAAGGAACACCATCAGTATACATCAATGTGGAGGCATGCTTGAAGTGGATAATCGATATTATATACTTTAAATCAGAAGAGAACATGAACGTAGATTTTTACGCACATGCGAATGCTTCCTCTTAATCACCACTATCGATCTAAGATCGATGTCACCACCAGCTATGTAAAAAATAAAACATTACTTGTACATACCTATTTTATATTACGGTTTATTTATTTATTATCTATTTATTACAAAAAAAATATATTCAATTCGTCAACTTTTCTGCAATTCATAAAAACAGCTAATTATTTTAAATTAATCTCGGATCGTAAAACACGATACACGAACTGCATTTTAATTTTTCTTCTCGATCATATTTTTTGAATATTATAGGTATAATATTTTTAGCGAATCGTAATTTTTTATTCAAGTGTGTTTACTAAAAATATTACATGAGACTTTATTTTCCATCCATCCATCCACCCCCCCCCCCCTTCCCCACCCCCAGATGTACTCGAAACATTTTTTTTCTCTGATAAATTGCCTCTCCCTTCTGCACCTTTTCAAAAAATTTGACTAGTTCAACCATTTGAAAGGAGAAAAATAGTAAAGGGAATATAGGAACAGATGAAGTTTCTACTTTTTTGAAAACAAATCATGTTTCCAAATCTTACGCTTTTGAAATTACTAATTTCAAATTTCTTGTCTAAATTCACAATCATTTGAGATTTTCAAAAAGTTCAAAAAACATGAAACATGAAGTTGCAATTAAAAAAAAATACTTTTCACACTCTTTCAACAAGTTCCAAATGAAATAAAACATAAGATTTTAGCTCAGTGGCCTTGAAACCATTTACAATTTATTTTTAAAAAGCACGATGTAAATCGATAAAAACACGATGTATTTCAAAAACGAAGTGGATTCGAGTAAAAATCTCCGAAAAAATGAAAATAAAAAAATGAAACGAAAAATACCTTCCAGCGGTCATCGGATCTGCCCATTTTAAATAATAAAGCTTCTAAAACACGCTATTAACGACTTAAAAAATATTAATTAAAAATAACATTTAAAATTTCGTTGTTCTATTAAATGCATCTGAATAAAAAATAATATTACTTTGTTTCCATATATACTGTAACAATATAGAAAACGTTGTGTTCACAAAGTAATGGAATCAGTGGAGAGAGGGAGAGAGAGAGAGCGAAAGAAAAAATATTAGAAAACGGGCACCTAATCGTAATTAAATGCGAAAAAAATCATCAACCATGCGACGATTCGATTTATATCACATTTCTTATAAGGAATCGCAACCCGCGGACGACTTTTCAAATCAGTCCACATCTTTGGCACCTACGAAATGCTCATAGATTTCCAACTCACGTTACGATTGGACGAATAAATTACGCGACAAATGCAAATTTTCATTCACGGGAAACTCCCTCGCGATTTATCACAGATTAGAACTCATTCATCGTATAAAATTCTAAATCATTCTAAATTGATTGTACAGGGCGGTCTTTCGACGTTTTCTCTTACAACCTTTGGAAATAACAAATATTAATACCTCTCTAAACAATGCGAAGAGAACGCCGAAAAAATTCAAATTTTTTAATACTGCGCGAACTTTGAAGTCACCGTTTCTCCTTTAACAGTAACGAATAAAGAAACGATACTCCAGAATTTCGATAATCCACGCTGATAACGTTTTTCCTCTCCTTTCAACGTAGAAGTCAATTTGGAGAGTTGTTTCTTACGTAATTTCATTTCGGTGATTTGTTTATTTAAATCGTTACATCTTTGTTGAGCTGTTCCTATACGATTTTTCAAGTAATTAATTTCGTTTTCTCGTTCTGCAAAATTAAAGTTTACATTATTATAGATTAATGAGACTCAAGATCTGAAATAATTCATCTGCACAATCGAGGCAGTGAAAACAATCAACACGAAGCATATACTCACCGGAGTAACTTTTCATAACAGAAATAATACTTTCATTCATATTGGGAGATGAAGGTTCGGTAATATCAGAACTACAGGTAACATTTGTGTTTCGTTTGGGTGACAGAGGTGCTGCATCCAAACTAGACTCATCAAACGAGTAAGAACTACTATTGTCGTTACTAGTGGTCGGAGTAGCTCTCAAGGATTGCTTCCATTTGCTTGATATTTTCTAGAACGAAACAAATGATCCACATGAAAAATAATCTCAGATAAAAAATTCAATTCGTGCCGAATCGTCGATTCAATGCAACCACTTTGAGCAGGGAATAGGAGTCGACTCCCGAGTCTGAGTCAGACTGACTCCAAATTGACTCCGACTCCAGCCTGACTCTGGAGTCGAGCCGGAGTCAGGGAGTTAATGTCAAAGATTGACTCTGGAGTGAAGTCGGAGTCAGGAGTCAGGGTGGAGTTTGACTCCGGAGTCAAGGTGGAGTCAGGAGTCAACTTTTCCCCTTGACTCCGGGAGTCAGGTGGAGTCAGAAGTCAACTTTTTGGCTAATTTCTTTTCTCTACTTTAAAATCGAAGTCAAACTGACTCAAACTACGGCTTGATTCCGGAGTCAAGCCGGAGTCAGGTGGTCAAGGCAAAGGTTGACTCCGAAGTCAACCAGGAGTCAGGAGACAAGGTTGAAATTGACTCCGGAGTCGAGGTGGAGTCAGGAATCAGGGTGTGAGTTTGACTCCAGAGTCATGGTGGAGTCAGGAATCGTGGTCTGAAAATGACTCCGGAGTCAAGCAGGAGTCAGGAGTCAGCTTTCTCCCCTGACTCCGGAGTCACTTTCTCTCTTGACTCCGGGAGTCAAGCCGGAGTCAGGAGTCAACTTTTTGGCTGACTCCTATTCCCTGATTTTAAGTGACAGTTCTCAAAAGACATTAGGTGTTACACATAGACAAAGTATTCTGAAATTTGAGACAAACAGGTTACAAGATTTAATTTTTGAACTTTCTCACCGGTAGTAGGATCAAAGTAAAATGAATCTCATCGAGAAACTTTGGTTGAATCGACGTGAAATTCTAAAATAAATAAAATGGTACCCCAAGATGTTGTTTTCCATACAAATGTTCCTTTTTGTTGTGAAATGTTACAAACCACTGGTCACAAGCTTTGCAATACAATTCTTCATTATCTTCTTCCTAAACATATATCAAATTTCAGTTAAAATATTCCAACTTTGAATTCGGATCATTCCAATTTACCTCGATTTCATCGGTAGCATCGAAATCAGATTCTTCGGTACCGTTAGTTTGCCTTCCTGTAAAACACAACCATTGTTCACATGAATTATGCTCTTATCACCGACGATTAGAATTTTTAATCCAGATCCACCTACTCTTAGCTCTTTTCCATCGAAGATAGGTCTGATAAGCATCAGATTTACGATAAACTCTTAGTTCCTCTCGATACCTTTTCTTATCGATTTCAGCCTTATCCAAATAAAATTTTTTCTGCGATTTGTCCAACTTGGTCCACTCGTTACCCAATAATTTAGTAACCTATGACGAAACCCCTCAGTTGAAACGAATCGAAAAGGATTAAATATCGTATTCGAATGTATACTAACTTCGTGAAATGGTAAATTTTTATAATGTTTCCTTTTATCGATAAGATAAAATACGTAACCGGTTGAAGGAGCTTTGGGAGGTTTTAAATTAGACATATCTGCAGGTTTTCGTTTTCTTCCTTTAGGCCAACCTCCTTTTCTTTTACCCTGAAAAAATACTTTGTTTCAATTGAAGAATTTTTTCAGATTTTTCAAATTTTTTTTGTATGTACTTACTTGACCAGAAGTATAACTTTGTATGGACGAATCGCTATTATTACTTTCGGAGGTAGAGGCTGTTTTCGTAGATAACATAAGACGTTTCATACTGGGAGAACTAGTAGTTGGTTTGCGATTATGTCTAGGAACGAAATTCATATCATATTCGGAGGTAACAGTTTCCTCCGGAGTGGTCTCCGTTAGAGTTTCAGTTTCAATATCACCGTCGCCTTCGTCCAAGGAAGAACTCTCGCAGGTTTCTTGTATCACATCCAAACTCTACAATCGATAAATTATTTAGCCAAGGAATATCATTCGGAATCGAAGAAGTATTTACCGATATTAACGGATAATGCAGAGGATCGTCCATGGATAGAGATGTTTCATCGGAGCTGGACAACGGTTGAGATGACAACAGCTGAGCGGTGACGCTGTGTAGGTCATCTATACCTAATCCATGAACTTCATTGGTTAAATCTTCAGCTAGCGCGTACCATTCGCATCTGTATCGATAAAATAATAATTCAGTTGTAAAAGCGTTATATTTTATACAAATTTACGTACTGGTGAACTTACCCTCTTTCGTTGTTTACAAATATGCCGCTTAAATCGGCCGACGATTCTGAGTGAGAATCCTCTTTCTTGATGTCGATCTGAAACCCTGACATGGTAGTCGATCAAAGTATCAACAACGTAATGCGTTCTCATTCTTCGGAATAAAACAAGGTGTTTGATTCGACTTCATTGCTTCTTGTTCCGAGTGCATTCAAGTTCATGTGAAAATATTCAGATTTTCATTGTTTGTTTTTCCAAAGCGAGTAATTGAAACGCCACGAATTTAAAATAACTTGCACTAATCACTGTATGACTTCATTACGTATTTATTTTCGAATCCGAACAAATTGAGCGATCGCAATTGTCAATTAAAACAATAATTAACAATTCATCTCATCTCATCACAAATTTTTTCTGGGAATGATAATGATAAGAAATAAAAATAAAAAAATTTGAAACTGAACGTTTGCTTTCATGTTTTCCAGAACAAAACTTTCGATTATCGCAGTTCAATTTTCATTCCAGAAACATGGTTCGTGAATTCAGGAAAGATTCATTTATGCAGCTGGCTAAAAAGTCAAATAACCAAAGCCAACAAAAATGTATTATCAATCAACGAAATTCTACAATGTCGGTAGGAGAAAAGATTGAAAAATTCGTGTAATTTTTTTCAAATTTAAGAATTTCTGCGAAGTTTGAGGCGAAATTTCAATAATATTTCAATTCCTGGCGAAGAAAAGTACCCAATAATCCACCCGGTCAAGTCGCAAAATGGTTGTTTACTCTAGAAACTTGGTAAGTTTTACCATCATAATTCCGAGTAACTTTTTAACATATTTCCAGCACATTTTTCATTCTTGAAACTACGCTAATATTATTATAACTCATCATTGTGTGCCATTTTTCCAGAATGCTAATGAAGTTTTCGCTGGTTACGATGCACTTTCACAGCCTGCCGAATCGTATGGAAACAGCGTACGTAAAATATAAATAAACAACACCATTACTGCAATCCAACAATCATCATGGATCAGCAAACTGATTTGTGCTTTTTGTTTATAGGAACAAGTCGAATATTTATGGGCTCGTAGTGCTTATGAACATGCAGAAATACACTATGATGTATGTAAATCAATCTGACGCTGAAAGTTTCTCGTATAATTTAGAAACACCATACATACGATGCTTATTTACGTTTTGTTTTCGTTCACCAGTTACTATTATCAGTTGATGCGAAACTCTTAAGACTCACTCCAATTGACGAAGAAATATATAAACATTTCAAGGAACAATTTCCAGATTTCAAGTTGGACGTCATCGATGAAGATTTCTTGAAGAGTCCCCAACAAAAAGAAGTGAGTATTAAATATACTCGACATAAAATTATTACGAACTAGTTTCTTATCTTCGGATAATTTTCAGCTTTGGAGGGAATTCTGCGAGCAGTACAAGACCAGAGTTGAGAATTACAATTTCGCCACGTTACTTCGTTTAAAATGTGATCAAGATTATAGTCCAGATAATACCACGTTGGCTCCCAGGATTCAATTTTACGCTATAGAAATTGCTCGTAATAGAGAAGGACTGAATGACGAAATCAGGAAAAAAATCAAGACTGAAATACCGCCTCAATCTCAATCGGTGAATAATGATCAGCAATAATGTAACATTACTCCGTTTATAAATTTGTTACTGATAATTTATGTAAGTTATGTTGTTATTAATTCCTATTTCGAATATATCGTACTTTTTTTCATTTGTCGAATTGATTTCAGTTATGTTGAAAATTATTGTCAACGTCATAATATGAAAAAAGGCTTACAACGTAAAAATTCTAAAACCGTGCGCAATTAAAAATATTCCATTTAAATTTGCTCCCGTTGATTTATTCCCGACGTAGCTGCTAAAATTACGTAATAATTAAACTCGTATAACGTAAACCTTTTTATGTAGCTATACGTGAAACATTTGTATCCATCTACGAGCGATAAATTCAGCTGGGTAGTAAAACACGTTAAATGCGCTTACAACGGTTAAAAAGTTGCCGCATTCATAAATCAACATTTAAAAAACAAATTTAAAACAAAGTTTTAAAAAGAAAAATAATACTCCGCATAAAAACCGCTCATACGTATATTATTCGGATAAAGGTTAATTTGTTAGGGGTTCTTAATGTGCGGTAGAGGTATGAATATAAAATGAGCTTTTAAACTTGAAACTTGGTCATAGAATTCAGTTTAACGGTCGTAAAAAATAATATAATGTTGGGTACGTTTGATTTTGAAAGATTTCTCGAAAATGTTTCGTCAAGATCCATGAATTTTTATTCTCGGATGATTCAAAATTATCAGACACATCCAATCCAAGATTTACCTTTGATGACCTGATGGAATTTGAAATGTAGAAGATACGTAGGGGAGAAGTTTTTTTTGGAAGTAGATTAAGTATTTAAAATCATTCAATCCTTTGCTTGCGGTTATCAATGATGCTTCCGCGTTGAACAAAATTTTCTCCACTTATGAATAATTCACTGAATTATTTATTATTTATTTTTTTCGTAGACGAAACATAGGTATGGTCAATATTTCAATTACATCGTAAGATTTGTTGAAAAGTACCTTCAACAACAAAAATTCTTTAAATGTGGCAGTGATTGTAGAAAGGGCCGTTAACTGCGATTTGTGAAATTTGTCAGGAAAGCGAAAAAACAAAACTGAAATAAATGTTATCACGTCGTATTTTTCCCCTCTAATTTCTTTATTTATGGTGAATTAATTATATTATTATTGGTTTTTCTTTTTCCTTCGCGTTTAATAACAGAATATTTATGAATATTAAAAAAAAATTATTTATAAGATTGCAAGCGGCTACAATAACCAGTTCGGAAATATCGTATTTCTGAAGTTGGGAGGCTCACTTCAAACGAAAAATTAAGGGGTTAAAATTGATTTTTGGGCAATTTCAACTACATAGGGTTGTAGAGGAAGGTTTTTAGAACAAAAAAACAAAAAAAAACGAAAAACGATTTTTTGACATTTAACGGCTCTTTTTACAATCACTACCACAAATGTCTGAATATTAAATAAATCCAGTTACTTTGATCAGCACTTCCCATTATATTCCAATCCAATGTCTGTTGAGAAAAAAAGATCATGAAAAATGACGAAGAAATTTAACAATTCATTGAAAATTTCTAACTGGTTCCAAAAATTGACGCTCCTGATAACTTGATAAGTTATTTATAATTACATATTATTTTGTAGGTAAATATGTTTTCCGAGATCTCGTTCATTTCAGAAACTCTCTGCATTCCCTTACTCATTTGAAAACAGTAAGTATTTCATAGAAAAATACACAGGTATCAAAAGTTGAATAAAAAATGCACAACAAATTCTCAACAAAAAAAAATACAAATTATGAAAAATCTTGACGCGATGGAGTAGAACTGAAATAATATTCGAACTCAGCTCTAAAGAGTAGGCAGGTCAGAATCACCAATCAGAATCAATTATGCAGAAAAAAATTGTTGACTTGCCAGCCTTCGATGTTTCCATTGTTATAAATGGAAAATGTTAAGATAGTGTTTCATTACAAAAAATCGATTGTCTGGGAAAATCAAGCCTAAAAAAAATGAATAGAACATGAATAGTAGAGCGTAAAATTTTCTTTCTGTAGAGTCCAATTAGTTTTTTTCTAGGAGGCTTAGTTTTTGAGATATTTTCAATAAAAAATAAGTTGTACTTTGAACTTTCAAATGAAATATCTCGAAATCTAAGCATCCTAAGAAAGAATTAATTACACTATACAGAAAGGAAATTTTATACTCTACAAATTAAGTTCCATTCATTTTTTTGTTTAACCCTCCCTTTACTCAAAAAATTGATTTCAAGTGTCAGAAGTTATGGTATCAAAAAGTGTAAAAAAAATATTCAATAAAAAATTCAAATTGTAAAACATCCTTTGGTGATGGAATTTTTTCACTACTTTTTTCGTGATCAGCGTGAAACATACTATACAAATCATCCATTAACTTCAAATTAGGCTCATTCCATGTCAACTCGACCAGGTTTTGACCTTGGGTCCTCCGATTTCGCTCAATTTTTTTTTACGAATTCTCCTCGATGGTATACTGAAGGAATCGCCGTCATTCCGATCCTACTCCTTCAGGGGGGGGGGGGGCAAGCAGTGGCTTTTGAAATTTTTGTATAATTGGGATTTTTTGCGAAATGGCTCAACTTCGAAGGAGCAGACCTCGAGATTGGTTAGGCCTAAGATGAATTTGTTCATACGATTTTGTAGAGAATTGAAAGGAGATTCAAAATTGATAATCACTTTTTGAAAAGTTCAAAGTTGAGCTTTTGTGATGGAAGCTCAACTTTTATGATAAGTACAAAACATAAAGGGTCCCATTTAAAAATCTGAAAAAATTACTATGGAGAGAACATTTTAAGATTTTTCAACTAATTACTTTTCACGATGGGATATCAATACCCCTGGGGGGGAGGGCACAAAGGTCCTAAATTTTGGTAAAAATTCAAAAAAAATGGAAAAAGTGGAGTAATACATCGATTTCTACTGATTCGAAAGCGCTGAGTTCGAATATATGCTTAGTTTTTTCATTAGACCCCTATGAACTCCCCCTATCAGCTCCCTAATGAGGTCAAAATTCAAAAAAATGAAAAACGTTTGTTGGGTTTTTGAGGGTGCTGAGTTCGAATATTTGCTTATTTTTGGGATTCGACCCTTTAGTAGCCCCCTAGCCCTCAATTTTGAAAAAACGCATGCAAAATAATGGAAATAGCATGTGTCATATCGATTTCTACTAATTCGAGAGTGCTGAGCTCGATTATCAACTTACTTTCTCGATCCGCCTCCTTCGTTCCCCACACTGACCCCCAAATTACTAAAAAATTTTAAAAATCAATGTTATTTTTCAAAATTGGGGGCTAGGAGGGCACCAAAAGGTCGAATCCCAAAAATAAGCAAATATTCAAACTCAGCACCCTCAAAAACCCAACAAACGACACGTCATACGTTATTTTTCATTTTTTTGAATTTTGACTTCATTAGGGAGCTGATAGGGGAGTTCAGAGGGATCTAATGAAAAAACTTAGCATATATTCGAACTCAGCGCCTTTGAATCAGTAGAAATCAATGTATTAGGTACACCACTTTTTCCATTTTTTTGAATTTTTACCAAAATTTAGGACCCCTGTGCCCCCCCAGAGGTATTGATATCCCACCGTGAAAAATAATTAGTTGAAAAATACATAAAATGTTCTCTCCATAGTAATTTTTTCAGATTTTTAAATGGGGCCCTGTTGAGCCTCCATCACAAAAGCTCAACTTTAAATTTTTCAAAAGTGATTATCAATTTTGAATCTCCTTTCAATTCTCTACAAAACCGCATGAACAGATTCATCTTAGACCTAACCAATCTCGAGATATGCTCCTTCAAAGTTAAGCCATTTCGCAAAAAATCCTAATTATACGAAAATTACAAAGGCCATTCCCCGCCCCCCTGAAGGATTAGGATCGGAATGACGGTGATTCCTTTATTAGACCATCGAGGAGAACTCGTAAAAAATTTTTGAGTGAAATCGGAAGACCCAAGGTCAAAACTTGGTCGAGTTGACATGGAATGAGCCAATAATTTTTCTCTCTAGAGTCGAGCTCCTTAAGAACAGAATTTAGTAATAGACACGTGAAGGAATCATATTCATAAATCAACAAAATTTTCACTCACTTCACAAATTTGCGAGAAGTACGTAAATAAAAATGTTATCTACCAATTGATTTATGGACAAAATTTTAATTCAGGTATATTTCCGAGAAACATTAACCCTTGTAGGTCACACTTAGTGAAATTTATAAATTATTATGACTTTTTGATGACTCTGAGCAGCTGAGCCTCTGCAGGATATCGCCATAGGCGGCGTTTGATAATTTTTCCGTGTGGTGCTCCTATATGAGTATCATGGTTGCTCAGATTTAACCCCCCCCCCCGTCTTTTCAACCAGATCATTAGTTCTGGTTTCTGACGAATCTTCTTACAGGTACCAGTGTAAAATTCGAGGGAAAATAGTAACTTGAATGTCTTTTTTTGAGTCGCAAGGTAACCAAACAATCAGCCTTTTTTTCAACAAGTATCACTTATAGAAATCAATACTCTAATTTTTTTGTAAATATCGAATATTTAACTACATTAAAAATTTTTTTTTGTCCAGTTCAGATTTTTTGGTCTAAAAATTCTACATTTATGTGGGTATTTCTTGCAATTCATTAAATATCTACCCATCTACCCTCTTTCTCTCCTACAAGAAATCAAAAACAAGCACTCGATATCAACAAATTCTATGAGAGCTCCTTCATTTTTTCCGATTTGCTTCCCTAAATAGAAAACCAGAAAGGAGGTTTGTGTGAAGAAAAAACTGTCAATAATTTTGCTATTGTAATATAATTTATTATTGACCCCGAGCGAAGCGAGGACGAAAATTTTTGCGGAAAACGACAATCGAAACTGAAATTCTATCAATCTTTTCCATTTCCTTTACTAGAAAGTGTAATTTGTGACTTTTGATTTTTTTTTTTGGAAAAATTCGTGACTTTGATAGTCTACAACCTGACAGGCATCTTAAAAATGTGACCAATGGATTTTTCTTGTTTTTTCACCCTTCCTCCCACTTCCTTGAACATCATAATACAGAATATCATGACCCTCCTTCTCCCCTACAGTCTACGGCTCTGTAAAAAGGATATTTCCAAATTTTACAATTTAAAAACACTATAATTTAGCCTTAGTAGAACGAGTACAAATATTTTTTGAATGTAGGTACCTACTATGAACATTTTTTTAAATAGCGTGCTTGAGATTTCAATTTTTCGAAAAATGAATACGATACCTTTGAAAAAAATTTTTTTGGCCACTTCAATTATTAATACAATTTTGGTAGATTTTTAAAATCTTCAATGTAAAATTTTAATAGTATATGTTGGCAATTTTTTCGTGTGGTGCTCAGCACCACACGGATTTTTCCGAGTGGTGCTCGAGCATGCGAGCACCGCATCAAACGCCGCCAATGGATATCGCAGAGGATGGCTCAACGCAGGGGCGCTTCAAATTTTATTTTTCTTATACCCAAGGTCCACCACTCATGAAGTCAATTTGAACAATTTTTTCTACTTGCATATTTTTTCATCAGTACCTTAAATCATTCCTAATTAATTGTAATAAAATTCCCCCAAAAATTTTAAAACATGCAACCCAGACCGAAAAAACGCTTTTTAGTTGTTATCAGTCACCCATGGAGCAAGTTCATTGGGGTGGAGGAATTTTAGCATTTCATATATCATTTATTTAAAGGCATTAGTGAATTTCACCAAGTGTGACCTACGTGTACAAACACTATTCTGAAGCATAACGGTTAGTAAACCTAGTCTGCTATTTAAACTCCAAACTCTAGAATATCTATCAATTTTTTACAAAGTGATTTCGAGGTCTGAGGCAAGAAATACTCGCACGCCTGAATTTCCCATTCAACTCAACGACAATAATCTTCAATTTAGTTACCTACATGATGAGAAAAAGAAAGAAATGAAAATAATACATCCAGACTTATATGTAGACACCTACTTATTTTACACTCCTGGAAACAGCGATAGTGAGAGAAGTTGGGATATGTTTTGCCATCAGTACCACACCAAGGACTGTCCGGTACATCGTTCGTGACACACATATCCATACAAATCGATCCATCAGCATCAGGAACAAAAACCATCAAAACTACTAACACGAAAGCTACATAATATGTTGGAATGGAAAGAGAGGGAACATTAATTATTAATCTTAATACATATAAAAAATTTATTGTTGTGTTAACTTATGGGGGAAAAATTTAACGCTTACCGAAGACGCCTAACGAAAAAAACCCTTTTGACATGTTAAATTTTTTTCAACAGGTATTAAATTCAATAGATAAGGTAGCTTATGAACAGTATGGATCACGGTTTGGCACAGAAACTGTAATGAGATTGATTAAACCGACTAACTGATTTTTCTTCAATCAATTTCCTTATTTCGAATTCAAAAATGTAATTAACTGACGAGGCCAAAATTTCAAATTAACATTTCAAACAATGTCGTGGAGTGGAAAATTCAACAATGTGTAATTACAAAAATACGTTTACGAAATCGATCATTTTAAACAATAAAAATAGAAAAATTTGTTATTCCCCCAACTTTATGTTGATTTTATCAAATGTCATTAAAACTCAGGCAAATTTTTTCCAATTTTTTCACGTCAAACAAAACGTCATCACAAAAACTTGGTGTGAAAAAATGTCTTATTTTTATGAATTGACCCCAAGCACTATAATATAACCATGTTAAAAAAAGAAAAGAAGCTCAAAAACTTACTTGTTCAAAAAAATTTTAAAATGACTCCCAATGAGCTTTCGGAGTGCTTCATTCATTTCTGGGGCCATTTTAACCTCCTACCCAAAAGTGAACCTTCGATGGTGGGAGTGGGACCCAAATCAAAAAATTTCCACCTTCATCGAGTAAGGTATTAAAATCAGTGTTTTTCACGTCCTGAATTCATTTTTGTTTCTTTCAACCCTAAACCAGAAGGTCATTGTTTAGGAATGGGAGTGGGATGATCAGCATTGATAAATTTTCAACTTTATAGAGTGAGGCCTCGAAATTCATGGGCTTTGATCTCCTGAATTCATTTCTACCATTATTTTCATTTCCTACCCAAAGCCGAGCATCTGAAGCGAGAGGGTAAGTCCGAAATTGAAAACTAATTGTGGAAATTTTCAATTTTTGCTCACTCTATCTCCAAAAGTCGATTTTCGAGTTTGGTGTCGAGATAACTACAGAAATGGATTCGGAGGATCAAAAACCATAGATTTAGGTAGAAATATCACTCGATGAAGTTACAAAATTTTCGATTCTGGTCCCATTAAATCCCATTAACTGGAATTTCGCAAACGGAAAACTTTTCTGAAGATTCAATACAGGCATCGTAACCAAATTTTTCCAAAAAAAGGTGACTTTAGTGACTTTTGGAAGTGAAAAAGTGGCCACTTTTCTTGAATTTTGAAGTTTTACAGATCTTTTACATAAATGATATTCATAAAGCACGGGGGGGGGGGTATTTTTCGCGTAAAGTTCTTACAATCCAAAATTGTGTAAGTAGAAACATGATTAAATTTTTTTTCAATAACTATAGTTACCGTCATTTTTTACGAGATTTTTAGATGTCCCTTTTCTAGCCATAAAAACGACTCAAATGAAATTCCCAAAATGTTTGCCCCCCCCCCCATATAAAACTCTAGGATTTGGATTTATTACAGAAAAAATCTCAAATAAAAAGGAAAAACTTCATTTTATAGAAAAATTATAAAGCTATGATAAATGAAATACATACATAAATGATGCCAAAATTCGGGGTTTTCCGGATTTAAAAATTGAAAATTTCTTCAAAATTCATTCCTCCTCTCTCTCCCTCTCAAAGGAACACGTGCTTCAATTTTATGAATAAAAAATCAGTCAAGAGAAGCAATAATGTTAGGTAGATAAAAAAAGGGGGATCGTGATAATTCAACCCGAACGGAGCAAGGGTGAAATTGAAAAAAAAATAAGCAAAACAACACTTTTCTAGATGATTCATCTTTTTTTTGAACTTGAATTCCAGAGAAAATTCCAAAATTTCCTGACTTTTCCAGACTATCAAAATGCCTTCACTTTACCAGGTTTTAAAGAAAGTGGACAGGAAAAAATATAAATTTTTGTGATTTTTTTCCAATTAAAAAAATTAAAAGTAACCAAAATGACTTGAGTGACTTTTTGGTGAAAAAAGTGACCAAAATGACTGTCGATGAAAAAAGTGACCGCCACTTTAAAAGTAACTTAGGTATGTATGTACTACGATGCCTGTTCAAGTAAAAAAAGGCAAAAAAGGTATGTACTGTAGGCAAATTAGACAAAAAACATTTCTGGCCAGCAAAGCTTTTATTGCGGAAAACTGTCGAGAGAGGTCCCCTGAGTAACCCAGGCATCATAGCGAAATTTCGAAGAAAAAAGTGACTTTTAGTGACTTTTTTGAGGAAAAAGTGACCAAAAAGTGACCAAAAAGTGACCAAAAGTAACCAAAAATTGAATTTTTTTCGGGGGGGGAGGGATTTTTTTACAGTTTTTTTAGGGGAAATTTTTTTTTGTAGTTTTCTGCAAACATTTCAAAGATAAATCAACTGAAACGACGTGAATAATTTCATTCCAGGTATCACAGCGAAATTCTATCAAAATTAACTTTTAGTAACACTTTTTTCGAACAAAAAGTAACCAAAAAGTAATCAAAAAATGAGCAAAATGTAACCAAAAATTCAATTCCTTAGATGGGGGGGGGGGGGTATTTTTTTGAAGTGCGCTGCAATCATTTTAAGGATAAACGTGAATAATTTTATCAAATTCTTTCATCAGAACTGCAAACAAATAATAATTTTATTACAGTTGTAACTTGTAACACACAGTAGGTACTGCCGAATTCTAATGTTGAAAAGTTCCCAAAAATGTTCCGGAATTCGTAAAAAGTTCCGGTTTTTTATTTCACCACTACTACAGCTAAAAAAAAGAAGGCTGAGAATTCAATAAAAAAATGAGGGGAGGGCGTCAAAATTCAATGAAAAAATTAGATATGTAATCTAAAAATCGAATTTTTTTTAGTGGCACTTTAGGAGGCAGATATACATAATTAATTTATTTATACAGATTTGAGCAAAGAAAAATTGAAAAATGACGAGATTTTTGGAACAAACAATTAATATATGACCTATGGTATCTACTCTTAAAATCTAAATCAGTAAATTTTTGCAAAACTGTACCTTTTTGAATCAGTGAAATGAATTTATTTGAAAATCTGTGATATTTCAATTATTTGATTGATTTATTCTGTCAAATGGGGAATTGACTCAAAAATCAATTACTGTACTGATTTTAAAAAAAACAGTATTTTTTCAAATTTAGAAATAGAATTATCTTTTTTTTTGAAAAATCATTATCAACTTTTAATTTTTTTCTTGAAGAATTTTGAAAAATACATAGCAATTTTTACCTAAACAATTTAATTTTTGCTTTAAATTTCGAAAAAAAGTGACTTTGGAAGGAAAAAAGTGACTTTGGGAGGAAAAAAGTGACTTTGGAAGGAGAAAAGTGACTTTGGAAGGAAAAAAGTGACTTTTAGTGACCTCTGGATGAAAAAAGTGACTTTTAGTGACCAAAGTCGAAAAAAGTGACAAACACCCTAAAAAAGTGACCTGCTATGATGCCTGTAACCTCTAAAAGTTACCACTCCCCAGACCCCCTGCTAATTTTTTTTAATGAGATTCCACCTCCTAAAAATGGTTTTTCGCTTCTATCTCCTTTGGATTTGATTTTGCGTCAAAAATAGTTCAATACTCCTTTGTTCTACGGTCCATTTCCAATATTTTCGGTAGGATACATTTTTTTGTACAACGATGAGCAGAGGAGAACGAGAGTCCTGAAGGAGGAGGTTATGGGGAAAATACCATAATTTAAATTTAAAAACGCGATTGAGGGGTGAGGTAGAATAGACTCGTAGGAGGGGAAGTGTGTCAAGATACCTTTTTGAACCTATTCCCCCTCCTACGTGTCCATCCTACCTCACCCCTCAATTATATTGCCACTGCTAAATAAAAACAAATGGGTATGGTGGGGTGGGCACAAAGGAAAGGGAGGGGGGGGGGGTCAAGTGGGTATTAATACCACCAATTTACATAATACAAATATGTACTACTATTTTCATAGCCAAAGCATACAGTTTAGTACGATTTTATACCTGCTATCATCACGTTTTTAAATGACGGTATTTTCTCCATAACCCCTCCTACAGGTATCTCTACCTCCTCTACTCATCGTTGTACGAAAAAATGTTTCCTACAAAAAATGTTGGAAATTGACTGTAGAACAAAAAATTACTGAACTATTTTTACCGCAAAATCCAATCCAAAGGAGATAGAAGCGAAATACTGTTTTTTAGAGGGTGGAACACATAAAAAAATTAGCAAGGGGTGAGGGGGTGGTAAATTTTAGGGGTAACTCAGGGGACCTCTCTCTGCAGTTTTCCGCAATAAAAGCTTTTCTGGCCGGAAATGTTGTTTTTTGTCTAATTTGCCTACACTATTGTGACCAGTCGCGTCGTCAGAATTGAAAATTGGGGGGGGGGCACAAAAGGGGCCGTGTGTTGGACAACTTTTTTTGCTTTTTCGAAATGGAAAAGAGGGAGGGGGAAGGGGAGTGGAAACTGACTTTTTTCACCTGCTAAAAATGGGGAGGGGGTAAAAAGGGAGCCTTCTTCTGCCATTTCGTCGCAGATAGATCATAGAATTGTAATTTTGCTCATGCCCGAGTGAAGCGAGGGCGAAGCTTTGAAAAAATTGGATTTCTAATGTCCTAAAAAGACATTTTTTCATGTTTTAATGCTTTGAAAATCCTATCTGATGTAAGCGTAATGTAAATTTATAAATGCAACATAAGTTTTTGGGGGGGGGGGGGCAAGCGGGGGCCAGAATTTTTTTCGGGGGGCCTCCCCCCGGGCCACCCCTTGACGACGCCTCTGAATGTGACCAAGAGGAGGTATCAAGTAGCCAACATGCTAATGTATTGACTTCTAAGGAAGGGCAGTTGGCCATTAGGCTATCTTTTTTTCTGCACTTTAAATTCGAAAAATTAAAGACATTCGAATAAGAATCGCGAAAAATGATTTTTGCACCATTAGACATTGGAGTTGGACTGGCAGTCTAGCAAGTCAAGTAGCTATATATGACCAGTTTTAGCTCAACTAAAGAATTCCTGCAAATGCCGAAACCAAGGGGACGTGATCTTTTCAATCAACAACCAGAAATTGCGCTTACCACCCTTGGGCAATTTCCATTCGAGCCATCGATAAGTAATATTCTACAGCATGGAAGATGATTTGAGAAGCCCTCGTATAACAATAAACAAGATCGCGAAAAAAGCGAAAAAACAGTTTTTCACACTCGGCAAACGAAACTAGGTACATATATATGAAGCAAGGGTAAAGAGAGCGAACGAATAACTTCATAGAGGCTTGTTTCCATCTCGGCGCTTGCTTTTCGTTTTCGGGTAACTCGCAGACAGCATGAGTGATGTACTACCCTGTGCTTCTCTCATAACTTCATCCAACCCGATCATGGCCCACATGGGAATCTATGACAAATGTATCCTTCCGCTAACTTCAAATTAGTTGCGAGAGAGAACAGTGCAAACGTCGAGGCGTGAGAGGGTCATTGCAACACCCTTATAATGTAGAAGAAAATAGCAAAAGGTGGAGAAGGGTATTATCATCCGGTAAACATTAGATATTATTTCAATGCTTCATACGCTGCGCTGTCTCGCTGCAAACCGTATCCTCTACCAGGTTATCCTCGTCCCCGTCGCTCACTCAATCTCTACTCTCTAGCTCTCTAGCTTACGTGCTTCATACGATTAACATGATTTCCAACTCGTTTACACAGCTTCAACATCTACATGTTGTCTTTCCCTCAATTAAAGATATTTCGTCATGCATGATTTTACAATCCCCGGAGAACACACCGAGCCATCTCACATTCGCCAGTTTCGCCGATTTAAATTTATTTTTCCACTTGCGTATACGTAGAAGTAGATGTAGGTACGTTACCTACGTACCTATACCTACTACGTATACTTACCTCATCCTCTCTTATTCTGCTTACCGTATATTAATAACTTACAAACGCCAACCAACATATACACTGCACGCATACTACGTAGGTACTACCTTCCCTCGCCCCCTCTCCCATTGCTTCTCTAGTACCCCGATGACATGAGAATTTCAACTCGAACCGACGCGCAATTTACATTCCTCCGCATCCTTTACACCCCATAACTCGACTTACCTTATATTTGTTTCGCGAAAACAACCATTCGCAAATGTATCACTTGCGAGGTAAATAAAATTATACTCGAATATTAGTAGCTACCTAAATCTTTTCCCATTTTTCGATACAACGCACAGCGTTCTTCGGGGGAATTTTTTTTCTATTATTTCTCACGAGGCGACGTCGTGTCGTATAAAATAATTATGTGCCTAACTGCCTATAGGTAAAGAGTAGGTCATTGACGAATTTAGATAACTTGAACAGATGTGCCAATTTGTTTGAGCGTAGACTGTTTCCTTCTCATTCCACTTTTTCATTACTGAAACAGTTTTCAAAATTTAAAAACATTATTTCCATTTTCAAATTGAAAACTCATCAGAAAATTGAACAATTTTCCAAAAATTGAGCATATTATCCTAAAATCAGAGAAATTTTTCTAAAATAGAACACATTTTCCTAAAATTGGACATACTTATTTTCCAAAAAAAACGGCCAAATTTTCCAAAAAAATTATAAATTTTCTGAAAATGGAAAAATTTTTAAAAAACGCAGGATTTTCCAAAACTTTATTTTTTCAGAAAATTACGCTTTTTGCCATATTTTTTTACATAACATAAACATTTTTCAAAATTTGAAAAAATCATTTTCATCTCCAAAATAGAAAAATCATCAAAAAAGGGAACCATTTTCCCAAAAATTGAGCATATTTTTCTGAAAAAAGATGAATTTTTTCAAAATAGGACACATTTTCCTAAAATTGGACATTCTTATTTTGCCAAAAATGGGTCAATTTTCCAAAAAATAATGAATTTTGTAAAACTGGATTTTTTTTAAATACACAATTTTCCAAAACTTGATTTTTTTTTTTTTAGAAAATTGGACAATAATCTGACATAATTTTCCAAAAATTGAAAACTTCTCAAAAAAATTAGGCAAGTTTGCCTTTATAGCGAAAACTTTTAGTCGTGGATAACCTTATGATGTCAAATAATAATTTTTTTTTAATTTATGATTTTTTTGTTATATGTAAGTACATATGTGTCAGATATTCAAGTCTTTTTCTATATTTCTGTAACATTTTCAGACTTCAGATTCTTAATTGCCAAGCATTTTCAATAAATTACGAGTAAATAAATATCATTATGTCAGCCGATTTATTGTAATTCCTTAAGTTTTAGAAAGTGCAACAAAAATTCAATCCATCGATTCGTTAAATTCTTTCAAAACGAATTCTAAATTTCTTCAGAGTATATGAATTGGATTTTCAAAATTGATTAAATGCCACTCATTTTTTTCACATTAGGTTTCAAAAATTATTCAAGAATTTTACAATATAAATTTTTCAAAACTCTTCACTTGAGCTACCGGTATATATACAAAATAGATACGAGGGAAACCAGTAGCTAAATCGTGTGATGAATTTTTTGCGATTAAAATCCATTCCAATGATCTTCCCAACCTCAAAAATGAGAAATAAACGTGCGATTAATTTGCGATTAAAATTCATCGTAAATTAATCGCACGTTTATTTCTCAATTTTGAGGTTGGAAAGATCGTTGGAATGGATCTTAATCGCAAAAAATTCATCCTATGATTTTTTTTGAGCATTTTTGAGCTGCGATTTATTTGCGATGAATTTTATTCGCAAATTAATCGCACGTTTATTTCTCATTTTTGAGGTTGGGAAGATCGTTGGAATGGATTCTTATTAGCATAAGTTGATCAATTACTTCAAATCTAGACGATTGATTGGTATAATGAATTCATTTCCCAAAAACCGAACATAATCTTTATATGGAAACGATTTGATGGGTAAAATTTGATTTTAAAAATTTGATCACCCATTTCATAGATTGATTCTAAAATTTTCCACTGCGTGGACAGTTTTCTAAAAAATGGACAGGTTCCAAAACATTGGACCATTTCACACAAGTAAAAAGATTAGTTTTTCAAAAGTTGGGCTTTCTTAAAAGTTAACGGTTTTCCAAATTAGAAGTATTTAAAAAAAAATAGAACCATTTCTCAAAAATTGAATGATTTTTCTAAACTTGGACAATTTTTCGAGAGTTACATGATTCTTCAAAACTTGAACAATTTTTCCAATATCTGAATAATTTTTTCCAAATCTCGAACAACAAGCATCAAACATAGATTTTGGGAAAAAATAGAGACTTTAGTGACTTTTCATAAGGCAAAAAGTGACATATTTTTCGAAAAAAGTGACAGTTTTTTCAATTTTTTTTCTCATTAATAAATACCCTCCCCTCCCCCTATTTTTTCATAACTCAAATTGTATTTCTCTCTGCGATAGTGCTGAGAAAACTTTTTTTTTTGAAATTTTTTTTATTAATAAATCTTTGTCAAGGTATCAATTAACAAAGCTGGTGAACTAATATGTACCTAGGTAAAAAAAGATTTGATAAGACTTTTTTTAGAAATATCAGTATTTTTAAAATTTTATGCAAGAGTGGTGGGCCATTTGAACGAAAAAAGTGACTTCAGAATGAAAAAAGTGACCAATAGTTAACTTTTGGCAAAAAGAGTGACTTTAAGTGACCAACTTTGAAAATAGGGGACAAGTCACTAAAAAAGGTGACTCTGTTTAATGCCTGGAACAATTTTTCAAAAATTAAAAGAATTTTTTAAAGCTCGGACAATTTTCTGAGGGTTGCACGATTTATCAAAACACGAGCAGTTTTCCAAAAACTGGACCCTTTTTCCAAACTTTGACGAATGTCCAAAAATAAAAGTTTTTTAGAACTTCGATGATTTCTAAACTTCGGACAGTTCATCATAAATCGAATGATTTTTACAACTTGAAAGCACGGATACATTTTTCAAAACTAGATTTATTCGATTTTTCAAAAATGAAACGTGAATACAAAAATACTTCTTTGAAAAAGTTAATTGGCACATTAAAAAAATGAAACAACCAACCAACTTATTGCATTTAATGAATTAAAATTTTTTCAAAAACTTCAACGGGTAAATTAAAAATTGAACAACTAGGTATGTACTTTTACCTAGATTTAGCAATTTTTCTAGAAGCAAAAGGAAAAAAAATTGAAAATGAAAACATTTATACCAAAAAAAATCGTTATCGTTTCAAAAAATACAATACATAAGAAAGATTGTATCATGAAATATATTTTTCAAAAATCGCGAAAATTTCATTATGCTGAGTTGCAGTTTTATAATTGAAGACCTGCTTTCCAAAGTGGCCTAAGTCAATTTTTGAAAAAAATTACTTAGTCAATTTTGAAGGGTCATAGCTCGTAAAGATCAAATTTTTGGAGATCGAGACTTTCGCCACATGTTTGGTATAGCACTGTACAATACATTTAGTTTGGTAGCAGAAAAAATGCTTCAAAGACATACAGTACAAATGTATTTTTCGTTTTTTGAAAAATTTTTTATTGTTTTGACTTAGGCCACTTTGGAAAGCAGCTCTTCAATTTCAATGTAAAATTTGTAACTACTTTAGCCATTTTACCTTGTTTCAAATCTGGGTTCGTACTAAAATGAAAATACAAAAATTCGTACTTTTTGCATCTGATAATTTCTCGATGGTCAAACACAATTTATTTTCGCAGGTTAAATTTTATCAGAATTTCGTTCCTACTATTTGCAATTTTTTTTTCAAGAATTTGTATTTTTTCGTAATTTCAACTATACCCTACTCAATATTCGTATTTTTTCATACTTCCGTTCTTTTCGTACTCAGTATGAACATGAACCTTGTTTAGAACATTAAAATCTAATTTTGGTTAAAAGCTGGAAAAATTTAAATACGATTTTTGAAGTAGGCCTAATTGTAGGGATTATCTTTCAACTTCGAAATCATCGTCATATTATTTATCATTTTTTTCTTTTTTGAATATGGACAGATGTGCCTTAGCATAGTGAGCACAGAGTTGGATCTACTAAACGAATACGTCCATTCAACACGAAGAAACGATGTCAATAAGTATTTAGATAGCAAAAGGTGAAGATCAAGATCACAGTTGAAAAACTTCATATGCTCAATTAATTCGATTCCATACGAACAGATAAATGTTTGAACTTTCCATTTTAATCACGAGTTGTAGATATTCATACGAATATTTCAAATTTGTCATTCAAAAGCCATCGCCTAAAATTCTTCCATTTACTTGCACAGGTGTTCCATAGCACACGAGCTTTTTAAATTCACCATTTACCAATAATTACGAATTGGTAAAATGAAATACGTAGCAACTCAAACGATCATATCAATAATTATACAATAAATCGTACGTAAAGAACGGTAAAAAAAAGGGAGCACGTAAATCAAAATCACTCGCGACGCGAAACGAAACAGAAACCATTACTCGTACATTTTCGGCTTTTAAAAATCGTTTAAAATATTCCCACGAGTTCGGCTCGCGTACCGTATTATTTACCTACACCTATAAAATTGGTTTACAAAATATTCAAATTACAAAAGGACCCGATTTACCGGATCTAATTCTATTTTAGAACGCGGCCGCGACGGCGGCGTTCGATTATATTAACGAGGCAGAAGTGATGTGTTTATGCCGAGTTAATGGGGAACAATTAGTGTCAGACGGTTTCTAGTTTATCTATATCATGCCGAAACCAAGTGTGTAGTACTCTTTTTGGTACTGCGTGAAGGCTTTACATTGACATTCCGGTTTAAAGGCAGTAAAGTAGCACGTCGGAATGTGTGGATGTTATCATTATAGTACCCTAGGGCGTAATATTCAACGGATTTTACACACTAACCACTGTGTTTACATAAATGTAACCTTTCGAATCATATTGCAAACCGAATATTGTTTCAGTGGGAATAAAAGAAAGTAGTAGATTACTAATAACGTGTCGCTATTCTATCATATGCGCAAGGTACTTACCACCCTGCTATCTGTGTTGTAAATTCTCCGCTATTAATCGTAGGCAGGCTAGATGAAGGCACTTCGTCCAATAATCAATTTCCTTCTTCATTGAATTCGCAAATTTTCAATTACAACCTGCGAACAGAAAATCAGTTGCAGCAATAAGTGATAATGTTATTTAGCTATATCTGTACAGTATACAGGGTGATTTAAAACAGTTATAATGCCTTCAAACTATCGATAGGCAATTTATTGTGCATTGTAATGCGACAGATAGGAGAATTTTGAAATTACTGCTGCAGTGAAATTGAGCTGAAGGGGCATACTATCGACACAATCCAACGAATCAGTTATGAAATATTGAGATCCCTAATTGAATCGTTTTGCCGGATTGGTATTATCATTGATTCATAGAGGTTTTTCCCCCAAAATTCTGCAGAAAAGTCGAGTATTCGTCCAAACTGGTTCCAGATCAACTATGAAATGTGTTCAGAACACAAATTGGAACATCCAAAATAAATCAAATCATCCAGAATGTTTTCACCTTCTCATATCAAGGTCAAAAGTCAGAGGTCAGAGGTCAGAGGTCATAGATTAGTAGGCAACGGTTATACATTGGAGGTCAAAAAGCATAGACGAGAGGCCAAAGATTACATATCGGAGGTCAAAGGTCATAAGCCAAAGGTCAATGATCAGTAGGCAAAAGTTATATATTAAAGGTCAAAAGGCACAGCCAAGATGTCAAATATTACAGATTGGAGGTCAAAGTTCAAAGGTCAAAGATCAGTAGGCAAATTTTATATATTAAAGGTCAAAAGGCATAGATAATAGGTCAAAGTCAAAGATTACAGATTAAAGGTCAAAGGTCATAGGTCAAAGATCACAGATCAGAGGTCAAAAATCATAGACCAGGGGTCAAAGATTACATGTGGGAGGTCAAAGGTTATAGGTCAAAGGTCAATGATCAGTAGGCAAATGCTATACATATATTAAAGGTCAAAATGCATATCCAAGAGGTCAAAGATTACAGATTGGAGGTCAAAGTTCATAAGTCAAAGATCAGTAGGAAAATTTTTATATATTAAAGGTCAAAGGGCATAGTAAGAGGTCAAAGATTACAATTGAAATGTCAAAGGTCATAGGTCAAAGATCACAGATCAGAGGTCAAAGCTTTGACTGTAATAGTCAAAAAAATTGATGTTGAAAGTTCAAAAATCAACTCTTCTTGGATGAAAAATATTTGGTCATTGATTCGCCAGTTTTCTTTCAAATCGTCAGCAGAAAAGCGGATAATTCAACCAATTCGTCCCCAGATCAAATATGAAATGTTTAAAATCCGTATTCGCGTATAAAAACATCAAAAATATTTTTCACCTTCTCAAGTCATTGTCAAAGGTCAAAGGTTAAAAGTCATAGATATAAGGTCAAAGCTCAAAAATCAACTATCTTTATACCTACATACATGAAAAATCAAAGTACATATTTTCTTAGTTGTAAAAATTTAAATCACTACTTCTTTCGAACTTTTCTGTGTAAAAGAAGTTTTTAATTTCCCTCACAATGTATTGCTTCTCCTCCCCCCCCCCCCCAGAAAAAATCTGTCGAATTCCATTTTTTTGTTCTCAAAGTAATCCCGATGAAATTTTTTTATACCGTTTACATAATTATGATCTTATTTGATCATGTACAAAAATTTGTTGGTGAATAAATTTAATGAGATATAGATATGATCAGTTGATCACATATGATTATCTGACCAGATGTAAATATTCAAATGTAAGTTTATGTAAGTAATTAACGATATTTTCCTGGGATTGAGATTATTGGGTATTTTTATGTACTTGCGGGATACGAATCGTAAAATGTATTCAAAGAAAGGGGTTGATACGTATAATTAGATAAAATCAGATGTGATCAGATAAAAACAAATCTGATGAACAATTGAGTGATTTTTTCAAATATTTCCACTCCTAATTCTTTATTCCTTCAATAAAAATATTGCCAAATTTTGTACTTCGCTCCTGGATTTCGGTACATCACCAGGAAAAATTGCAAAATTAAAATTTTTTAGGTCTCACCCTCTCTCTCACCTCAACCTTTCATCCTTGAGAAAAATATTGTAAAATTCGTATAGATTTCAATATATTACTCGAAAAATTTCAGAATTAAAAAAAATTTTCAAGTCTTACCCCTACCCCTAATCCAAACCTTTCATTCCTAGGAGAAATATATTGCCAAATTCGTATTCTATGCCCGCATAAATATAGATTTTGATTATATTAGGTACTCGGGTAAGTTGCGAAACTCAAATTTCAATTCTCTTCTCTCCTTTCTTTCTCAACCCTTCATATTGAATATGAAAATTTTACCAAATTTGAACTCAAAACCCTTTGAAAATATAGATTTTGATACATTACTCGGGAAAATTGCAAAATTCAAAATTCTGTAGGCTTTACCTCCTCTTTACCCCAATCCCTCATTCCTAAGAAAAAATTGTCAGATTCGTACTCTACGTCCTCAAAGACGTACGATTTCTATATATTACTCAAAAATTTAAAAATTTAAAATATTCCAAGTCTTACTCCACTTCTCACCTTAATCTTTCGTCCCTAGGAGAAAAATATTGTCAAATTTGCCCTCGAAAATATGGATTTTGATATAATTTTTCCTGACGTTCCAGATTTTCCAGACATTTTACTCGTGATGTTTATGAAACATTGGGAGATGGGGGGTTTAAATTCCATCACATGATAATGGTCAAAGGCTTACGTTTTCAAATAAATAAATAAAAAATTTTAATGATTTTTCGAGGTATCTCGCAGAATTGTAGAGCTAAAGAATACGATTTTTGTATGACTTGTTACGCTCAAGGGTAATAATTTTTTTTAAAATTCATAATATGATGAACGAAGACGAACTTTCAACAAAGATGCAGAAAAAGAATGATAAAATTCGGACCGAACAAAACGACGATAAGCAACATTTTTTTTGAAAAATATCTGATAAAATGCATGAGCAGAGAAACACTTTATAAACGATTTATTCTTCTTTTCGATTTTTAAACACTTCCAAATTTGCTCAACTTTTCCAGTCTTTTAGAAAGTGGACACCCTATCGTTTGTCTAATCCCGAAAATCTACGAAACGATGCGATGCGATCAACTGGATCAACCGAAAACCGAACTGATCGCGACTTGGAACGCCGCGTGTATGGCTTGAGCAACTTCAGCTTTTTTTCACTTTTGCATAGGTACATAAAAAAATTAATTTTATTAAGAAAATAGACACCTTGAAAATATTTCATTTCACCGAATTGGTTCGTTCGCATTGATTCGCTGAGTTTTCGTTTAAAAATCGTTTGCTGAAAAAGTAAGCATTTCCCCAAATTAGTTATGAAATACATACTGCCCCAAAAGTCCTACATCCCAAAACCACTTAAATTTTACGGTTTCCGGTTCTGTTGTTTTCGATTTAGAATCGTTTTTTTTGTTCAGTTTATGTTCGGTTCTTAAAATCCTTATTTTTTCAGATTTTGATGGAAAATCTTCCATTCGAACTTAAATTTTCTGATTAATATTGCAAGGGAGAGAGTTGTTCCTTTGCCCTTTCATTGAATTAAACCTTGCTAATTGGATAGGTATTTTAAACAATTTGGTTTGTTTTGAGCATTTCCATTGCTTGTTAAGACAATTAATAACAGCTAATTTGAGTTTTGAGTTTAACTTGTATGTACGAGTATAACTGTTCTCAATCATTGAATCGTCGATACCACGATTTTCTCACCTCATTTTTTATTGAATGAGAATTGAATAAAAAATTTTCTTATTATCAGTAAATGCAAACAGAAATTTTACTTGGGATTCAATTCAACGCTGATAAAAATCAAGTTCCTACTCTCTCATTCTGAATCAGTGAAAAGTCACCGATAAATAGTCAGAATTGCAGTACAGGAAAAATCAGCAAAATTCACTGATTTACAGCAAATTTTCGCCAATTTTTCAAAGATTTTCACTAATTTTGTAGCAAATTTCATAAATTTTACTGACTTTTCAGCGAATTTTCACTGATTTTCCAGTGATTTTTCTCACTGATTTGTTTTTAGTAAAAAAAAATTCACTGATTTTCTTCTGTGCTGCAATTCTGACTGTTTTTCAGTGATTTTCGATAATTTTCACTGATTTATAATCGAGAGAGTATGTGTACGAATGGAACCAACAAAATTTTTATTTCGGAATATTTCAAGATCCAAAATTGCGAAAAGACAGCAAACCAGTTTTCATAAAAAAATTTTCTCATCCATTTTCTCAAGAAATTCAACACCAAGGTAACTCTTACTTTCTTTCACATTTTTTCCAAATCTGCAGCTTCGTCTTGCTCAATTTGAAAAATATTAGATAAAAAATCGAATAAATTTCAACTCCTCGAGATTTTCTCGCCTCGTCTCCTGCGTCCGTAATCAAATTACCATCATCGAAATGCAATTGCTCAAAGGCGCAGATCCGGATGACACAGATTGGTCTTTATGGTTGAATTTTTGTCATTTTTACTTCTTTTTTCTCCTTTTTCATTTCTGACGTATTCGGATAACGCTATTATACTGCCAAGGACGAGCGCCGAAGCGGAGAGTCGTAGCTGGATAAAGATAGCGAAAAAAACGAAAGTAGAAATTTTTCAAACTTCAAACCATGCGGGATTTGTGAAAGTTTTTAAGTTTTGTTTAATAAGCGGTAAAAGTGGGGAACATTTGTTAAACTTTTTCCGTTTTCATACTTTCCTCTGTCAATCTTGAAGTTACCTCATCGCCTAACCCCGGTCGCAATTATAATTTACTTTAGCCTCGAAATAATGTCATAACTTGCCAACTTGCACAACTTTTTCTCATTCGGATTACCACCCAAGAGATTCGAGTAATTCGTTTTCACACTACCTTTATCACATTGCTCGCCCCGACTACCCTCTCGTCCCTACGCTTCTCTAGTCCTATATTTTCGTTCCTAATTCTTTTTTTATAATTTCGGTGACAAATTACATTTCGTTTAATATGTAATCGTTCATATTTTTTTTCGCCGGGACGAGTTCACTCGTACTTCGAGCGCTGCAGCCGAATATCGCGAAGTACTGGGGAAAAACACGTATTTACGGCGCCGCGTTAGGCAATTTTATTAACGTCGTTCGTAGCAGGTATCCCGAGAACCTAGAAATGATTAAATGACGATTGAATACTCTTTCTGGTCCAGTCATTTTAGGATTGAATCACCCAAAATTCAATCCTGATTTTTTTTTTCGCGTTTTACGTTCGTAATGGTCCACTACACAATATACTAAAATGGACACCCCCATAACCTTCCGCTACCCCCAGGAGAGGGGTAAATGTCTGCTGAAAACTGGGTTTTCGTGAATATCTCCTCAAATAAGCCTCAAAATTGAAATATAGTTATGAATAATCGTGTTCTACGTGTAATTTCCTATCGAAAGGTTTTTTGTTTTTTCAAAAACATATCACTTCCTTGACCAAAAATCAAGGGTAAAAAATAGGGCTGGCGATTATAATCGATTAATCGATTATTTTTTCTTTAAAATCGGCTAAAATTCTTAATCGGTTAATCGATTAATCGATTATTCGATTATTTTAATCGTTTAATCGGCCGATTATTTTTAATCTTCTAATCGGTCGTTTTTTGAAGTAAAAAAAGTAGCTCAAAAAGCACGAATTTTTGTTTTTTGTTTTCAAAACATCTGGTTGGAAAATTTTCATTTTAAAAAAAAATAATGAGTCAGCAAATTTCTCTTTTTTAATAATATTAGTCGACAGATTTTCATTTTCAACCCCAAAATTTTTGCTCAAACTGAAGATTTTCACATGAAACAAAGAACTGAAATTAGATTGCATATTTTTGTCCCAGGACGGGGGAGGGAGAAGGGACGAATGTAAATTAATTGGTCGATTTGAGAAAATCGAACGATAATTTTTAATCGATTAATCGAGCGATTATTCTTAATCGATTAATCAGGCGTCGATTAATCAATTATTTTCGTAATCGATTAAAATTCGAATAATCGATTAATTTATTTTAATTTATATAATCGCCAGCCCTAGTAAAAAACACCTATTTTTCAACAATTTACATCATTTTCTGAAAAAATTGAAACTTTTATGAATATCTCCTCAAATAAGCCACAAAATGGAAAAATGGTTATGAACAATCATGTTCTACGTGTAATTTCCTATTAGAGGGATTCATTTTTTTTCGAAAACGTCCATTTCTTTGCCCCCAAAATCAAGGGTGAAAAACGCCTTTTTTTTCAACATTTACAATATTTTTGGAAATGATGGAAATACGAAGCTAAAAATATCGTTTTTGAATCCTTACGACGCAAAGAAATGATTCGTACCACCAATGATAAGCAAAAACATCGTGTTTAAAGTACTTTTTCTTTCCACAACCTCGATTTTTTAAAATGCAGTATTCAATAACCTCCCTTATAATTGACGGTAGGGGTTGAAATTCTTGCTGTGACTTTTTTTGCAGTACCTTACCAGCATGTTATAGAAAAATTACTCATCACTGGTATAATTTTGGATACTTTCAGCTTCGTATTTCCATCATTTCCAAAAATACTGTAAATATTGGAAAAATAGACGTTTTCCACCCTTAATTTTTGGACAAAGAAGTGGGTGTTTTCGAAAAAAAAACGAACCTGTCTGAAAGGAAATTACACGTAGAACATGATTGTTCTTAACCATTTTTCCATTTTGAGGCTTATTTGAGAAGATATTCACAAGTTTCAATTTTTTCAAAAAATGCTGTAAATTGTTGAAAAATAGGTGTTTTTTACCCTTAATTTTTGGCCAAGGAAATGAGTGTTTCTGAAAAAATAAAAAAACTTTCTGATAGGAAATTACACGTAGAACAAGATTGTTCATAACTATTTTTCAATTTTGAGGCTAATTCGAGGAGATATTCACGAAAAACCGGTTTTCAGCAGACATTTACCCCTCCCCTGGGGGTAGTGGAAGGTTATGAGGTGTCCATTTTAGTATGTTGTGTAGTGGACCATTATGAACGCAAAACGTGAAAAAAAATCAGGATTGAATTTTTGGGGCTTTGGTGCATTTTTCCTCTTATTTTCCTGGACTATTCGGTGGGTCAAGTGCGGTCCTGCGATGTCCCAGTCTCGATTATGATAAACGACGCTGATGGCGAATCCCTACGAGGTCGAAAACCGACGCAAACTGCGATTTGATGAAATTTAACGCGACACGCGAAAAAAAAAGGCGAATAAAAAAGAGCCTCGACAAGCATCGGAGAACGACGCGTGGAAGAAACGAAGCAGGGCGGACGGGTACTACAGGCGTCGAGTAAGATGGAATATTTAATAAGCGTAAATGATGGTTTAACGAGTAAAGTTCACATCGCGGACAGAAAGGCGCAGATAAATTCGGCGAGAAAGAGAGGAAAACGAATTGCACGATAGGCGGGGTCGGGTCGTGTGAAGAAGTGTCTTTAATTAATGTTAATAATGCGCTTTGGTTAACTCCTGTTTTAATATTTATTAATCCCTGGAAGAAGCGAAAGTGTCACGCCCGTCAAAATCCCCAAAGAGTCATAATGCCCTTCGTCTTCTTGAACCCTTTCATTGTGTTTCGTTTAAACGTTCGTTTTCCAACTACCACCGCCCTTTCTTAAGTGGCGTTTTTCTGCGACTTTTTTCACGCTATTGAAAAGTACAACTACGAAAAGGAAATTGCTAAAAGTTTCGTTTTTCTTTAGTCCTTTTTTTTTGTCCGTATTCATTTGACTTTTTTATTATTATATTAAAATTGCGTTTTCAATAGTTTTATACGCGTAGTTTCACAGTTCTTTTTCTTTTTCTCCCTCCTTCTCTCTCTCTCTCTCTCTCTGTTTTTCAGGGAGTTTAATTTTATTACGCGATAAATTTTTACAACGTGGTTATGACGGAGATGACGAATTTATTAATGAATCCACGTTGATAATTTTTCATCTATAGTAAAGTTTTTTATACGTTATGGGTTCATCTTCGAGTTAATTTAAAACGTATAAATTTTAAATTTCGTCCTCGAATATGCCTATTTTATGCGTCAGTTTTTCGAGACAGTCAAACGAAAGAAACAAAATTGGCATTTAAAAGACAAAACCTATACTCGGATGATTTCAAAAAGATTTCCAACACAACAACAACATGTATACTTTTTTAATTCAAAAAGAAATGAAAATTTTCAAAAGAAAGTTTTTCACTTCTGCAAATTTTCAAACCAAAAATTTTCTCGATTAAAAATGAAGGTCATCAGGAGATGGAACGAATTGTCCTTCAGATCCAGCAGAATTAAAATTCCTTTCTCTCTCATAAATTGAAACATCAACATTTTTTCACCGCAAAGCAGGCGAAGTAAATTGTTTTATTGTGTAGTATACAAATAAGTGCAGAAATGGCGAAATTTGCTTGCTGCCCCCCCCCCGCGATATAACTGTCCCTTTTCAATTTCAATATTTTTTTAAAAAATAATTTTTACTTCAGTTAATGGGTAGGTATCTAATAGAGTTATTGACAAAAAAAAGAGAAAAAAATGTTTATTCATAAATTCAATTAAAAAGTAGACATTTTTAAATTATTTGTTGGGATAACATCATCCATCAATTTTGCAACATTGACTTCAATCTAATCTGGATGGATATGCAAAACAGATACTTACATATGATTCAATTTGAGAAAATCTTCTTTGAAAAGAAAAAATCAGAAAAAGTCCATTTCAGTCGGAAATTTTTAACCCCCTCTCCCGTCAGCTAATTTGGGTTCGTCACGTAAAGTGTTTCCTTCTGTTTAAATTGTTGAAGAGATTTTTGAAAATTTGAGTTTGAAATTTAAATGAAACATGTTTGATAATGAAAAATGAAATTTCTGACCAGCGGAAGGGAACAACTCCTGACTTGGAAAAATTGCATTTTTAGTCAAAATAATCAGTTGAATCTAATTTTTTTGAAAATGACCTTTTTTGGAAAAATTTTTGTTTCAAGTTGAAAAAAATTGGGAAAAAATGTAAGCACTTTTGAATCGAAAACCATCGCGGTAGGTAAAAATACACTCTAGATGGAAATTTTTATCATCCAATAAGCAAAATATTGTTCTTCCATAAGAATATTAATTTTTTTGTTTTGAATTAAAGGGACGATAAAAAATTGAAGAGCTTATTCGAAATTTTGAGTAAGTAATTTTAATGGTCCTTAAATGGTAGGTACCTGAAAAATAAAGTTAGAAAAATGTTACATTTTCTAATAATTTTTCAAGGTTTTGATTTGAGAGAGGCAAAGGGGTTAGCTTGCCTTCCAATAATGCAAAATTAAATTTTCAAGCAAAAAAATTAGATTTGAGTCGAAATCAATAAGAAACAACATTTTTCAAGTAGGTAATCAGTACTGTCGTTTTTCGTCCATTTTTGAAAAATCACAAGGGACGACTGGTTTAAAATATAGGAAAGAGGTCGTTTTCATCATTTTTGTAAGAAACGACGCGACGGGTTTAGAACAATTAAAAATACCTACTGGTTTTTTGAGAAACGACAAAAAACAACGGATTTACACACTTAATAAATCAGTCATTTTTAATTGTTTTTGAAGAAACAACCAGAAACAATTTTTTTAAAGTAGGTAAGTATTTAAATACTGTCGTTTTTTTTTAAATATGACAGGAAACGACAATTTCAGAATATAGAAAAGATGTAATTTTCGTCTTTTTAAAAAAAAAACGATAAGAAATAACAGATTTTAGAATCTTTGAAAACGATCGCTTTTGTCGTTTTTTATGAAACGACTAGAAACGACGAATTTACAAATTTAAAAAATGGCCGTTTTTCATCGTTTTTGAAAAAACTACGAGAAATACCTATTTTTCAATTTGGAACATTTCAAACTGGTCCTTTTTTTCGTTTCCGAAAAAATAACCAGAAACAACTAATTTTGAGTAATGAGGCACTGTCATTTTTCATCATTTTTTGAAAAACGACAAAAAACGACGGAGTTCCGAAATTGAAAAATGGTTGTTTTTCATACAGTTTTCCAAATGAACAACCAAAAATAAGTATAGGTAGGTATTAACTGATTTGGAACATTCGTTTTTAAAGCAATACCTAACCAGAAACCACAATTTCAGGGCGACTGCCATAATTTGTTGAGCAAAAAGCTTGACTTGGTTTGTCTTTTTGCATGAATTTTTTTCACTTTTTAATGAGCCAGCCCCCCCCCCCCAAAAAAAATATAGGTAGCTATAATTTTTATGAAAAACTTCAAACAAAATAAAATTCACAAAAAAATCACAATGAGATCCTAAATTAAAATACTTATGAACAAATTCAAAGAAATATTATTCAAAAAAATCGTTGTAAGTTTTCTTTAATTTAAATTACATATTTATTAAGGGTGAATGGAAATTTTTTTCAATTTCTGTAAAAATCTTGTCCTTCGAGCCAAAAAGCTTGACTTTTCATGACTTGACTAGCTTGACCTCTTGGTCAATTGCTTGACTTATCTTGACCAGCTTGACTTTCCAGGGAAAAATTTTCAAGCTGGTCTGAGTCATTATGATCTTGTATTCTGTTCATGAAATTAAATTTGGCCGATCATGAGTAAGCCTGAGCAGGCCTGGCTTTTAACAGTGGAAATATATTCGAAAACCTTATTTTTCAGGCCTACTCATGCCTGAAAATTTTCCCCCGGTTTAGCTTGATTGTTGGACACGCTGTGATATTTTCCTTTATGTTGCCTCCACCTCTGTGTCCAACCATCATAAAAAGAGATGAATAGGGAAGAGGCAGAAAAAATCAGAACATGCCATCGTACCACTCTTACTAAGCACATGGACTATTCCATACTAAAACAGACCAAAAATGAAGTCGGGTCTTCCGATTTCGCTCAAACGTTTTTTACGAGTTCCCCTTGGTGGTCTATTCACAAAACAACGATAATTTATTTTTTAATCCTCAAGATGGCGGGGAGGTGGGTCTCGAAATTTTTATGCAATTGCGATTTTTCGCCAAATTACCCAAACTTTGAAGGCTCATATCTCGAGATAGGTTGTACTTGGGGAAAAATTGTATGAGGGGGTCTGAAAGATGACCAATAGGAGATTCAAAAACGGTAATCACATTTTGAAAAGCTCGAAGTTGAACTTTGATGGAAAAAGCTGAACTTTAATGATAAGAACAAAAGATTAAGGCTCGAATTTTAAATCACACCTTAAAAGTTAAGGTAGCCTTAAAAGTTCCTTATCGCATTTTCAACCAATCAGAAAGCACGAAACGGTTCCTTAAAACCATTAAGGTTGCCTTAATTTTTAAGGTATGATTTAAAATTCGGGCCTAAGGCTACCATTTCAAAATCTGGAAAAATTACAGTGAGTAGCAATTTTTACCCTTTTTTCAACCAACAAATTTTCAAGATGGGATCTCTAGACCCCTCGAGGGGTACAGAGGGTCCTCAATTTTGACAAAAATTCAAAAAAATCGGAAAAAGTAAAGTAACACATTGATTACTACTAATTCGAAGGCGCTGATTTCGAATATGTACTCAGTTTTTTCATTCGACCCCTCTGACCCCCCCCCCCCCCCCCCCACAAGCCTCCTTGATAGGGTCAAAATTCAAAAAAATTGAAAATAACGTGTGACCTATAGTTTGTTAGGTTTTTGAAGGCGGTGAGTTCGAAAATTTGCTTATTTTTTGGATTTAACCCGTTATTACCCCTCCACCCCCTTCCCAATTTTGGTAAAAACTATGTTGAGAAACGAAAATATCGTGTGGCATATCGATTTCAACTAATTTGAGGGCGTAGAATTCGAATATCGACTTACTTTTTGATCCGACCCCCTCCTCCGTGCTCTAACTGACCCCTTCCCCCAGTTTAGGTGATCAATACGGAATTGAATATTTCAAAAAATTACGGGGAGAATTATGAGACCTACCCCCAATTTCCTTGAGAGTTGAAAAAGAAATGATCGTGGTTTTGTGAATAGACCACCAAGAGGAACTCTTTAAAAAAATTGAGCGAAATCGGAGGACCCGACTTCATTTTTGGTCTGTTTTAGTATGGAATAGCCCACATTCAATAATGAGTTCATCCTCCTTCGTTTTTGCCCTCTCCCCTGCGTTGAACCCACACAAAAGGATAATGATTAGAAAAAAGACAGAAAAAATTTGAAAATTCTATCGTACTCTATTCACTAATCTTAAATATGTTTAATAAGGGTAAGCTAAGGTCGCCTAATATAAACCTGTGCCTAATATCGACCCCGGCTTATTTCGCCTTCTGATCCCTCGATCGAGCTGGAAACAATTTTTCCTTACGCATTTTTCACCGAAAAAACGAATGAGACCAAAATCGTAATCCTAAACCCAAAGCTCGCGGAGATAATTAGAAAAAACGGTTTTGATAAGGCCAAAATAAAATTTATCCATATTTTCAAATCGTTGTACCAAAAACGTGTTTAATCGTATTGTAATTTTGAAAATTGCTATCGATAGTGAAGAAAGCAAGGAATCGAACACGATAATTGTTTCTAAAGTTTGATAAAAGTAAGTACCTATTTTTAATATTTTTTTGAAAAAAAAGTATGGGATGCCCTAATATTGACCCTCTCTTTCATAATACGTTTTTCTTTTCAGAAATACCGAAAGAGAAGGTGAAAAGACAGACGTGGTCTCACGAATTGATGGCAAAAGCTGTCAGGGTTGTCAGGCTTCAAGATTGCGGTTACAGAAAAGCAGCAAAAATGTTTGGTGTATGCTGCCGATCAACATGGGCAGATTTGGATAGAATGCTCAAAATGCTTCTCTTAGGGACACGAGGTGTGTGATGCTGCAGTGGATGAATGTGTCAACAAGAAGAAATACATCTGTTTGTACTGTCTGAACAGTTAATTTTGTTGTTAATATCGAATATAATCATTTTCTGACGATTATTTGGTAATTTTTGTGAATTTTTTGAGGGGGTCAATATTAGGAACCCATTTTTTCAATTTTTCATTTTCGCATTTTCGGAAAAAAATTCGCCAAAAATTGAAAAAAAAATTGGGGCCGAGGTTTTGGGATATAAAACTAGACCATATACCCGACATTTTAAGCCATCGTGGACATTTCCAGCTGAATTACAGGTCGAGTAATTCGAAAAACAAAGATGGGGTCGATATTAGGCGACCTTACCCTTATCAAGTTAATCCCCCATCAGCTGTGAAAAAACAAAATTTCCGAAGAGAGAAGTATAGGTAATTAAAATTAGGTACTCAGATCATCTACAATCACATCGACTGTTTAACATCAAATGAACCCTTAACGACTCATCAACACCTCTTTTAATGACAATGTTGAGCAAGCTAAATGATTTACAACCTTAGTCATGATCAAAGGACTACGTACCTACGTCTTTGTAAATTTGAATAGCTACGAAGTACGAAGTAATAGATTAGTATCTAGATCTGCTACGGTACAGCAATGCCCATAACGTTAACGGCGGATAAAACAAGCCGTAAAACTATTTCAGGAAGTGAAATTCGTGTTGTAGGTAGTCGGACATTTAATACGTACTCGCGATAGCTAATAAAGAGTGGAATTTAAAGCCATAATGCGACGTGCAAGAAAATGGAAATTTTTGGAAGAAGCGACCAAGCCATCAGATGTAAACGCCGATTACATTATTTTACAATGAACTGCAAGCACGAAGTATCCCGCGGGATACGTTCGGTTAGGTTTAGGTATCACACAGGAAAAGTAACACATTACGACTGTTATTTTGGCTCTGTTACCCATCTCACGGGTATCATGATTCTTCTATGTCTCCTTTTCTATATACTTGTACTTCTTACATGGTCTTTATCTATTCTTTGATCGCTTTATCAATTCGTTTTCCATTTTCTTTACGTATTTCTTTATCACTGTAACGGCGCGGTGCTATACCTACGCTTACATACTCGCTCACGCTCACGTTTTTTCCCCATTCCTCCACGAGCATCTTGCGCCTTCCCCGTTTCCGCGAAATTGTTTTCATCTGCGAAACGACGACGACTTCATGAAATTTTAAGTAGCCGGTTTTGCCAGTTTACACGTTTAACGGATCGCTTAAACTTATAGCTAATGTCATGTCGTAAGAATAACTTTTTCTGCTGTACTAATGTCGGCGATAATTTCGCTCGAATTTGTACCGGCAACATTTCGCTGACGTGAACGGAAAACATCAGACGAAAGAGTGATACAAAATTTAAACCTATGGTACGTGTGAAAACTACGTTCGCGAATGAGTATTTAGAATATCAACGAATTTTGCTGACGAACGAACTCTCCGGACAGAGAAAATTAGCAGATATTGCAGAATAATTAATACTTTACCACCCAAGTGCCACTGGTATCTACTTCATTTTAATAGGTAGGTATTTGAAAAACATTCCGTTCTTTATTTCAAAATCAATAACCAAACTATTTTAATAAATCGTTTTGAAATTTTGCAGCCAATTTTTTGATATACCTACGATACATTTGTTGTGTTCTTTTTTTTACTCTCATACTTCAAATCAGTGAAAAATCACTGATAGACAGTCAGAATTGCAGCACAGAAAAAATCAGTGAAATTCAGCAATTTTTCATTAGTGAATTTTCACTGATTTCCAGTTATTTTCTTCACTGACTTGCTTTTAGTGAAAAAATTCCTACTGATTCATTACTGTGTTGCAATTCTGACTGTTTTTCAGTGATTTTTGATGAATTTCACTGATTAAAAAATTAGAGAGTATTCTCTCATTTATAAATCAGTCATAATTATTGAAAATCACCGGAAAACAGTCAGAATAGCAGCACAATAATGAATCATCTCTCATTTGTAAATCAGTAAAAATTATCAAAAATCACTAGAAAACTGTCAAAATTCCAACAAGGAATAAATCAGCTAAAAAAATTCACTGAAAGCAAACAGTAAGAAAAATGTTGGAAAATCAGTGAAAATTCACTGGAAAGTCAGTAAAATCGCTGATCTCTCAATTATAAATCAGTGAAAATGATTGAAAATCACTGAGAAAGGGTCAGAATTGCAGCACAGGAGAAAATCAGTGAAAAATAGTTTACTGAGAACAAATCAGTGGGAAAAATCACTGGAAAATCAGTAAAAATTCACTAAAAAGACAGTGAAATTTATGAAATTTCCTGACAAATCAGTGACATTTTTTGAAAAATCAGCAAAAATTTGCTGAAAACCAGTGAATTTTGCTGATTTTTCCTGTGCTGCAATTCTGACTATCTATCAGTGACTTTTCACTGATTCAGAATAAGAGAGTGAAATTCTTTGAAAAATTACCGAAAATCCGCTGAAAATCAACGAATTTTTCTGATTTTTCCTGTTCTGCAATTCTGACTATATCTACATATCAGTGACTTTTCACCGATTCAAAATGAAATAGCAGATAAAAATTTCCCTTAATAAAGCAAAAAATGAAAAAAATTTCTGGAAAATCAGTAAAAATTTATTGAAAAGTCATTAAAATCTGTAAAATTCTTTGAAAATCAGCAAGATTCCGCGGAATATCAAAGAATTTCACTGATTTTTCAATGAAATTCCTAGATTTTACTGGCATTTCCAGTGAGTTTTCAACTGCAGATTTCCCAGAACTTTTTTCACTGTTCGCTTTCAGTGAAATTTTTTTCACAGATTTATTACTGAGCTGCATTTTGACTGTTTTCCAATGATTTTCGATAATTTTCATCGATTTATAAATGAGAGAGTATTTTTTGAAACAGTTAGGTAGAACTTTTTAACTTTTTTTTTTCACCCTTATGTAAGTAATTTTTCAAGCTTTGGTAGATGATTTTTCCATTTTTAATTTTTCGAGTTTGTAAAATATTGTTAAATTTTTAAAAATGTAAAATTTCAAAACGTTCATTTTTTTTTTTTTTTTGATTTGTGGGTTCAGACTACTAGGTCTATCAGCCCATGCAAATAACACAGATTAATTTAGAAACGTATATTGCGGTTAGTGAACGAGGTTACCTCCTGTATAAAAACACTTAGTACTGTGTAGACTTTCTTGTTAGGATTCGCCAGTAAGGACAAGGTAGAAAAAGGAGCACTCACTTCTAAACTCATGAGACTTTTATATAACTTTGCCCTAAAAATTAAAAGTGATGGGCACTCAAAGAGTAAATGGTTAATATCGCATATAGATTCAGGATTGGAATGCAAATGCAAAGGGCATGAAGGATTATTGATAGCCATGATTCTAAAAAGATGATTCGAAAGGGAGGAATGACCTAATGATGTAGTACTGTATTGAGATAGATCTTTTGATTGGTGAATCCAAGATGTTTTGGGAATATCTGGTTGGACAAGCAAGTAAGTTGATTTTTCATTAGAAAAGGAGGATCTGTAAAGTTTGTTCCACATATTGGAGTGTACTTGGTGAACCAAGGGGATAAGATCTTGTACAACTAAACCTTTAGATGGTAATCCCTCAAAAATTGCCTGTTTGGCCAAGTTATCCGCCTTATCGTTACCAGGGATACCAGCATGGCTAGGAACCCATAGTAGCTTTATCTTCAACTTACACTTTTCTGTAAGAATTGATATCATATTAGGTATTTGGAGAGCAATAATTATTATTTACCGAAATTTTAAATTTGTTTTTTGAAATATTTTGTGTTAATTTGTAAAGAAATATATTTTTTAGGTATTTTAGAAAATTGCTCGTTTGAAAAATATCGCTCAAGTATGTTTTGGTATAAGTTAAATCTTGAAAACTCGTCTATATTTTGAAAAACTGTTCAGTTATAAAAATATTTTTCAACTTTTGAAAAATTCTTCTATTTTTTAAAAACTTGTTTTCAATTTTTGGAAAATCGCTGTAGTTTTTGGTTAATTGACCCAATTGTAAAAAAATTATCCATATTTTGGAAAATTTTCCAAACTTTTAAAAAATTGTTCACATTTCGGAAAATATCATATAAAAGATAGGAGAATTATCTTAGATTAGAGTGTCCATAATATTTCAGAAATTATTTTCCCCAAATTTTTTAGGTGTCCATACTAATTTTTCAGAGTTTCCCAGACCTCTTACGTAGGTATGATATTTTTGAAGCATTGAGGAAAGGGTGTATTTTTTTTACGAGATTTTCAGATGCCCCTTTTCCGGACACATAAGTGACTCAAATTCAATTTTGAAAATTTCTGAAACCCTCCTCTTCCTGCGCAAAAATTTGAAAACTTAAATTCGCTATAGAAAAAATTTAAAATAAAAATAAAAAACATATGTTTTAAAACAAAGTTATGAAGTTTTGAAAAATGAAACAAATTACTAGGATGTCAGGGTGTGTACCAAATCATGCAAAATAAAATCAAGATTTTCCGGGGTGAAAGTTTAAATTTTTTTACAATTCATTGCACCCCCCCCCCCCAGAAAAAAACACGTGCCTCAAATTTTTAAATTCCACGTAATCCCCTGCAATCTTCTTCTCGTCTTGTCACAGAAAATAAAAATCTATGAGGAGGTAAACTATCAATTATTTTGAGATAAAGTAATGTGTTGAACCCAACTAAAGCGAGGGTAAAAATTTTCGCAGAAAAATAACCTCAAAACTTGAAAATTCATCACTTTTTTTTCATTCGGGTTTTTCAAAACGTGATCCACAATTCCGAATTCTCTTCCATTTCCTCCTTTTTTTTCAACATCGTGGTCAAAGGCATTATGGCATTCCTATCTCATCACAGTTTATTAAAAAGTACGTTTCCAAAAAAAATTAAGATTTTAAACGAATTCTGTAGAAATAAAAACCGTTATAATTATCCCCCAGCGTAATCAGGGTAATTTTTTTGAAAAATTCATAATTCAATGAACAAAGACATATGCATTTAAATATCAATTTTTTTGTACGTCACATTAAAAAATTCCAAAATTTCTTTACATTTCCCTGACATTTCCAGGGTTTCCAAAAAGTGTGTATCCCGTAGATTTTAGAAAATTTTCCAAGTATAGAAACGGCTGTAGGTGAGTTGATTCCCAAAGAAATATTTGCGGAAAAATACAGGGGAATTGATTCCCATTTTTTTTTTTTGGAGATGTACGAATTGATTCCCCCTTTTTCAAGAGTGAATGTGCGAATTGATTCCCATTTCTTTGGCACGGTATGTATGAATTGATTCCCACTTTATTTTCCAAAAAAGGAATTTTTCAGGAGAGCGAATTAATATGCACAAAACGTTTCTACGACTTTAAATTAGGTTCAGCAAATGTTGGTTTGTTTCAAAATGTGGATTTGGGGCCTACAGAGCAGGTTTCACTCCAGTTCTCAAGAATCGAAATGAAAGATTTCCCCATCTGGATGCGCTTATGCTGGGGAATTTTTAATCGCAGTTTCGGAAATAAAATTTTACGAAAAAAACAATGGTGTTATTTATTTTGGATTTAAAAAATTATTTCAACGCCTTTTTTGTGTTTTTTAAATAAAAAGCTCGAAAACTTCGAAGATCTGTGATTTAGAAACATATGGGGAAATTTTTCATTTCAATTCTTGAGAACTGGAGTGAAGCCTGCTCTGTAGGCTCCAAATCCACATTTTGAAACAAACTAACATTTGCTGAACCTAATTTTAAGTCGTAGAAACGTTTTGTGCATATTAATTCGCTCTCCTGAAAAATTCCTTTGTTGAAAGAGGTTGGGAATCAATTCGTATACACCCCTGAAAAAAGGGGGAATCAATTCGTATATACTCCTGAAAAAAAGGGGGAATCAATTCGTACATACCACTGAAAAAAAGTGGGAATCAATTCGGACATTTCAAAAAAAAAAAAAAAAAAATGGGAATCAATTAGAACCCTTTTCAAAGCTGGGAATCTACTCACTATCTCCCATAGAAACATTCTGTTTTTTTTTGGTTGTCCAATATTGAGAAAATCGTTCAATACGAGAAAATTGTCCGAGCACTGAACTTCTCCAATTTTTGAAAAACTGTCAACGTTTTGGGAAGTATCACCCAATTTCTATGAAATCGTCGATATTTTCGAACATTGCATAATTTTTGGTACCTAAGTCTTGCCTGTAATGATTTAGAATTATTCGAAAAATGTTTTTAAAAATTTCCCCAGCAATTCAATTCGTCTGGGTCCGCCCATCTGCCAATGATCACAGATTTTTGATGTCAAACCACGAATTTATCCAGAGGATCTACGAATAAAGCCGCACAAAACACGAAATCCTTGGAAATGGCAACATTGCTGACTTGGGTAAGCTCAGGTTACCGGGAAATAAATAAGTAATACGGTTTAGCAAATTTTACGATCAGCAGATCGAATGAATTTCGAGCACGATCTTAAATATTGTCTCCGAAAATTCGCAAGTACGGTTTTCTTTCGGCGTTCGGTGTACAACTAATTCCCAGCCGACCTGGCGGTAAACGCAAAGCTCACAATTTCTTGTTTATTCTTCGACGTCGTAAATTCTAATCCGGCTTTTGGTAGAGTTTAGTTTTCCTCACACGTATACACACAGGTGCGTTGGGTATTTTTTTTCTTTTCTTTTTTTCCCCCCACAAATACAAACCTACTTTTCGACTGTACGCAACGTTCCATTATGATTATTTTAAAATATCTTAATACCTTCAGGTCGAGATGGGCAAGTCTCCGGATAATTAATAAATTACCTCGTTCGATAATTCGTGAGCCAGGATACGTATGGCCTGTTCAGTGTTCAGTGCACAGGTATTCGGTACCTGAACCTAGTAAGTACTTGCGGGAGAGTAATAATTCGCTGGCATGACATTCGTATTCGTACCGAGCCAGTACCTACACCTAGCTACCTATTTCGGTTGAGAGTGGTCGGGTATAAATTTTACTTAGGCAAGAAACTTATAAGCTTGTAATTTTAATACAGAAAAGCCATGCATAATATAAAACTAGCGACCGTCCCATGTAAGCCATAAAATAAATCATCGTATCATCCATCGCTAAATTTCGCACCAACGTAAAACAACCATCTACCATGCGCTTATTGTCCTCCGTGTTAAAGGAAAGGATTGCTTCAAATCTGTTGGGAATTTAAAAGGGACCTGTCTGCAACTTTACAACGCCATTAAACAGATACTAAGTCAAACTCCGGCAACTTGCTCGGTGATGACTTCTCAGTTGGAAACACATCTTAATTAACCTTTATTGCGATATCTTAGAATATTCTAGGCCCTTTTCACACCTCTTCCTGCTCGCTTTGTTATATCTTATTCGCACCCTTTACTCGATCTTCGTCCGCAGTTCCGCCGCACCGTCGCGTCGTTGTACCGTATCAAAAATTCTTCAACGTTAACATATTCGCTCGTCGAGATATCGCGAATTTCTCTTCCATAAATATTTAAGTAACAATTTTGCGCATCAATCTCGACACCTTACGCTTTATTTTCCACTCGATCCGCAACGTCATTCATAAATGGCCCAGCTAAAGGTAAGAAGATGGAAAACGTAGGTATGAGTAGTAGACCTGTATCTCCCAGTACCTGTTGAATAATTGCGAGTGGTAATTTTATGAAGAAAAAAACATCCTGTAAAATTCATCGAATCATTTCGAATTCTTGTGTAACTATCGCTCAAGATGAATTGCATTTTCTGCTCGTTTTTCGATTTAAAAAAGACTTTTCTACGAGTTGAATATGAAAATATGACAGATACAATAGATAAGAGTTTCTTACGTAAATTGAAAACCGAAAAATGGTGGTTTTTCATGCTAATAATTGTATACACCAGAATTCTTTTTCAAATTGACATTATATGGGCCTAAGCAAAACGAGAACTAATGGAAAAAATTAAAAATCAAGACATGGGCATTTTTAGACTTTCTAATTATACTTAAATTATTGAATAAAGTTTTACAACGCTTACTCTTTTAAAAACAATTTATTGAAAAATTTATTTATTATTTTTGATAAGCAATAATTTATATAAAAATTTCGAGTTAACTGATTTTTTTCTCGTTTTTTTTTGCGTTCAATATGAACTCTTGAGATAATAAATTCTGATACGAGGGCAAGACATTTTTTCAACATCTAGAATGACAATGCAACTATTTTATTATACCAAAAATACTTTTTTTGGAAAAGGTTCAAAAATGATTTTTCAATTGTGAAAAAATTTACATTTTGATCCTTCTACCTTTGATGACGTTTATTTTTGCCGGAAGTGAAAATTTAAAAAAATCTTCACACAAAAGTTGGAGAGGATGAAAAAAGGAACATTTTCGTGAATTTTTTTTTAAATTATCTTTTTATGGAGCGGATATATTGCACCTTGAAAAATAACAACTTTTTTTTGCTATCATGATTTTCATTTTCTCAGGTTCAAAAAAAAATGCTAAACATACAGGGTGTCGGGTAAGTGGTCTGCCATACTTCATTTTTGGATATAACCGGGTACCACTGAAAAAACCGTTAGATTAACAAGTTGCATATCTTAAAAATTGAAGGGGCAAATGATGTTTCTTAAAAAATCACGTAAATTTTTTTTTCAACCATAGGAATGGATAGTACTTTGAAAACTGAATAAATTTTCATTATAATTATGACTTTTTGCATAACTTGAAAATTTAAGGGGCGACAAAAACTTGTGTTCGAAAAAAATAAACTAATCAAGGGAACGGATAGTATGTTGAAAAAGAAACAAATTTTGTTCTACAGACTTTTTGCCTAACATCAAAAATGAAGGGACCAAGGTTCATCCAAAATTGAGAAAATTTAAAAAAATTTTGAACCCCACTTTTTTTGAATGACCTGTAGCCCCTTCATTTTTGATGTTAGGTGAAAAGTCTGTAGAATAAAATTTGTTCATTTTTCAACATACTATCCATTCCCTTGATTAGTTTATTTTTTTTAGAACTTTTTTCGAACACAATTTTTAGTAGCCCCTTCAATTTTCTCAAGTTATGCAAAAAGTCATAATAATAAATTTATTCAGTTTTCAAAGTACTATACATTCCCATGGTTGCAAAAAAATTTACGCGATTTTTTAAAAAACATCATTTGCCCCCCAAATTTTCAAGATATGCAACTTGTTCATCTTATTTTTTTTTAGTGGTACCCGGTTATATTCAAAAATGAAGTATGACAGACCACTTATCGGACACCTTGTACATTTTGGACCAATTTTATCATTTTTTTCAAATTTAAGACGAAAAATTAACTAAAGAAATATTTTATCACAATTTTAAAATTTTACGATCATCTGCAAAATGAAAAAATTAAACATTAATGAAGAGAAAATTTTAAAATTTTTTCACGAAAATGTACATTTTTTCATCCGCTTTAACTTTTGTATAAAAACTTTTTTTTAATTTTCACTTCCGGCAAAATTATACGTCATTAACTATAAATCTAAAATCCCAACTCTGACGTAACCGCCTTTCCCACACGCCTCTAGCCTTAGTCGCTGTATGTATATGATGACGTAAAAAAATAAAAATAAAAAAAAAAGGTGGAAGGGTCAAAATGTAAATTTTTCACATTAAAAAGGGCATACTACTCAACTTTTTGGTTTCAATATAGAAAAATATAGAAAAGATATCAAGTGATGGGCGAGCTCTTTTTTACTGGCAAAGGGATAAAATTTTAAGGTAAACATTTTTTTCCAGCTGAATTCCTTAATTTAGTATTGAAAAAATTACACTCAAACTTCAATCGCGATTTCCCAAAAATTCCATTTTTCTATATGTCCTTTTGATTATGACACATATAATTTTAAAAAAACGCATTTCAATACAAACTTATAAGTCTTAATTTATAAAAAATTCTGAGAGCTTGTAAAGAGAGTAAGTATACATAAATTACATTTTCAATAAGTTCTGAAAAAATTGAAGTTCTTGTATTGATTATTAAAAGATTCGCAAGAGAGAGGAGTGGGCGTAGCCAGGAATTTCTCGTGGGGGGAGGGGTGTCAAAACTTTCATAATTTTTTGAAAAATTATGAGTTCAGCCCCTCTTTTTTCCCACAAAATTTCCTTAAACTATGAAAATATTAGACTCAAAATTTGAATCATTTTCACAAAATATTTATATGGAGACTTGGATCTTAGAACACCAGAAGGATTTTAGAGGGAAAAAGTAAGTAAAAAGGAAACCTTTTTTTGCACTTTCGCTTCAAATAGTTCATAATTATAAATATAATTGTGATTTTGTTCACGCCCAAACGAAGCTTTGAAATAAAATGGATTTTTAATGCCAAAAATTTTTTTTTCACGAAACAGTAATATTCTCGACCTCGTGGGGGGAGGTTCAAACCCCCGCACCTTCCCTGTCTATGCCACTGAGAGAATTTATTTCTTCGAAATAAAATAATTTCGCTGAAAGATTGAATGAAAAATTTTAATTGAACGTTCACTATACCTATCTAATATTTTACATTTTGAAGATGACTTTTCAAAAAATTGTCGCTCAAGCTTTTCTCGTATACCTATTTACGTCGTTGGCATCATAGGACATTTTCTTATGTTTTGAAAAATTGCCTAAAACACGGGTTATTTTTCAATTTTCCTTTCGTTACCCAAAAACTTGGGATTTTTTCCATAGTTATCTACTCTCTCATTCCGAATCAGTGAAAATCACTGATAAACAGTCAGAATTGCAGCACAGGAAAAATCAGTAAAATTCACCAATTTTCAGCAATTTTTCACTAATTATTCAATTTCAGTGAATTTCATAAATATCATACCGAGTTTTCAGTGAATTTTCACTGTTTTCCAGTGATTTTCTTTCACCAACTTGCTTCTAGTGAAATTTTTTTTACTGATTTATTACTGTGCTGCAATTCTGACTGTTTCCCAGTGATTTTTGATAAATTTCACTAATTGAGAAATGACCTGTCAAACAATTCGCTACCAAATTGGGGCTAAAAAAGGTAGTTCCGCTACTATTCTATTTCTGTAAAAAAAATTGAGCAAAATCGGAAGAGCCGACTTCAATTTTCGTTCGAGTTTGTATGGAATAGCCTAACATTTTGTTGGGCATTAAAAAACGTTGAAAAATCCTGATTAGAGATTTTTTTCAATTTATTACGAAGATTTTTTTTAAAAATACAAAAAATATCAAGATCACTGGCATGGCATTTTCCTCTCAAATTTAAGAAAAATTCCAAAAAAGTAATATGTATGATGCAAAATTACTAACTTTATCTGCAATACCTACTTGTACTGCCTATTTTTATTATTATTATTACCGACTTTTCTTGAAAAGTCAGGTACTAAATTTGTTGGCGCGGTGAGACTTGGGGTCTGGGGTAAGTTTTCTTTGCGTTTTGGGTCATTTGGAACACAACTGTACCATTCGTTCATTTTCACCTTTCCTTATATATATATATACATATATATTTATGTATGAAATTTGTGGTCGATTAAACTCCTAAACTGTGAGGTTTGAGAAAAATTTGAAAACGTCGCGCTGTTGGGGCATTGCTGAACCTGTGAGATTTTAAGTTTTATCAAAATCGGTTGAAACGTTTTTGAGAAAAATCAATTTTTGTGATTTTTTTATGAATTTCATGTGAAAATAGCGTTGCCTAGAAGCGATTCCTGTCCGAAAAAAGGCCTTCAGGGTGTCCAAAAGAATATAATGAAAATGCATGGCAAAAATTATTCAACCAACTTAATTGAAAAATTTTAAATCTGGTGTCAGTTCTGGTCTATTATCATTCGAATGTACATGATAGTAGAAAGGATCCATTCAAGATGAGCTTCTTCAGGTTACGAATTCATCATTTCCGGTTCCCATCAACTTTGAAAAAAAAGAGGTCTTCAGGGTGTCCGCAAAAAATTATAGGTAAAATGCCTAGAAAAAATTTCCTCATCAACTTAGTTAAAAAATTTTAAATCTGGCGTCATTCCTAGTCTATTACCATTCGAATGTACATGATGGTAGAAATACAAAAACCCCTCGATAATTATGATCTTCTTTAGATGATGAATTCATTGTTTATGGTTTCCATCAACGTTGGAAAAAAAGAGGTCTTCAGGGTGTCCGAAAAAATTTACAATAAAAATGCATAGCAAAAATTCACTAATCAACTTGATCGAAAAATTTAAAGTCTGGCGTCATTCGAATGTATATAGTCGTAGAACAACAGGACACGCTCCACTATGAACTTCTTTAGGCGACGAATTCATCATTTCCTGAATTCTACTCCTTTCCTTCCCATTGTTCAATTTTATTTTATTGTAAAATGATTTTTCGGTTTATGCTCCTCCTTCACCAAACCAGCTACGTTACTTTTGGACTTTGAAACATGCAGTTGAAAATTTATGCAGATTGCTCATAAAAAAAAAATTGTTCAAGTCTTAAATGTTTTGTTTTTTTACAGTTCTTTGGAATTAACTGTCAATTTAGAATATTCAAAAACGGAATCGGCAAGAAATCGACTAAATTTTGAATTAGAATATGGGCTCAGTTTTTCATCGGATCCCAATGAATTTCCTATCACCTCTCCTCCCCCCGCCCCCCGCCGATGAGGTGAAAATTTAAAAAAAATGAAAAATAACGTGTAACGTGTCGTTTGTTGGGTTTTTGAGGGAACTGAGTTCGAAAATATGCTCAGTTTTTTATCCGATTCTTCTGAGCCACCTCCCCCCCCCCATCGTCTCCCTAAAACTAGGAAATTACTTGGATTTAGGTTAATTTTGTATTCAGTCATTTTCATTGTATCAAAATGAACCCCTACAAATAGCTATTGATGACAAAGATGATTTTTTAGTAACATAATACATTTTGATGAAAAAATTCATGCATAAAAACACGAGAAAAGTCGGTTACCTCACGGCTTAGGCGTGAGAATTTTTTTTTTATTCAAGTATTTTGTTTTGAAAATTACGTTGAAAGCTGGGGCGAAAACTTGTTTTCCAACAACTCAATTTCATTAGAACCCCTTTCTTATAAGAAATTCGAAAATAAAGAAGTAAATTCAAATTGTGCTAGATGTTTTGGAATGGTTGGAAGTGGTGCAATAACTCGAATTAAGGAAGTCGATTTCAGATGGGAATCTTATTTTTACATTTTTCAGAAATATTACTTTTTCACTGAAAAAATACTAATTAAAATTTTTGAAAATTCACCGAAAATCATTTGGACAGCTTAAATTTTGGCTCTTTCCAAAATTTTCACTCTCGTTCAAATCGAAGACGAACACCACAAGTGATTTCCTCGAAAGGATTTCATCTAAAAAACCATATTTTTTCAGTCGTAAAATTTGGAAAAAAGGAGCCAGTGAATACGAGAAAAATGAATTATAATACTCGAAGGCAATCCTCCTATTCAACGTTCTGGGGCATTCTTCGTCCGTATAGAAACGAAATACGAAAACCACGCATAATTATAACATATAACTGCAGATTCCAATTTCCCCCTTATATTTTCTACATGTAAACCTTCTCATCTCGCTTGGCGTTGGTTTGAAATACGAAACCGCAGTCACAGCAGTATAAAAAAATTCATCCACGACGCGCTATCTCTACACTAAAATTAACCATATCAAATTGTTTATCTGTGTTGTTGTCGCGATACATCAGAAGGGTGTTCACAAGTGGAAAATAAACTACACAATTCCCCAGCGTGACAATGTCAAAGATTCCAGCGCTTTCTTTGTATACATAGTACATCGGAACGCTAAACGCCAATAAGATTCTTCGTACAGAATATTTCGCATTCGAAAAATAATTCTTCCGCGACAGATTCCACCGTAACCGCCCCCTCTCTTCTCCCCCCCCTCAAACCAGCACCGTCGTATTTCTTGATTATTATTTATAATTAACATTGACGCGGTATTTAATCAATTTTCCAGCCAAGGAAGTAAAAAATTAAATCTTGTCAACCTTGCGAGCAAATGACAGCGTTAATCCGTTTAAAAGCGAGCCGTGCTTGTGTTAAAACTTTGATGTTGTTAACTACTTAATTACCGTCATCAATTAGCGACTGTAACAGTTTCTCAACACGGGCGAGAAATTCACGTCACCCTCATTGACAGTTCTATCATCCATCATCTTATTTACTACGCTGCCGACAAAGTCTTTCAAAACTAAACCCGATAAGGTATCTGTTCCCAGTAAAACTTATTCGATATTTCTTTCGGAATTTATCGCTCGGATCGTATCAACTTTGCCATACTGTTTTTAATTATTTATCATTTAAAAACGCATCATTCAGAGCAAATTTTGGTAAAGTTTTTCCCACATTGGAAACTGAATTTAATACCTATGTTGGAAAATGGAAGCGGATTTAATGACGAATTCGAGATTTCACTTTGAGAGCTGTAGGGTGAGAAAAGAGGGGATCTGAAAAATGAATAAAACTTATAAAACCTACTTAGTTTGAGAAAAATAGGATAAAAAATAATTTGAACGAAACTAGAACTGAAACAGATGGATGGCTAGAAATGGAAGAACCCAATATTAATGGCGCAGAGTGGATGAAATAATGGGGGGAGGGGGGATAATCTTTCGATTTTTATGGAAAGAGGGTCATTTAGAAATTCAATTTTTACCTGTAATAAATTCAATCAGATATAGGTACTTGGAACATACGTGAAAAATTATCATTGCCCAAGCAAGGTTACGAAAATAAAATTTTTTCATTCTCGTTTTCCAAATTTGAAAAATAAATATTTTTTGCTTTCGGTTCTATAAACTTTAAAACCCAAACGTTTTTCATTTTTTCCTCTAAATATGTACTTACCTATTTCTTTTCCAAAATTTTCTAACAATAAAAAATGACAGACTTGACGAGCTGAGGAAATTCAAAAAATATAAATAATATTTTTTCTCAAAAATAAATCATTGTCAAATTAAACACAAAAAACGATTTTTGGTCATTAAAAATCTGCATTCAAAATGGCGAATTTTTCGTGAAACCCAAAGAAAAAAAGAAGACTTTTTGGAAATTTCCTTTATTTTTGGCTTTTTCTCTGTTTTCAACAAGAAATTCATTATTTTTGAAAAAATAGTTGATTTAGAAAAAAAGTACTTTTTGTCCGTACCTCCTCCCATACCCACCCCATTTTTAAGACAAAATAAATTCTTGTACTAATTTGAAAAATTAATACACCTATCATCGTACCTTTCCACGAAACGAAAAAACAACACTCAAATCAGTAATTACTTGACTCAAGTATAGAAAAACAATTGTGTAAAAAATAAGAAACAATGAATTTGGTTTGTTTCAATTAGGTATTCGAATTGATGGGTGGTAACTAGGTATAATTTGTTTTGTTTTTCAATCCATGGCAGTTTTCATTAGTAATGACGAATCCCTTTTTAAAATCGGGAGAAAAATTAAAATCTAAAAAAAACAGCCTTATGATGCCCCTGAACAGAGCAGATGCAAAATTTCTTCAAAAAAAACCATTCAAACCAACAAATTTCATTAATGTACGAACCGAAATTAATTCTTTTTAATGCAATGAAAATTTTCGAGAAAATTCAGTTTCTGCAAATATGACCAAATATCCCCAACTGTAGGTAAAAGTCGATAAAAAAAATTGAAAAATTGAAAAAAGTCGGGAAATACGACTCTCCATCAATCGAAAATTTGGTGAAACGAATTAAAATAAAATAAAAGAAATAAGAAAAAGACTGTAAAAAATATCAGTGAAATTAAGGGTATGCTCAAACCTTGTTGTCAGTGAAAAATTTAGGATCGAGATATCTTAAGCATTATTGAATAAAATGTTCTGAAAATTTAATATGTGCTTCGGAACAACATTCTCTTCCATTTTTGAAAAAAAAAGAAATTTTTGGAAAAAATTGTACAAACAACAACATTTTTTGTCCAACGTATTTTAAATTTTTTTTTTAATCGAAGAAAAATTTTGAAAATACCTCAGAAGTCCTCAAAAGATAATGTTGTTCCGAAGCACATATTAAATTTTCAGAATATTTTATTCAATAATGCTTAAGATATCTCGATCCTAAATTTTTCACTGATAACAAGGTAGAGTATACCCTTAACGAATTAATCGTTTTATACCCCAGCTAAGAACCAAAATTAATTTCATTGTGGGAGGGAAAAAAGGAAAAAATACTAAAAGTTTAAAATTTCAAACTCGAATGAAGTTTGCTTATGATTTTTGGAACTTGAAATGTAATTTTTCTGATTCAAATTTTAGGCTTTCTATGCCCCTCATTTTCCTAAAATAAACTAAGAAACTACAATGAAAATATGTAAAAAATGAAATAAAATGAATTTTCCATTCCATCAATAAAAAAATCGGTAAAGCATACCGAGAAACTGTAATAAAAGTGAAGTAATAAAGAAAATAGGTAAAATAAAATGACTTTTTCATAAAAACGCTAAAATAATTTTCCTATAAATGGAAAGGTCGATAAAAAATAAAAATGATTATAAAATCACTTTTCACGATGGAAAAAAAATTGTTCCATAAATGAAAAAGTCGATAATAAGAGAAAAACTGCTCTTAAAAGTTTTGTTTTACTCAATTTCAAGAAAAACATGTTTTTTCCAGTCACCAATCGTGGATTTATGGGAACAGATTGAACTTTTCAAACCATTTTGTAGCAAAGTCGCTGCCTAACATGATCCTACACAAAAGAAATTTAGTGTCGTTAAGAACTTACTCAAGTAATTAGGCCTATTTACACTTTTTTAGTTCGGTTAAATAGATCTGATTTTCATTTGAAAGAAGGAAAGAACTGGTTTGAATAATTTATTCGAAATATCTCCGGTATTTTTTGGTTTTTGTACAAAAAAAACTCGTCTGACAGGTCTTGCTGGTTCATCCCAACCAAATGCTTCGAGGTCATTAATCCATAAGCACACCCAGGGGGCTGGGAGCGCTCAAAGTTCGGAAAGGAGATTTTTTAATTACAAAAATGTGAAAAAAGCGCATTTGTTTTGCTCTTCAAACATTATTTTTCAAAAAAAATTCGACTTCGTTTTGCTCCGGCAGTATTTCAATTATTCCATTTCTTAAATAAACATAATATACCTACCTAAGTCTCTAAACTTGAATCAATCCTTGATGAAATTCTGCTTTTGAGAAACAGTGAAATGATTTTCATGGAAAATTATTGATTTTTCACTGATCTTTCAGTCGAATATCGCTGATTTCTCAATCAGTTAACAATTGGTAAAAAAAAAATCAATAATTTCTACTGAAAGATCAACGAAAAATCAATGATTTTCAGTTCAATTCACTTCACCGATTCGAACAGGAAAATTTTATCAATTCAAATTTAAGGAGTGTATTAATTGTTTGTTCCAACCAATTTTACGATTTTTCTTTGCTCACTGTCACTATCAGCCTATTAAAAAATACCCTAACTACGCTAGCGCCGCGCCACTGAAATAACAGGTTACTCAAATTTTCACTGACATTTGACCCCCCCCGTTGTTTTTCTCGAATTTTCAGCCCCTCCCTTAAATAATTGCTGAGTGCGCTACCGTAATGCATTAATCAATGATGATTCGAGTTTCAATTAAAATAACTGGATTGTCTAGTTTAAAGACGTTTGATTTTTCGACTCAAAGAACTGGTTTGAATGGGTCATAATCTCTAATGTCGAATCAGTGAAAAGTCAATGATGAACAGTCAGAATATCAGCACAGGAAAAATCAGTGAAATTCACTAATTTTCAGTGATTTTTCACTGACTATTCAAAGAATTTTACAGATTTTTTAGTACTAAATTTCATAAATATCACCGAGTTTTTAGTGAATTTTCACTGATTTCCAGTGGGTTTCTTTCACTGACTTGCTTTCAGTGAAAAATTTCACCGATTTATTACTCTCTCAATTAAAAATCAGTGAAAATTACCGAAAATCACTGAGAAACAGTCAGAAATGCAGCACGGGAAAAAAGCAGTGAACATTTTTTCACTGAAAACAAATCAGTGAAAGAAAACCACTGAAAATCACTGAAAATTCACTGAAAACTCAGTGATATCTATGAAATTCACCGAAAAATCTGTGAAATTCTTTGAATAATCAGTGAAAAATCACTGAAAATCAGTGAATTTCACTGATTTTTCCTGTGCTGCAATTCTGACTGTTTATCAGTGATTTTTCACTGATTCGGAATGAGAGAGTACTGTGCTGCAATTTTGACTGTTTTTCAGTGATTTTTCACTGACTATTCAAAGAATTTTACAGATTTTTTAGTAGTAAATTTCATAAATATAACCGAGTTTTTAGTGAATTTTCACTGATTTCTAGTGATTTTCTTTCACTGACTTGTTTTCAGTGAAAAATTTTCACTGATTCATTACTGTGCTGCAATTTTTACTGTTTTTCATTGTTTTTTGATCAATTACACTGATTCAAAAATGAGAGAGTAATGCATGTTAAGATTTTCTTAGTTAAAGATATTCAATGTTTCACTCAAAGTAATTACTCTCTCAATTATATATCAGTGAAAATTATCGAAAATCACTGAGCAACAGTCAGAATTGCAGCACAGGAGAAAATCAGAGATTTTTTTTTACTGAAAACAAATTAGTGAGAAAAATCACTGGAAAATCAGTGAAAATTCAGTGAAATTTTTAAAATTAGTTGAAAAATCAGTGAAAATTGTTGAAAAATTATCAAAAATTTGCTGAAAATCAGTGAATTTTGATGATTTATCCTGTGATGCAATTCTGACTATTTATCAGAGATTTTTACTGATTCAGAATGAGATAGTAGTTAGACTGGTTCATTTTGAAAATTTCAAGTGCCTTAGTCAAGGAAGTTTGGTTATTCCACCAAAAAAAAACTGGTTAGATCAGTTCATTTCATGTCTTTAGAGATCGTTAATCAAGGAAATTTAGTTCTTTCACTGAAAGAATATTGGTTTAACTTTTTTTTTGAAAGGTTCAAGTCTTTTGATCAGTGTCATCAGATACTTCAATCAAATGAACCGGTTTGCTTGACTTATTTAGAATATTTCAAGTTTCTTAATCAGCATTGTCTGGTTTCACAGCCAAAAGTATCAGTTTACCTGATATACAAATCTCAAGACGATTTGCTGTACATTCGGGCGAAGCAACTTATTTGACTCTAAGGTAGAACATTGGCCTGAAACTTGTTACGATTTTTCTCTCGTTTTGCGACAAGTAGTCACCATGTGAAAACAACTTCACCGACGAAATGGTTGTAAACCCAGGTAAATACTTATGGGAGATGAATGTTATTTTGGAAAAGGCTGATACAAAAAACCTTACCGCCCATTTATAACGTTTTGTATGACAAGTCTAATAAAATGTATCGTAAAACGCGTTCGCCCCGCTGATATCATATTGGGACGCATTCGGTGGCCTTTTCGTTCGACAGACGAGCAAATTAAATATATTGGAGCCGGGTGAAGGGCGTGGGAAACCGATCTACTGAACCAGAATACCAAAAGTGCGAATTACTTGGGAGAAAATCCGGGGGAAATAGGAAACTGTCCGAGAACAGGGAAGTTTCAACAATAAGAAAAGAACTTTTACAGGAATAGAGAGTTAAGTTTCAGGACGAGGTAGATGATCAGTGCAGAGTTAAAGTACGTATCACGCGTATAGGTAAACGGAAGGGAAATATTATACGATATGAAGAATACAGGACAGAAAGATAATACGGAAAAATTTAGCTTAAAACAAAAAGCAATTCCCTAATGGAAGCGATAGTGTGGAGAAATACATCGCATGTATTATGTGGCCAGTTTCGGAATTCGTGTTATGCAACGACCAGTTTCGTGTTTGCTCCATGGACGAGGAGAATGGATCGGAGTATGTGGAAAGGGGTGTTGGTCGAGCGAGCGCGCAAAAAGTACTAAAGAAAACGTGCGAACTCCGGGGAATTGGACTTTACCGGAGAATGGAATTTTGTATTGGGACGTTTTTTCTTCTAAGCCAGTCGCTAGACTGTAATATTTTTCATAAATCATCGACGCAAGACGGACAGCTCCGACGTGGCTGGACCTCGGAACAAGTATCTCGAGCGGCCTTTCTCGCGAGCGAAGCGCGCGCGACTTGAATTATGATCGTTTTTGTTTCCCGATGTGTACATTTTCACGGATGAGGTATGCCAACTGTTTTCTACCAAGTCGTTTCTCTCTCATTCGAAGGACGCCCGAGATGAAGGAGAAAAAAAAATGAAATATGGTTTTCTTTCATTTCGTTAAAGTATGTAACCCTCTTTGCCTGGGCCCCCTCAAGTCAGGATGGGACGCGTGTTCAGAAAACTTTTACCATTTTCTTTTACATTTCCACTACTGAATGGAAATTCTGTCGTTCGTATGATTTTATTTAACCGCCTCGAACGTGTTCGAAATAAGTAATATTGCTTATTTTTTTCATTTTTTTTTTTTTGTTTTTGAGCAACTTGAAATAATACGCTTTTTTAACTGAATTTCAACTGGTGTTCGTGAAAAAGATTTTTCTCTTGCGAGCTATATGGTCTATGTGGATGGTTAGACCTCTTACGTTCGTGATTTTGGCAGATTCTCAAAAGCGCGTGTTTCTCTGGATGAACCAACAGACAGGCAGAACTGGAGAGACCTTATTTTTCTATGAAATACCTTAAATGTAGGTATCAAAGTAAAAATCTCAAATGGGAAGGGTATTCTAACTTGAAATTATGAAAATTACTTTTTATCAGTGTTCAAAACCGATTGAAGTTCAATTGGTGGTGGTGGTTGTGGTTTTGGGATGCGTTGTTATTAAATGGTTCCTGGTTCTGGTTTTTGAATTGGTTTTTGACAATTGTCTGAAACGGTTCTGTTTGGTTCTGATATTTTCAGTTTTTGTAATTTGTGATTCTGATCTTGAAATGGTTCTGGTTTTTTATTTTTTGCAAACGGTTCTGGTTTTGGGTTCTGTTTCGAAAAATTTCATCATATTGTTCTGGTGGTGGTTCCCAAAATTAGAGACCGTTTCAATTGGTCCCAGTTCTCCCGGTTCCATTCGGTCTTTCAATTTATTTTTTCAATTTTCAATTAATTAGAAAAAATTCAAAATTGATATGTAAGGTACTTTGGTTTTTCCATTTTTTTGAATTTTGACCAGATTTGGAAATCCCTGTCCCCCCTTGGGGTGTTCAGATCATCTTGAAACGTAATTATTTGACAGCATGAAAATTTCTCCTTGCTGTAATTTTTTCAGATTTTTAAATGGTGGCCCACATCTTTATCTTTTATATTCATCATGAAAGTTGAACTTTAATTATCGCACCCCTAGTGCAATAACAACACATCTCAAAAAAATTTGACCTTTGTATTTTTTCCTGAAACGTGCTCATCTTTGATCAGTTTTCAATTTACATCAAAAATAAAGAAGTTCATTTTTTTTTAGATGTGTTGTTATTGCACTGAAGGTGCGTTATGGAGGTTAAACTTTGAACTTTTCAAAATGTGATCGTCAATTATTTTCAATTTCCTTTCAATTGTTTACAAAACTGTGCAAACAGATTCTTCTTGGACTTTACCAATCTCGAGATATGAACCTTCAAAATTGAGTCGTTTCAGAAAAAATCTTAATTGTATGAAAATTACGTGGGCTCCCGGCTCTCCCACCCTCCTAAAGGATTTTGATCGAAATGACAATGATTCCTCGATTGTACCATTTAGGGAAACCTGTAAATAAATTTTGAGAAAAATAGGAAGACCTAAGATCAAAACCTGCTCGAGTTGACATGGAACACGCCAAAACAAGGGAAAAAATTCAAAAATACCAAACTACGAAAATATGAATTGAATATTACATTCCGTCATCCTCCGCCAAATTGAAATACACTAAGTACATACTTCATATAACGATTAAAGAAAGGTGCCTACTCAATTGCTTAAAATTTTTTTAGAACCAATTGGAACCGATTCACAAATTGGTGGTGGTTGTTCTTGTATCGATTAGAAATTTATTGAAATGGTTCCTGTTGGTGGTGGTTTTTATCTCAAAATACTTATGCTTGTTCTGGTGGTTCTGTTAATTTACAAGCTTCAAAATTTCTTATGGTTCTCCCAATTGGGAATTTCTCTTTTTCCCTGCTGAATTGGTTCGTTTTGGTCTTTTTTGGGAATATTTCAACACCTCTTGGAACCGGTTCCAATTGGTCCTGGTTCCCATTTAAAAAATCGAAAATAAAGTGGTTCTGGTGGGTTTTGGTTCTGGCGGTTTTGAACACTGCTTTTTATAGGTGAGTACTTCATAATGTTTTCAAAAAAACATTTCCAATAGCTCTTCAATTCAAGATGGAGAATTTGTCAACATCAGTAATGATGACAATAAAAATCTTTTTCATTTCAATATCAATAATCCGAAGCACAATTTTCAGGTCTGGATAAGGGGTGAATTTGGCCCCAGGCGTTTTTGGGCTCCTAAACACTTCAAGTGGTGTATAGTGACTGGAAATCATTTTTCACAAAATTTTGGACCCCTAACCCCTCCCTTTCGGAGCTTTGACCATTTTATTGCATCATTTTCAAGAACTTTAAATTTCAACGGAAGTGAAGGAAATTTTCTGTTCTTCAGCACGAAGTTACATCTCGTAAGGTAAGAAGTGTATTTATGATAATTTTTTCAACAATTTTGTTGCACTCCTTCACGTTTTTTAGGTCATTTGAAGTTTTCAATCGTAAAAAATACCATATAAGAGAAGAGCGACCACCTTGGAAAATCTTTTGAAAAATACGTTTTTTATGTATGTAGAATTTCGCTGTGTGCTGTGTATTTGGTTTCGGCGGTTTCTTTACACTAAGGACCGAAAATCGCGAAAAACCGTACAGAAATGTTGTTATTTTAGCAGATCTTTCAAATTTTGAGCGATTTATGCAGAAAGAAATGACCAAATAAGAAAACCAATTCCATATTGGTGTTAAACAGGTCAAAATACCCCGATAAACACTTTTTTCGCGATCTTTTGACTTGAAGTCTCGAAATTCACTTTTTTTGTCATAAAAAATCAGTGAAAAAGGTGAAATTTGAAACTTTAATCAAATAGATTGCGAAAAAGGTGTTTATCGGGGTATTTTCACTTGCTGAACGCGAATATGGAATTGGGTTTCTTATTTGATCATTTCTTTCTGCATAAATCGCTCAAAATTTGAAAGATTTGCTAAAATAACAACATTTCTGTACGGGTTTTCACATTTTTCAGCCTTTAGTTCAAAGAAACCGCCAAAACTAGCCAAAACCAAATACACAGCATAACTCTACATAAAAAAACTTATTTAAAAAAAATTCCAATATGGTCGCTCTTCGCCTAAATGGGTTTTTGACGATTGAAAACTTCAAATGGCCGAAAAAACATGAAGGAGTGCACCAAAATTGTTGAAAAAATTATCATGAATACAACTCTACGAGATGTAACTTTGTGCCAAAAAACATCAAAAACTTCCTTCCCTTCCGTTGAAATTGAAAATTCTTGAAAATGATGTAATAAAATGGCCATAGCTCCGAAACAGAGGGGTTAGGGGTCCAAAGTTTTGTGAAAAATTATTTCCAGTCAATATACACGATTTGAGGTGTATAGGAGCCCAAAAGCGCCTGGGGCCAAATTCACCCCTTATCTGGTCATCATACCCTTTGAAATTAATTTGACTTTTTCACGACCGAATTTTTCAAAAAAAAGTTTTGAAACGTAACGGAACGATGATTGTACCATTATAATTACTAATTACGTATTGATGAAAATCATTTAAATGTAGTGTACCAATAAAATTACTCATCTCTTTCAATCCTTGAAATTGCAAAAATCATTAAAATACAAAGTTCTCAAATACAGTTAAAGTCCGAACTGCGGCGAACCGGTAGAGGGGGCAGTTCACTTACCTGCAATGACGAATTGCATTTTTAGCAGGAAAAAATGTTTAGGTCGGAAAATTTGGAAAATTATGTTCTCTGGAGATTGGCAGCTTGAATTGGAAAATTTTGGAAGAAATTACCATGAAATAGAAAACGTTCCATTTTGGTCGAAAATTTTCAACTTCTTGTCTTCGTATGAAGCTCAAATTAAGTTTTTCTGGGGTACAGGAGAAACTCTATATTTTTAAAATTTTAGCTCTGGAGTGAATGGGAGAGAATTTTCAATTTTCCGAAATTCAGCTTTGGAGAGAGGTATACTTAGTAGGAGAAAAATCAAACTTGTTTTTGGGTGAATTTATGAATTAGACATTATTATTATTATTTTGTATAATAAAAAAAAACACAAAAAAACTTGAAAGGCATACTACTTACATTAAATAATAAATTGACAGGTACCTAGACCAATTTTTTACTTTTTATTACCTACTTATATCAATTTTTATCTGTTCTGACTTTTTTCTCAAGTTGTTAGACTGTTCTAAGAATTTTATTTAATTTTGTATCAATTGATCAGAAGATCAAATAAAGTTATAGCCCAAATAACTTCCAGAAAAATAACATTGAATTCCGGAAACTTGATCCAACAGATATAATTGAACAAGTTCTACCAGGAGTGGATTCTTTTCTGATGGTTTTCGATTCAAAAGTACACACGATTTTTCCAACTTTTTTCAACTCAAAACAAAAATTTCCACAAACGGGTCGTAATTTTCAAAAAATTTCGATTTAGCTCCAACTATTTCGACTAAAGATCCTCTACCTCCGATTTTTCCCTATTGACCAGTTCCATTTAAATTTCATATTCAAATTTATTTGGCTTATGGAAGGGAGGGGGGGGGGATGGTGAAAAATTTTCGACTAAAAATTACTTTTTTCTGATATTTTCTACTTGAAGATTTTCTCAACTTGAATCATTCCTCATTTTTCGACCTGAAAATTCAATGAAAAAAAAGAATTTCAAGACTTCGAGTAAAACGATCGCAAAGGGTGTGTTTATTGGGGTATTTCGACCTCCTGAACACGAATATGGGATTGGTATTTTCATTCGGCCATTCTTAATGGTATGAAACTTTGAAAATTTGAAAAATCTGCTAAAATAACCACCTTCGTGTACGAATTTTCGCGATTTTCGGCTCTTAGTTCAAAACAATGGCCAAAACCAAATACACAGCATAGGTAACTCTACATAAAAAAACGTTTTTTAAAATAATTTTTCCAGGATAATCGCTCTTCGTTTTTATGGTGTTTTTTACGATTGAAAACTTCAAATAGCCGAAAAAACGTGAAGGAGTGCACCCAAATTGTTGAAAAAATTATCATAAATACACCTCTACGAGATGCAACTTTGTGCCAAAGAACAGAAAATTTCCTTCACTTCCCTTGAAACTAAAAATTCTTGAAAATAATACAATAAAATGGCCATAACCTCAAAAGAGAGAGGTAGGGGTCCAAAATTTTGTGAAAATTGTTTTCTAGTCAATAGAATCTCAAAAGCGCCAGGGGTTAAATTCACCTCTTATCCGGCCATACCTGCCCAACTGAAAAATATTATTCAATGAAAAAGTGAATTGTGGTCCAGGCTTTTTTGAGTAAAAACAGACAAAATAATATTTGTATTTTTCATTAACTTCTGATTTCTTATCAATATCTATTACCTACTTTTTAAGGAAAAAATTGTTCAATGAAACGAGATTATATTTTCAAACAGCAATGAAAACAATGCTCAATGGGCAGAAAAACGAAAAAAATTCGGGAGGCCAATTTCACTTTTGGGAGGTCTAAGCCCTCCTGAGGATCCATCTTAAATCCAGCTATAATGGGGGGGGGGGGGGTTGCATCTTGCATGTAGCTTTCACTATGTCTGTACTTTTTTTGTACGTCATTGGCACACACGAAAAAAATTTAAATCGCCGGCTCTGCATATGCTTTTGACAATTTCAACAATACTCGACACTTACAATTTTTGAAAAAAATCTCACGATAATTTAATGTTTATTTAGATTGACTAAGAATTTCAGCATTCAGCTTGCCACATTTCGAGGCAGGGGCGGCGCGATGGAGGGGATAGGGGGGAGTAATTTACCCCAGTCGGTTTCCAGTCGGCAAAATTTTGAAAATTTCGGCAAATTAAAATTTTTTTTGGAAATTTTATAGCATAAGTAATGAAAAATGACTCAATTTTATTTTTTGATAAAAATGAAAAAGAATATGAATTTAATACTAACGGAACGGAAATTGTGGTCTTTCGGTAATTTTTAATGGATTTACTTATTCCTCAAATCAAAATTTTTCAAAAACTTCGGCCTCGCTATACTCGGCCATATTGAATTTTTCCTGCCATAATTTTAAAATAAACCAATTCCTACAAAAGTGATTTTTTTCGTATTTTTCCTCAAAATTATTTCAATTAATTTTATTGAATTTTTTTTAAAAGCTTTGGCCTCGCTGCGCTCGGCCCAATCGTAATTATCCCTTAATAATTTTAAAGTAAAAGTTGGCCGATTTTTTATTCAAATTTATTAGGTAATTTAAAACATTGTTTTATTGCACCTTGAATTTGGTCTTCTAAAATTTTCGTCCTCACTTCGCTCGGGTCAAATTCACTTCTCTCATATTCACATTGAAACTTTATTTTTTTAATCAAGTAGGTACCTACATCGTAATTTTTATTGAAATTTCCCCTCCTCGCTTCGCTCAGAACTTGAACTAATGAACAATATTCATAGGTTTTTTCAACTATGTACAATGAAATTACAGAGAGAAAAATTTTCAGGCATGAGCAGGATTGCTATTTTTAAATTTTTAGTCGACAATTTTGCATTTTTTGGTCGGCATTTTTGAATCTTATTCCCCCAAAAAATTTGTTTTCGAACCGCCTCTGTTTCGAGGACTTTCATGAGCGTGAGATATTTCAACAACACTGAGAAATGGCAGCTGTTATTTTCGACCAATAATTTTTAACACTATTTTCAATCAATCAATCAAAATATTTATTTTTAATGAATAATGCCCCAGAAAATTTTCAGCACTTAATTTAATGACGTAATAATAGTGAAAAACGTGATTTTTTCGCAACCTCCCACTCCGCCCTTCTCCCTACTTCCAATTTCGACATCTAAAAATGAATTATTTATACCAGAAAATGGCAACAACAGTCTTACAGTTATACAATACCTACCTAAGATATGTATGTATCCAGGGGTACCTCAACAATTACTCCTAATGATGTCCCATACAAAACTGCCCGCATCTAGAGCAACAAATAAGCTCGTTTATTTGAATTTCGCGGGCTTTGTAGCAAACGAACAAACAAACGTGAAAATATTTCTTTATTCGACGACTGGTATGAAAAATACAACAGCGTGTTTCCATACGCGAACAGTTGACCAGCAGGAAACATTTGAAATTCAAACGAAAGAAAGAAGAAAATTGGAGAAAGTTTTTCATACGATGAATTCTCGTTCTGGGTTGGCACAGAAAAAATTTAAATTTGCTTTTTGTCATAGTGAAAAGTTTTTTTTTACCAATTTTGAAGCCCAAAATGACCATCACCGCGACATGTTCGTATTTTTATTTTTTTACTATTCCCTTCGGTATCGGAACGGGTTGTACGAGCACGAAACGGACGCGAACCTCGTATGAAAAAAAAAGTCGAAATAATAATAATAAAAAATAAAAACTTCTCGAAATATTCAAATAACAAATTTCAATTTTTGTCAGCATAAGGAAGAAAAACAAAACCTGACAGAGTATTCCACCGGGGACCAGTGGTCATTCATTTTCTTGGTCTTTTTTTTCCTGCGTAGCTGTTTTTATAGGTACCGCTTGCTGCCGGCCAAACGACTCCGCACACGTTAATCTTAATTTTTTATTATTTGTTGTAAAATGGAAACTATCGATGCGGATTTTTCCATCGTGTCGGATGAAATAACCGTTTGGTGCTACGGGCAAAGGTTACCAAGACATGTACTTTGTATAGGGTTAAAGGGACCAGACCAGAGTTGGAGTCTCGATTAATCAGATTTCTTTCGATTAACGCGCGATGCGCGAATCCACAGTCCTCGCCGTGTCGGTGTCGGACTAGACACTTCGTCATAAATACACGTACACAATTTACGAAAAATACTCACGCACGCGTTCACACTGAAACACGGTCGTCGCTTCGCCGAGGACGAATTATTGCTCTTGTCACGGCTGTTCATTTGTAGATGGAGTTTTCCATTCCCAAGAGAAAATACCAATCACGAGTCGAGAAAATTGCTTATTCGGGCTTCGGAACGGCAACTACCGGGCAAAACGAGATACGAGAACTTATCTGAGGTTCCGCAACACTACAATACACCGGTTTCAACATTTCTAATTGGTTATTCGCTCTCGCAATCGCAACTTTACACGCCGAATTTACATATTTGTTATTCCCCTCCATACCCCCGGCCCAAATCACTAATCCATTTCGCAACACTTTCTTTTCATACCGAAAAATCACTCGTAGGCGCGACTTTCGAATCCAAAAAAACGCAACCAACAAACCCACTCGATTTTTATTAAAAACTTGCGTACATTTCGTGTAAATAAAAACTCGTTCGAAAAGTAAATCCGAGACCAAAATAAATAAAATTTAAAAAAAAAAGGCGGAAAAAGAAAGAGAAATTACGTCTAGAGAAGGATGCGGCCACCGCACCGTACCTGTACGAAAATTACTTTCTTTATAATTTTTATTTTAGTCGTGCTGCTCCTTTGGGGATTATCTCGACCCTTTATTTCGGATCATTTTTCAAAAATATATAAAGGGTAGAAGCCGAGGTCGAAACTAAGCAAATGAAATTAATATACTTCGCCAACAATCACGCCTATTGTGAACTTTTTTCCTCCACCTTGTGCCAGCTATTTACCCACCAAGAAATTACCCCCGGTTGAGTAAATTTTAAATACCTACTACGTACCTATTGAGGTATTTCCACAGTCCCCAATACGCGATAAACTGACCCTTTGAGCACTCGGAAAACATCTTCCGCGCAATTTCTACGCGTAAATAATTGAGAAACCATGACACGGATTATAATTAACAGAGACAAGGGGAGAAAGAACGTTTTTATCAATTTTTAGAAGAGATTTTAAATCATGTTGGGACATACGCCAGAGGTAATTTTGAATAAATTTACAATTTTTAGAGTTATTTTTACAATATTTCCATTATTTTAAATGATATCGTTTCGAAGATGTTTTAATGTTTGTCTAATTTTAATAATCTCTGTTTTTCTACAGATCAAGAAATCAACTCCTAAAAATTTGTAATGCCCGGAAAAAATATTCCTGGACGGATTTTACGGATCCGGAATGTCCGGAAAAATTATTCCAAAGGTATTACCTTTTTTGCCGTTTTTTGAAATACGACAGGAAACAACAATTTTACAATTAAGGAAAGTGGACGTTTTCATCGTTTTTGTAAAAACGACAAGAAACGACGAGAAAATAGTTGGTTTTCATAGTTTTTGAAGTACCTAATCGCCATAAATACTTATTTTCAAATCTGGAACATTTCAAACTGGTCCTTTTTTCACCCATTCTGAAGAAACCACAACAAACACTATTTCCAAGAAATTAAGTTTACGGATCTGAAAATTCAACCCAAAATTCATCACAACCTCAAAACCACGGGAAAATCGAGAGATGATTTTCGGGTGAAAATTCATCACATAAATCATCCTAACCTTAAAAGCTCGAAAAAGTCGTGATATGATTTGTGAAGATGATTTTCAATGCAAAAGACATCTTACTCCTGAAAAAAGTGTGGGATGATTTTCAGGATGAAACTTCATTTCAAAATTTATCCTCGTCCTGGCCTCAAAAGCTCTGAAAAATCGCGGGACGATTCTTATAATGAAACTTTATCCCAAAAGTCATGCCAGTTTCGAAAGTTTGGAAAAATCGTGAGATGAGTTTTGGAATGAATTAGTGTGTATTCTAAGATTTTTTTGGAGCTGTCAAATTGGAAAATTGACGTTTTTTACAATTTATTTCCTACCAGGCTACCCTCACCTATGCAATCCAATTTCAAATTCCTGTTTGGTGTGAAATTCTTCAGAAAGATAGAGTTCAAAAATGGCAAGGGTAAGAATCAGGAATCTCGAGGGGTGAAAATGACAAATTTGAAGACTAATAATATTTAAAAAATAGAAATTTGCTGAATCATAATTAAATAAAAATGTTCCGACCAGTCGCATTGAAAATGAAAAACAAAAATTTGTGCTTTTTCGAGCTACTTTTTGGATTTCTAAAAGAAATCCATTCGAAAAAAAATCGAAAATTTTTCGAAAATTCCATTCGAGATCACCGCCAAGTTCCCGGTTGAAGAAGAAGGACAAATTATTTCCGCTTCAAAATATTCAATGAAAATTTTTGGAAAAAAGGGCATCCAGAAGCTGAAATTTCTTGATAAAAATTCGAGCATTTTTCGTGTTACTTCTTTGACTTCCAAAAAAACAAAATTCCTTACGTGCTTCTCTCCTTCCAAAAAAATCTAAAAATTTTGAAAACTCCATTTAAGATAATTACCAAGTTCCCTGATAAAGAAGAAAGGCAAAATTTTCTTTCCTTGAAAATATTCAATTGCCTAGGCTAGAAGGGAAGGTTCATACTATCATTTTGGAAATGAATTGTGTAAAGTTACGGAGCTTGAGTGAAGCGAGGGCGAAAATTTTTCAGGGAAAAGGCATCCAAAAGCTGAAATTTCTTATTTATTTAATCAATATTTTAGTACTTACTGAAGAAGAGGGTTTTTCAGAACTTTTTTCGGAACTGCCCAAATTTTTTTGAAGCTGCCCAACAGATTTTTGGAGCGACCCAAATAAAGCCTAAAAACCCTTTAAAATACACACTGGGATGAATATTCATTTCAATTATCATTCCAGCCTCAAAAGTTTGGAAAGTTCGTGGCATGATTTTAGTGATGAAAATTCATCCCATCCTCAAAAGCACGGAAATATCTTGGAATTATTTTTAGGATGAAACTTCATTTCAACATTTATACTCGCCTTACAAGCTCGTAAAAATCGTGAGATGATTATAGAAATGAACAATCATTAGGGTGGATTTTGAACAAAAATTTGGTGAGGTGGTTTACTTTGAGCTTCCAAAAAAAATTGAGCCCCCTAGGGGCAAGGAGAGGGGAGCAGGAGGTGCTCAAAGTGCACCTCCTTTTGAAAAAACCGCTATTTTTGCGTTTTTTAGTCAATCAAAATTGTGTGAGAAGCCTTCGTAGCATTTAAAAGATGCGATTTGGGTTTCTACATCTCCCTAAACCATCGCCATCCTTCTCCGATCAAAACTCAGACCGCTACCAGGAGATTGTGTTCAAGTCTTCAAAGCTGAGAATTTATCCAGGTGAAATACCAGAGCTTCACGAAATATATCTACGAAGATATTACCGCTGTTATGGCATTTTATGTAAAAGTATATTGCTCGAAGAAGATCCTGATTCAAGGTACTAAATTACCTTAAATTAAAGTTGTACATCGTGAATTGATATTTTTTAAAAATGCTCCTGTTACCTCGAATTAATTTTTTTATCGTTTGAAAAATTCACAATAATTTTGTTTTCAATCATTAGAAATAAAATTTTTTAAATTTTTCTTTGAAAATTTTGTACGTCAGTGCAGCGAGTTGCTAATTCTGATATTCCGATATTATGAACTCGAATGCATTATTTTTTCGTCAAGTGATTGGACCAATTTTTTCTCCCAATCAATAGACATATGTTTTGAATTTGAGGACTGGCTGCACAGACGTACAAAAGTTTCAAAGAAAAATATTAAATTTTTTATTCTGAAGATTGAAAACAAAATTATTGTGCATTTTTCAAACGATAAAAAAATTAATTCGAGGTCAACGTGAATTCCATAGTGTAGCATGTCACGATTTGTAACTGACTGCACTGAGATATAAAAATTTTCAAAAAAATTTCCGAAACAGGCATACTAATTCTAGTGATTGAAAAAAATACATAATATTTTCAGGCGAAAAAATAATCAATTCAAACTTCAAAGTCGATATAAATTCCGTATTTTGGAATTTGATGATTTGATGCTGGCTGCACAGGTGTATCAATTTTTCATTTTTTTTTTTCAAAATTCACTTTCAGTGGTTGAAAATATTTTTTTGTTCAATTACTCGATGAAAAAAAAAATCATTCCAGCTTAGTGAAAATGTCATATTATTGGAATATTGCAATCTGCAACTTTTCAACCCCCTGGTAGCGGTCTGAGTTTTGTTCGGAGAAGGATGGAGATGATTTAGGGAGATGTAGAAACTCAAATCGCATCTTTTATGTGCTACGAAGGCTTCTCACACAATTTTGATTGACTAAAAAGCACAAAAAACAGCGTTTTTTTCAAAGGGAGGTGCACTTTGAGCACCTCCTGCTCCCCTCCCCTTGCCCTTAGGGTGCTCAAATTTTTTTTGGAAGGTCTCCCACTCAAAGTAAACCACCTCACCAAATTTGGTCAAAATCCATGATATGTTTTTTTTTCACTCTACCCTAATAATCATCCCAGGCCCCAGGCCCCAGGCTCGAAAGCTTGGAAAAATCGTGGAATGATTTCTGGGATTAATACGTATTCATCTCAATAATCATCCCAGCCTCCAAAGTTCAGAAAAATCGTGGGATGATTTCTGGGATGAATATTCATCCCAATAATTACCCCAGCCTCAAAAGCTGGAAAAATGGTGAGATAATTTTTGAGATGAAAATACATCCCATAAGTAAATTATTCTAGCCTCAAAATCTTGGAAAAGTCGTAAGATGGTTATTGGGATGAAAATTCATCCCAAACTTTAAAGCTCTTACGTATCGGGAATCTTTGGCTAAATAAATTTTACAAATTTTACGGATCCGGAATGTCCGAGAAAATAATTCATACGAATTTTACGGGTGCCCTGAATGTCCAAAAAAAATAAATAGGTACTACAAATTTTACAAATCCGGAATAATTTGAACAATTGGAGGGAGGGGGGGGGGGGACTGTGAATGTTTCGAATAACAATTCTTACATGATAAACGATACCTATTCTACACCCACTAATACTCCTCAGTATAGTGTACCTCCTACGTAATTTTGGAAAAATTTGATTGAAAACTCAAGGAAATAAAAATTCTCAATGGAAAGGCTAAAAAAGTAACGTTTTGCCTCATATCATAACAAGGAGTAGGAGAGGGCGGGTAGGGGGCCAAGATTTTTACCACGAGATTTCAGACCATAAGAACCAAATTCCATCGGTTAGTTTTGAATTTCAGCTCTGGGGCAGATTCGCCTATCTTATCCAGCGGTACCCTTAGATAAGATTATAACTACGAAACAAAATGCTGCGATGCATGAATTTGAAGTCTTGAACATTAATCACCGAATCGCAAAACACGAACATTTTTGGATTTTTAAATAAAGGATTTTAAAAAAATGGTATTTCAAATCCAAAATCCGTTGTAAAAAATATAAGTACATAGTTGCATAGCATAGTTCAAATCCGAAATCTAAAATCCATTATGAGAGTATATTTAAATCCAAAATCCGGATTTCGAGATTTTTTGGATTCTAAATCCAGAATAATTCAAATCCTGCCTAACCCTGGCGTAGGTACACTCGTGAAAAAAACATCCCTATTTCGCGTGACCCCATCTCGAATGTACGTCTTCCAATAAGATATTGGTACGTAATTTGTAGTACAGCCTGGCTTCGGCGGCCGAGAAACCACCGCACATAATACCAAATTCGCAAGACTTGGGCAAACACGCCGGAAAAAATGGGATAAAAAACAACAAGATTATTAAGAAAACGATGAGCGAACAAAGAGCAAGATAAACGCGTGCCTCTTGCCCACACGCATACAACAGATGCGTGTTTGAATAATTGATTCAATATGAATCATAAAAAGGGGGAGCCCACTTTTGAAGCACATATTACCAGTACTCACCCCTTGTTCTTCCCTCGTTCGAATAAAAATGTTTAAATTAGCTGCTGGTTGCTCGGAAAGAGTGAAAAAAGCAGTATCAAGTAACAAATTACCTTCGACAATGGTGTAATGCTTTATTATTTTTGCCGGCCTACTCTTCGTTCCCTTTTCCTCTCTTTGTCCTTAATTTTCGTCTTGCTGATGCAATTCTATTAACCGTGCATTCGAAGACCTCCTAGGGCTATGCCTAGCTGTAATGCCCTTTCACTCTGGTGGCCCTATTTCTATAACTGAATTTATTAATTTTTTTCATTTACATGTACGCTATAGAGAAAAAAAATTCGTTTTAGGATGTGATGGTGGAATTAATCCGATAGTGAAGCGTATCAGTTTTAAGAATTAAGCAGCTAGTAATTCTTATGGTTGAAAGGTCATCATTATCCATTTTAAGGATACCTATCGTGATTAATTTCGAAGTATTCTTGAACGATGTTTGGGGTATTTTCTATCAGTAGGTATAGTGTGTAGGGGGTTGACTGTAAATTTTTTACGTACCCAGCGTAGGTGGGAGAATTCTGGCAGAAAATCTATTTGCCTAACAGATTTTACTTTAGACTCTTGAGATTTTATGGTTACAAAGTTAAAGCCGAAAATGAATGATTTTATGGCCAAATGTTGTCACTTCAAGTTTACGTGATAAGAAAATTAGGAAAAGAAGTTTTATTGTAATATTGCCTAAAAATTTGTTAAAATTTAATAATTGATGATAATAGATCCTTTTGGTTGGTCTCACTAAAACTTGGAAATGACAAGCTTCGATCACGATTCACGAATCATAGAGGCAGATTTTATTCGAAGGATTATTGGAGAGGGGTTTGGACTTTGGGAACCTCTCAGTTATCTGATTTTACTCAAGTTTTTGTTTAGAATTCTAGCAAAATTTAAAAAAATTTAAATTAAGTATACTCTCTCAATTATAAATCAGTGAAAATTACCGAAAATCACTGAGAAACAGTCAGAATTGCAGCACAGGAGAAAATCAGTGAAATTTTTTTTCACTGAAAACAAATCAGTGAAAGAAAATCACTGGAAATCAGTGAAAATTCACTGAAAACTCAGTGATATTTATGAAATTCACTGCAAAATCAGTGAAATTCTTTGAATCATCAGTGAAAAATCACTGAACCTGTGCTGCAATTTTGACTGTTTATCAGTGATTTTTCACTGATTCGAAATAAGAGAGTATGAATAATAAGTACTCTCACATTCTGAATCAGTGAAAAGTCACTGATAAATAGTCAGAATTGCAGCACAGGAAAAATCAGAAAAATTCACTGATTTTCAGCGAATTTTCGCTGATTTTTCAAACATTTTCACTGATTTTTCTCACTAATTTGTTTTTAGTAAAAAATGTTCACTGATTTTCTCCTAAGCTGGCAATCCTGGCCAATTCTCAGTAATTTTCGATAATTTTCACTGATTTATAATTGAGAGTGTAAGTATCTATGGATTTTGCGATCAGCTGCGAATTTTTTCGTATGACAATTTCGTGTGCTATCTCTCTAAATCTGAATCAGTCAAAATATCACTGGTTCAATTTGTAACAGTAAATTATTTCTCAGACAACTGATTAATCAGTGATGTTTTTCAACATGCATAATACTGTAGAATCAGTAAAATTTCAATTTTAACTGAATGATTCAGTAAAATATCACCGATTTATTTCGTACATTACAAAATCTACTACTGAATCAGTAAAATTTACCGAAGTTTTGGTAGTTTTTCAACTGATTCAAAAGTATTTTTTTTTTTACTGGATGAATCGGTGAAAAATTACTGACGTTTTGGTAGTTTTTCTACTGATTCAGAGATGATTTTTTTCTTTTACTGAATGAATCAGTGAAGTTCTACTGATTCAGCAGTAGGTAGGTAACTCAATTTTGTAGATATCAATCAGTCATTTTTAACAGCAAACCAGTGAAAATTGACTGAACAACATTTACAGTGGAAAAAAACACCAGTTGAATCCGATAAATGAAAAAAAATGACTACTGAATCAGTGAAAATTACTGAAATTTGGTAGTTTTTTAACTGATTCGAAAGTAATTTTTTTTTTACTGTATGAATCAGGAAATTATATTTTTTTCAGTGAATTTGGCATTAACGTGATTCTGACCATTTCATTCAGTCATTTTCACTCAATTTTGACTTTAAACCAGTGAAAATTAATTGATTCAAATTAAGAGAGATACGAAAGTGAGATCAGTGGCGCTGGAGGGGGGCGTGACGTTCTCGATTTTTCCAAATTTGAAACTGAAATTTGCCAATTTTAGAGATAAAATCATAAGCGCGCCCAGAAATTATTTTAGGGAAGGGCTGAGAATTCCAGTAAAAATATGGGGGATAAAGAGATTTGAGCAAAGAAAAATTGGAAAATTGGAAAATTTTTTAGAACAAACAATCAATACACTCCTGAAATCTGAATTGGTAAAATTTACCTGCTTGAATCAGTAGAATGACTTCAACTGAAAATCAGTGATTTTTCACCGATCTTTCAGTCGAGTCAAAATAATTATTGATTTTTCCTGACAAATGGGAATTGATTGAGAAATCAATAAAAAATTATTAATTTCCAACGATAATAAAAGTCGTGAGATGATTTGTGAAAATGATTATCATTCCAAAAATCATCCCAGTCTCAAAAACTCAGAAAATTCACTCAACCTCAAAAGCTTGGAAAACTCATCTCAGCCTCAAAAAAAGCTCGGAAAATCGTGGGTTGATATGTGAGATTGCTTTTTATCCCAAAAATTATCCGTGCTTCAAAAACTCCGAAAAAATGTGGAATAATTTGTGAAAATTATTTTCATCACAAAAAAGTCATCTTACTCTCAGAAAAAGCGAGGGATGATTTGTGAGATTAATTTTCATCCCAAAAATCATCCCAGCCTCAAAAGCACGGGCAATTCAGTGGGATGATTTGTAGGATTGATATGATCGTGCAAATGGAGTTTCTGGAGGTAGTTTGAGTGGGTGAACACGAATCTGTTGCAAATTTTTTCGCATGACAATTTTGCACGCAAAAAAAGTGAGTTCTTTTTTTAGTATACAATTATGCTCCAAGTACTAACTTACTTAAAATTACAAAAATCACGAAAAAGGAATGAAATGAAGTGAAAATTGGGCAAGTGATGTCTAAATACGTATTTTGGGATATAATTCCAAGAAAAAAATTTTTGACCTAAAATGACCATTTTTTGAGAGAAAAATGTGGTAGGAAACTGGTTTTTCGCATTTTTCAAGGTGTTCCACAACCTGAAAAATTCTGAAAAAATCTTACGTTGAGCATAGGAACTATAGTCACATGAAATACATTTTTTTCAGAATTGCCTCTCTAAAGCATCACGTAGGAAACTCGATTTGAAGTTTTCAAACACGAGTTTTGGCTGGAAAAAATTATCGAAATTTTTTTTCAAACAACCCACTAATACCCCTTAGTATAGTGTACTACCCACGCAAGTTTGAAAAAATTTGGTTGAAAACTCGCGAAAATGAAAATTCTCAATGGAAAGGCTGAAAACAGTAAAGTTTTGCCTCATAATAAGGAGTAGAAGAAGGGTAGGGGGCCAAAATTTTTACCATGAGATTTCAGACCATAAGAACCAAATTCCATCGGTTAGTTTCGAATTTCAGCTCTGGGGCAGATGTGCCTATCTTATTTGCCAGTACCCTACGTAATTAATTTTATAATTTAAAAAAAAAACATTTCGAAGATCAGAATAATTTTCAGTTTTTTTCCATAATTTTTACCTTGATTTTGGATTTTGGAATTTGGATTTTAAATCTGCTTTCTGAAAGGATTTTGAATTTCAGATTTTAAATCGCTATGATACGAATGATTTCGGATTTTGGATTTGAAATCCATTTTTGCAGAGGATTTCGGATTCTAGATTTGAAATCCTTTTGTCGCGAACTACTAGCTCTACATACAAGTTCATTGAAATTTTTACTTACCAAACAATTCGCTTAATCTTCTGGTACATACATAACGACGAATTGGCAAAATAAAAGAAAACAACCTGCAAAAATAAAGAAGAAAAACAACCATCAAATCAATACGTGTAGAAATACAGTTTAAAAATAAACTACATGTATAAAGGGTGGCGCAAGTACGCGGTAATTTATTGCTTTATAACCCGCTTACAACTCAACTCGTTTTCTTTTGCTAGTTTAAAAAGTTCGCCGCACGACGCGTTTTACACACCGCCAAGAAAAGCTATAAACCAATTTTATGGTAATAAATCGCGTTCAAAAATCGAAAACCGATTACCCTCCTCGCGGCGTGCTCGTAGATTACCAAAATTTCTCGATTCGTCGAAAATTACAAAATAAATGTTTCTTGGTTTTCGAATCCCACGAGTGGTATGGAAAGTATTGCTGGGGATGTGTATGCAGTTGTTTTTACTTAAATCCGACAGTGTTTTTAAACTTTACGCCCAAAGTCGCCCGTGTTTGTATAATCTACGGCCAAGCGTGGTTTCATTTCTTTGGCCCCGCTGTAATGCGAAATTAGCCCGAGATTAATTTATATCGCGCGAATTCTGCTTGCGAGAGGCGAGAGAGTCAATGTAACCCTAATTCGGAAGACGAAATGATCAGTTTGTTGTGCTTGAGTAGACGAGACTGTTTGTTGGTTGGTTACGAGGCATTGTGAAATTGAGATGCTGATGCGGTTGTAAAAGTTGAAGTATCTACAATAGGTTTGAATTTTAAAGTGAGGGATGAGAGCAGAATGAAGAGTTTTAAAATCAAAACTTGGATGTACCTAACCCTAAATTCGAAAGAACAAAAGTAAATTTCATCTGCATCTCACAGCTAGCTCGAAAAAACTTCAATGTCAAGGCAAAAATCTTGACTTAGCTTGACCTTTTGAAATCACTTTTTGCATGAATTTTTTGAGGTCCACCCAACGAAACTCGAGCGAAAATCTCAAGGTGGGGGGGGGGGGTAAAAATGAAAAATTTGCTGACCAGTCGTATTGAAACTAAAGAAAACAAAAATTCTTGCTTTTCTGTGCTACTTTTATGACTTTGAAAAAAATCTATAATAAATTCCTTAATAACCTCCCCCCTCCTGTAAAAAAATTGAAAATTTCATTTGAGATCGCCTCCAAGTCTTCCAATAAAATTGAAAGAATAATTTTTTTTGTTTCAAAATATTCAATTGTCTGAGATGGAAGAGAAGAGAAGAGATCATATCAGGAAGAATTGTGTAAAATTACTCAGCCCGAGCGAAGCGAGGGCGAAAATTTTTTGAAAAAAGAGCACCCAAAATCTGAAATTTATTTATCATAATTCGGTTTTTTTTGTGTTATGTTTTGATTTCCAAAAAAAAAACGATATCCATGGACTCATCTCCATCAAAACATTTTTTTAAATTCCTATCGAGATTGTTACCGAGTCTTTTTATAAATGAGAAAGACAATTTTTTTCATTTGAAAATATTAATTGTCTAGGCTGGAAAAGAAGAAGGTTCATATCATAATTTTGAAAATAAAATTGTCGCAAGGGCGAAAATTTTTGAAAAAAAAGGCATTTAAATGCTAAAATTTCTTCAATGTTTTAGTATCAAAAGGGAGGCGAAATCTTCAACCCTTATATAAATTTTAGATCTTATATGCCCGAGCAACGCGAGGGCTAAGATTGTAAAAATTGGTGCTTTTCAAAAAAAAAAAAAAATAGAGTCCCAAAACGAATATTGACTGAAAAATTTGTATTTTTTTCACTCTAAAAAAAATATATTAAGGGTAAATGGAAATTTTTTTTATTTTTGAAAAAAAGCTCGACCTTTCGAGTAAATCAGGGTAGATTGGTCAAAAAGCTCGACTTTTCAGTACCCGCATGACTTTTTTGAAATAATCTTGACTTATCAGGACCGTTAGACACCCTGTTCAAAAACCTGAGAAGCCTTCTTCCTTTCACAAAAGAAAACGCCAAAAAGTCAAACAAAATTTCTGCACCTAAATGCCGGATTTCTGCAGGAATTTTTAAAACTTGCAGAACGTTCGGCGAACCCCCCCCCCCCCCCTTCGCCAAAAACATTTCAACAATCATATTACTTGCAGACATTCTCAAATTCTTTTAAAATTTCATAAACAAAATAAAAGATAAAAAAATCATAAAGATCAATTTGGTAGGTAGTTAGGTAAGGCCAATTGGGGTAATTGTAAATTTTTCGGAAAATTGAACCGATTTTGTGATACTGTTTTTCGTTTTACTCTGTAAGTAAGAAAGCAAAGTGATTGAAATTTTTACCATGTATCAATGAATGTATGAGGAGTAATATGGCGGTTTGTTTTCATCGATTCAATTATTCATTTCGAAATTATGGACTTCGTTTACAATTGGACAAGAATATTTACATTTACCCCACAATGATGGGGTAAATGTAAATGCATACATTGTGCCCCATAAAAAACGTATCACTCAGGTTTTTTTGCATAATTTGGAAAAAAATTATACAGATTAAATATTTAAACGCGTAGAAAAACCAACTTGTAAAAAAAAATCAAAAAAAATCAAAACAAAAAAAAAGATATTTTGTGTTTAAATTTGTGAATCCCATTTAAATAACACGTGTTTACAATTACCCCACACCTGAAAAATTTGATGGGTATTTGTAAATGCTGCAGAAAATTAATTTCTCAGCTTCAAAAATCATAAGAATTGAATTTCATCATTTTTGAATGTCCGTAGAACTAAATTAATGCATCAAACACCAACTTTTTTACTTTTTTCTATTTTTTCTCGAATTTTGAAGATTACGTAAATTGTGTGAAAATCGAAATTTGATATCATGTTTTTTTCAACGCGAAATTTTTCATCACAGCTGTCACCAAGAACCCGAAGTTTTTTATTATAGTAAGACTAATTATTCAAAGTTTTTATTTTTGGCAACTCCAGCTCGCTAGATGCATTCAAGTATTTACAGCACGCCTTGTTTACAATTATCCCATGTTTATAATTACCCCAAATGACCTTACCTAATTTTAAAAAAAATTAAACATGATCGGTAACATTTTCCAAACATGAGTTTCCCTGTTTTTTCTCGGATTTCCATCCATTTTTTCAAGTTTTTCAATCGGCTTTATGAAATATTCATAATATACTTACCGAGACGAAAGTGCACTTGACAAAAAAAATAGAAAGTGAAATTTTTTTGCTATAGATATTCACACGTCTCAGAAAGAAAGAAGTGACGGAGGGAAGGTAAGTTCAAACAATTATTCAGAAACTTTTTTTTTGTCATTTTTAAAATTTAGCGATAGAGCGGAGTTGGGACGAAGAGAAAGACACTTAAAAACTGAAAATTTATCACTGTCGACATTTATTTCCTGAAGGTATAAAGCAATAAGCAAGATCCTCAACCTCTGCCTTATACGTACACGTTCATACGTCCAAACGAGCCAAGAAATCGAATAAGATTTGAAAATTTATGATTTTCAAAGACACCACAGATACATCTTTCAGGGTGTCCACTATATTTCAGAAATAATTTTCCCTGAATTTTTCAGGTTTTCCAGACTAATTTTTCGAATTTTTCCAGGCTTATTAAATATGATATTCGTAAACCAAAGGGGGTGGGGTAATTTTTCACGTGATGTACTTACATCTCGAAATAAAAATCGAGGGACCCCATATATATGGGGTCCCTCGATTTTTTTTTCTTCATAAATCAGTAGATACTTCTTACGAGATCTTTAGATGCTCCTCTTCGGGCTAAACCAAAAGATTCAAATTCAAATCTGAAAATTTTTGAACCCACCCAACTGCCCCTCACCGCAAAAATGCGAAAATTTGAATTCATTACCTATAGAAAAAATTTCAAATAAAAAGGAAAAACTAAGTATTCCAACGCAAAATTGAGTTTTGAAAAATGAAACAAATTATGCCAGGGTGTCTACCAAATCAAGCGAATGAAAATTCAAAAACTTCTTCATCCTCTTCATTCCTCATCTCCCCCCCCCCCCCAATGAAAAACACATGTCTCAAATTTATAAATTCACGCCATCTCTTGCAATTTTTTAGTTTGTACGTACTACATAGGTACTGATAAATAAAAAAATCAATGAGGATAAAATATAAATTATTCTATTGAAACATATAAACGTGTTTAGTCCGAGCGAAGCGAGGGCGAAATTTTTTGCAAAAAAATATCTTCAAAAGATAAAAATTCACCACTTTTCCCTCATTCATATTTTCCAAAACATGGCCAATAATTTCGAATTCATGTTCCATTCCCTCCCGTTTTTTTCAACCATGGAATTTCTTTCTCTTCGCAGCTTATTAAAAACTAAGTTTCCAAAAAACTTAAGATTTTGAATAAATTCTGTAGAAAAAAGAGTGTAAACTGCCCCAAACGTAGCGAGGGGAATTTTTTTTGAATAAATCATAATTTAATGAACGAAGACATTACGGTCAACAAGAAATGATGAATAAAAAATCAGATAAAAGATGTAATAATTTGGCCCGTGCGGAGCGAGGGCGAAATTTCTTGAAAAATTTATAATAAAAAAAGCAAAAAAAAAACACTTTTTTAAATGATTTATCCTTTTTTTTTGGACTTTCGAATAATTCCAAAGAAAATTCCAAAATTCCCTGACTTTTCCCGGTTTTCCAGAGAATGGACACCCTGTTTTTCAATAATTTGTTATTTTTTAAAATTCTGTGGCTCTGGAGTGAAAATAATGTCAAATTCCCTGTCTTTTTCAGGGTTTCTATAGAAAAAGTAGCAATTAGATATGTGGAAAAAATTGATTTAGGTATTTCTCACGAAAACTGCAAGCCTTTTCCAATTTGTCAATTACACAGCATTTTCATCAGTTCCATCACTTGCACGCTTGTTGGGGCCCTATCCCAGAAATGAAACAATTGACCTGACTAACCAAATTCGCCACCAAAAACATCTGATGGCAATTGATTACACCTCCAAAATCAAAAATTATACAGCTTCAATCAAGACCTCGTTCGCTTCCATAAATTTCAATACCAACTCCATTAACTCAAAGACTTCTTCACATACACACGTGAAAAAATTCTCGCCAAAAAATCACACAAGCAATGTATCAACCACCCTACTTCGCACATCGCGCAAACCTACCTAATTAACCCACATCCGATGCACGATTACCGAAAACCGAACAGGCTTTAAAATACGACTCGCAAACAACGCCTAGTAAACTTTGGATGCTGGATGCCATAAATAAGCCTAGCCTGCGCATAAAGCCGAAGCCGACGAAAAAAAAATCATAAAAAGTATGTTTTTGCAAGGGTATTCTCCGAAGGGTGTCCTATACATTATAATAAAACGAAGCCCGAAATAAGGGCCCAGTCCTTTCAGTATCCTTCTTAATTATTCAGCCAGAGGAACTCTCTGGCTCTAATTAAGTTAGTTAATAAAAATATAGAGTGGACATTAGGAGTCGGAGCGTAGCGAGGTGGTCACCAGACGATAATTTGTCATACGGAAAATGTCTCTGCTACAACGTTATGCAATTTTCTCCTTGTATTAACGAAGATAAGTAATTTCCCTGCTGAATTGTATAGGTTAATACGAAATTTCTCGCGTCTATAAATTCATACTACGATGTGTTTTTTTGCTACTGCTCTACGTTACTCTCCGCTGTACGATGCAAAAATTTATACGTATAATTTTCAACCGAGCTTGCGTCTACTTTGGAGAAAAAATTGCGTCGATGGTCGCACATATGCACTCCGCAGCATCACATCAACGCATCATCTGCCCTGGATATATCGACAAACTGGACAACAAATACATAAAAGTAGCAGGTGTTTTGACACTCGGTGGTTTAACTTTTCAAGTGGCGTAACCATTATAAAGAATGATAGCGCGACAAAACGACCTTAACAAAAACAAGGCGAGTCGGAAAAAACACGTTAATCAGAGTGTTATTGTTGGGATGACGAATGTCGCCCCTGAAAAAAAAACACGTCCTACATCGCGAGCATTTTTAACGCTATTGTTCGCATAATTAGGGGCATAACGCGTTAAAGGAAGGCGTTAAAGGAGGAAGCGGGCGGTAACCATCATATTTTCGCTGGGGGGTCGAACCTGTCCGGTGATATATTTCCTTTTTTTTTCCTTTCCGCTACGTAACAAGTGTCTCACTTTCGTTACCATATAATCGTCCGTGCTAAATCAACGACGACTTTTAAACAAATAAGGGAATCGAATGGCGATGATTATGGAAAGATGAAATTATATGGGGTGAAAAAAATATACGCGAATTGCGAATATAAAGAGAAACGCCACGATAATCAAATTTAACGAGGTTTCCGGAGATTTGTTCGCCTTTTTTACGTCCGGGCCATCGTCGAGCGCGAAAATCAAGATAAAATTAAACCTGATAATTGGCTCGTCCGGTATCGTTTCTGTTATTATTTATTCTGGCTGGCAGAGAGGGGAGTTACGTTTCGATGCACTTTTCATTGCACGAATTCGAAAATATTCTTGTTATTTTCTGAAGTTCTCCTACTGGTTTCATGTAATTTCTCTTGCCTTAAATTCGCCCAAAAAAGATCATCCTTCTTATTTTTTGACAAAAAATTCAAGAGAAGAGGAAAATTCGGAAATTCTTGCTATTTGCTGGCTTTTCTTCGATGAAAATTTTTGATTTCATTTGAAATAATGACTGATCCCTCGAGATCTGCATACAACCAGTTGTAAAAAAGTCGAGGGTGGGTAATGGTGTCACATACAAAAAAATAGTCAGAAATAGAATCCCCCCCCCCCCCATGAAAAGAGAATGTATACTCGAAGAGAAGTACACGAGATGTGATACGCCAAAATAAAAAATTATTTTACAGGCTTGTAGAGCATCACAAGAAACTTTCACAGCCAAAATGTCAGCCTCTGAAGTTGCCGGGGCAAGGGGGGGATGAGGGTTTGAATTTCGAAATATAACGAAAAAATTACAAAATCGTAATGTAAGAAATCGAAAAATTGAAAGAATTCCGTAACTTATGGTGTTTAGGACGTAATTTTTTTTTTACCACGAACTAACCTCGTCATAGGCCATCTGCAGATGAAGTAGTCACCTGAATCCGCGTGTAACACCTCAGAGTGAATTTTCACTGCCTAATTAGGCGATATTTCGAAATTCTCCCCTTCTTCCTTAAAGTCGACTTTAAAATCCATTTTCACTGATTCAAAAAATGGAATTTTACTCAAATTATTTTCACTGATTCGGATTTACAAATTATATTGATTGATTATTTGTTTCAAAAATCCTCGAAAATCCCACAATTTTTCAACTTTTCTTTGCTCAAATCTGTACTCTCTCATTCCGAATCAGTGAAAAATCACTGATAAGCAGTCAGAATTGCAGCACAGAAAAAATCAGTAATTCACTGATTTTTAGTGATTTTTCACTGATTATTCAGAGAATTTCACAGATTTTTCAGTGAATTTCATAAATATCACTGAGTTTTCAGTGAATTTTCACTGATTTCCAGTGATTTTTTTCACTGATTTGTTTTCAGTGAAAAAAATTTCACTGATTTTCTCCTGTGCTGCAATTCTGACTGTTTCTCAGTGATTTTCGGTAATTTTCACTGATTTATAATTGAGAGAGTATAATCTGTATTATGCGCCTAGTGGAAATAATACCCTGACTACGTCAGCCCCAAGGTTAAAATTTTGGTTGTGGAAGTTTCTTGTGATGCTCTACAAGCCTATAAGAAAATTTTAATACCTCGTAAAATTCCTTGTTAGATATTTCATTCAAGTAGATACAAAAGAAAAGAAAAATAATGGTCTTTTAAAAACATCAGAATCAACGTTTCAAACAAAATTTCTTCTTAGGCAGTGACGTTCCGAAGACATTTGCCCCCCCCCCCTCCAGAGGGGGAATAAGTGAAAACCCGATTTACATTTTCAATCTCCTCAACAATATGATACCTATTACCTACATCAATACAAAGTGTCTAACTGTCTATACTACATTCAAAAAATGAAAATTCCTGAAATTTTCTACTATTTTTCTTGCTTCAAATTTGTTCAAAAATGAACCCACTTTTTATCTTTTGATCGAAAAATTCAAAAAAGAACATGATGTTGAAAATTCTTGCACTTTGCAATAAAATTATTAAAATTCTTACAATTTTCTGGTTTTCTTGCCACTGAGGCAAAATTCTTGCTAATTTTTGTTTTACTCATAGAGATATTTATATTTTTCTGGCCAATAGACACCTTGTTTCACACATACTAAAGGTACATAGCACGTACTCTCTCATTTTTAAAGTAGTGAAATTTATCAAAAAACACTGAAAAACAGTCAGAATTGCAGCACAGTAATAAATCAGTGAAAATTCACTGAAAACTCAGTGATATTTATTAAATTCACTGAAAAATCTGTGAAATTCTTTGAATAATGAGTGAAAAATCACTGAAAATCAGTGAATTTCACTGATTTTTCCTGTGCTGCAATTCTGATTGTTTATCAGTGACTTTCCACCGATTCGGAATGAGAGAGTACATACATCATCGTTTTAATTTTGTTCTTGTCGATTTCAATTTTCTCAGCATTAAAAATTTTGTAAAACCTTCAGAAAACACCCTCCAATTTAAAAATTTTTTAAATCGTTCATACAGCAACGCAAAAACATTTTTTCAAATATCTAAGTATGTACCTACCATAAAACTGTTGATTTGAAAAAAAATTAATGACGTGAAATTTCAACAAATAGGTATTTCTAAAATGTCATGAAATGCTTTTAAAAAAAAACAGTTCAAAAATCTTTTGAATACCAGAAAGATGGAAAAAATTGATCAAAATAACACAAAAATTAAAAATATGCTCAAGAGTAAAATAGCGTGAAATTTTTGGACAATTTTTAAAACTGGCATTAAAAATGTAAGAAAAAGAAAAAATTCCTGAACTATCTTTTCAAAATCAGGTAAAAATAACATCCAATATGGAATACTATTAAAATCGTACGAAATACCTACGATAAAAATTTCTGAAAACACGAGAAAATTATTGAGTAGGTATCATTTAAAAATTTTTAAAAATCATTTGATAAATTGGAAGAATTTTTTTGAAATTTACGTTTCCGATCGATTTTTGTAAAATTTAAAAAAATTTAAAAGCAATTTTAGAAATAATTGTTAGGCCTACAATTTTTTGGACAACTCGTAAAGTACCTACGTAGAGTACGTACCTATATTAGATTTAATTAATTTTTTGTATTTTTATATGTAGGTACATACTTTTTTACGATACTTCAATAAAGTTTCTGACAAAATTTCCAGTTTGAAATGCAAGACTTTCGCTGAATTGTTCCAGGACCTTTGTTGCTCTAGTTTCATACCCTTATTAAAAAAAGTATGGCTTTCACAAAAGATTGAATTATTTTGATGCTGTGCTAAACTATACCTACTCAAATCACGTAGGTAGGTATTTAAGAGAATCATCAATAAAAAACACGAACGAAAAATGAACGAGATAAAAAAAATTCAAAGCTTATTAGATAGTTCTGTAAAAAAAATTAAAACATATTGGCAACTAGTTTTTAAAAATGTTTCTTCTTGAGTTTTTCAAGTTTTCTAGACCAATTTTTTCTAATTTTAGGGACTTTTTAGCATGAAATACTTTTAGAGAGAAAAATCCACTACATTCAGGTACCTATTTATTCGAAATTTTATCCTTGATAAACTGAAATGAAATGTTAGGGGAAGAAGGATTTTACAATTATTCAAGAAAATTTTTTGTATTTTCAAGATAACTTATCTATGTAAAATTTATGAAGTTCAACCAGTGCGAAAGCTAAATTTTTTTACAAAAGTTATTAAACAATTTTTTTGATATTTTGAATACTTCTTAAGAATTCATGTGATTCTTACACGATCCCGTTCCAAACCTTATTGTTTTTAAGATATTTGCAATCATCTTTAGTACATTTCGACGTTATTTTAATGATTTTAAAAATAGTTTGATTACCTACTTTTCGTAAAAATTTTTAGTACCTAATATTTTCGTCATTTTTTAAATGATATTTTATGCCATTTTAAACTAATTTTATTGACAGGTCTATTCTCCTTCGCCTTTTAGTCACTACCTACGGCTTTCCTTTGTACAAAAATTGAAAAGAGTTAGAAAACAGGTTCATATAGGCAAAATTTATAAACCTTTTCAATTTTTGCAAAGGGACCCAATTAGGCCAGTCAATTTTATGGAATGGTTTGCAATGAGAGTTCAACAATTTTCGACGAACTTCGAATATGCAAAAGTACCAAGAATGAACCGAATCAAAAAGCGGAGGGGGCAGTTCGTCCCTTCCAATAATGACAAAACTGAATTTTCAGACAAAATTTTTTGAAAGTGATGACCTTCTTTAAAATTTTTTACTTCAAGTTGAGAAAAAAAGAGAAAAATCTTACTCTACATCAAAAGATTGGAAATTTCTATTTCAGTCAAAATTTTTCAATTTTTCGTTTCCAATAAACCAATTCATTCTTAAAATTTGATATGAAAATCAAAGTTTTACTTCGAATACTCTTTCGATTTTTAATACTCCAGCTCACAAGCTACTTCAATTCAACCCCCAATTCTAAATACATATACTTATGACATCAGAACAAAATCACCCGTGAAAACACCGGTGAAAAGAATACCATCTCGGATAAACTCTCATTCACCACTCGAGCCGCACACTTATACGAACCAGCAGAAATCCTTTTAATTAAACCTATACGTTAGCATTGGTATGCCATATGCTTTGAGAAAAAAGTTTAACCACTGTAAAGGACGAATTACACTTGTACCCTGAGCAGTACTCATCTCGAAGGGTTTTAATATCTCTTGTTACCCTGGCAAAGAATGGCCTACACTCGAACGCACATCAGGTTACAATTTAACTTTTTTTTTTCCTTTTTAACAACTAAGCTCATTTATTATTCGACAGCGAGTCGTTTTAAAAAAACCACCCTCTTGATAAACCCAATATAGTGAAACACATTGGGGATGAACTTTTTAATGTTACGCGTATGTAGTAGCATTGTGTGAGGCATACAGGCAAGCTACCGCCTCGCTACACATGAACACTTCGTCGTATACTACGTACCGCGTACGAATTACAAAACGGATTTAAAAACACCAATTATTTCGTTGGTGGTAATTCTGATTAGGATTACCGGTCGTGGTGGGTTTTAATCTTTTTCTTCTAGAAATATCGTAAATATTTAGATTTTTTTCGGAAAGAGGAATTTCGTCAGTGATCATCCCAATTATCTAATTTAGGGACCATATTTCTTTAGAGGACAATTTTTTGAGTCAGAGGGGTCTGGCAAAATTTTGTGAAATTTTGTCATATTTTTCATTCGAACTATCACAAGAAGGCAGGCAGATCTAGGACATAGGCGTGACTGGGCCTTCCGAGTAGGGTGTGCTATCAACTTTGGACCCTCCAATAAAATCAAAAACAATATCTATGTCCAAAAATTTTTATCAAAAAATCGGCAGTTTTCTTCGTGCCGCAAAAACAAAGTTTCAAATTTGTTAGGTAGGTACCTACTTTAAAATGTGTGAAAGTGCTAAAATTCATAGACCATTTTTATGGGATTTTCCTCCGGTGCCGGAAAATTCCAAAATTTTCTGGAGGCTCCAAAACCTCTTGAAACCGCTCCCAATCGATTCGAGGGGCCAAAAATGGAGTATATGTATATGCCTACCAAATTTTTAGATCAAATTTTCATCTTCTGTAAAGCGATGAGGTAATTTTAAAATTTCAAAAATTATCCAAAATTCAGGGAATCTATTCGCCCATTCTTTCACATGGGTATTTCGTCGGGAACCAGAGGCGGAGAAGTAAATTTTTTTCAAGGTGTCACAAAAATTTTTTTAATACTGATGTTCGCCAGTTGAGTAACACCCCCCCCCCCCCCCCACCAAAATTCACCGCAAAATTACCAAAATTTTGACAAAACTGGAATTTTTGAAGGATATTTTTCTGCAAATTTTACAAGATTTCATCATTTTAGTTCAATTTTTTTTCGACTTGTAGGAAAATTTTATTAATAAAAAACACAAAGTAACACAATTTCTAACACGTTAATAAGTATTGCATTATTGCATTTCGCATGTCGCATTGTGACATGTGAAAATTTTCGCGACATGCTAAAAATTTATCAAATCAGAAAAATAGTTTTTTTACCTTTTTTCAAATTTTAATATTCGCTATCACAATTCATGTCGCAATAAAATAAAAAAAAATTGTTTTGATGATTGAACAATGACATCTACTCGAGTGTTACGCAACTGTCAAGTTTTGATGTAGCAATCCATGTGAATTTCGGTGATACAAATTCATCAAGACATAGCAGAACCGCTCAAACGGATACCGATTTTCAATAAATTGATTAATAATTTCATTAATCAAAATAAAATTCGAGCTTCGACATTCGCTATTATAGATAATATTGATTGAATGTAAAAGTTTTATATAGGTACTTATTAACGTGTTAGAAATTGTGTTACTTTGTGTTTTTTACTAATAAAATTTTCCTACAAGTCGAAAAAAAATTGAACTAAAATGATGAAATCTTGTAAAATTTGCAGAAAAATAGCCTTCAAAAATTCCAGTTTTGTCAAAATTTTGGTACTTTGCGGTAAATTTTGGTGGGGGGGGGGGGGTGTTAAAAATTTTTGTGACACCTTCAAAAAATTTACTTCTCCGCCTCTGGTTCCCGACGAAATACCCATGTGAAAGAATGGGCGAATAGATTCCCATTTGGGGGGGGTACTCTCTCATTCTGAATCAGTGAAAAATCACTGATAAACAGTCAGAATTGCAGCACAGGAAAAATCAGTAAAATTCACTGATTTTCAAGGATTTTTCACTGATTATTCAAAGAATTTCACAGATTTTTCAGTGAATTTCATAAATATCACTGAGTTTTCAGTGAATTTTCACTGATTTCCAGTGATTTTCTTTCACTGATTTGTTTTCAGTGAAAAAATTTCACTGATTTTCTCCTGTGCTGCAATTCTGACTGTTTCTCAGTAATTTTCGCTAATTTTCACTGAGTTATAATTGAGAGAGTAGGTATGCACGAGTTGAATCCCACTTTTTCTCAAAAATTTCTTTCAACTCTGAATTATTTTCAAATTTTAACTCCAATTTTTTTTCAAATTTCGACTCCAATTTTTTTCAAATTATTTTCAACTCCTAATTTTTTCACAATTATTTCCAACACCAGAATTTTTTCAGCCTAGACTTTCTCACATTTTTCCATGTTTAAATGTACTTTTTTGAATCTTTTCCCAAAATAATTTTCAGTACCTATTGAAAATTTTCTTTGAAAAGTAATATTGCCATCAGGACACATTAGCGAATTTTTCCAAAAAAAATTATCCCCCGGAGGGGAAAAAATTGAAAAATCTGGAAAAGTAGGGTGTGCCGAGGCACACCCGGCAGTCACGTCTATGATCTAGGATCTCATTTTTGCAAATTCATTCTCAAAAAAATGAAATTCAGATACCTCGATACATTTTCCCCCTTTAAGGGCATATTCTCCAAAACATTTTGCCTATCCAATTTACATTGCGCTTATGGGAGCTTCTAAAAGTTATACTACTCGAAATGGGATGGGTGAAATTGTCTCAAATTTGTAAATCTGTATTCTTCGAGATGATCTGTACAATCTTACGTATGATTTTCTCATTACATCGATTATTTTACGAAAAAATTGAATTTGAAAATCCCCGAAAATCGTTGGATTTTTTTGGGAAAAATTCTGAATTTTTGAATTCAATTTTTTCGTAAAATAATCGATGTAATGAGAAAATCATACGTAAGATTGTACAGATCATCTCGAAGAATACAGATTTACAAATTTGAGACAATTTCATCCAACCCATTTCGAGCAGTATAACTTTTAAAAGCTCCCATAAGCGCAATGTAAATGGCAGGCAAACCAATAGGCAAAATGTTTTGGAGACTAAGCCCTTAATTCCTAAAAAATTTCCTTGGGACGTCAAAAAAAATCAGGCCATTTAAAAATGAAAATAAAAAATGATTTAATTAAAGTTTTGAATAGGCTATAGGACTCCATGACTTTCAAGTTCGGATCACTGACCAATACCAAACCTCACCACTTCATAATTTGATACACAGGTTACACTTCTTTCAATTGCTACTTATTCCGGTGCACTTGTCCACATCCTCGAACCGATTCAACAACCATACACCATACCAGCTCCTCTCAGCCTTTCGCGATGCACTTGTTCGAAAAGATTTGCAACCAAACGTGCACACGCGCTTAAAAAACTCCAACTTGAACAAACCGCACTAAAACTTATTGATAGTATCCCACCTCGGAGGGTAAATTTATCTGTTCATTAAACCGTGTCAACGATCGGACCCGAAAAAAAAGTGCAACAATCCACCCACTTTTCATTCTCTATTGATTAAATGTATAAAAAACTATCATCGTCGCGCTATATTTAATGGATATTTTACGAGGCTGTATAATATTTACATTAACAATAGAATTTCACGTTAGTTTCAATACGACGAATACACAATAGAACGATAGCGAAATCGGTAGGCCACTTACAGGAAAGATAATACCCGTTTTTTTTTCTATCTGTACCAAACACATGGTGCCCTAAGAGTCGTGGCGCAATTGCTAAAAAATGAGTCTTCATTGTGAATAGAAAAAAATGGAGCCGGAGCCCTTCCGTGCTAACACGCATCACTGAATCGTCTCTAGCGTACACATCTGTACGATTTTTTGAGAAACTACCCTTTAAACCTTTTCGCCAATACAACTTTTGCTATTCTCAAATTTCTTATTTATCGCGTTTGTACACTTTATGGGTATACTTTACGGTATTGATTTTCTATAGGCTTAAACATTGCATATAGAAAGAGAAAAAAAATTTAATTCGTTTTTGTTGTTTTAAAGGTCGACGTTGATGGTAGCGAATATCAGATTTTCCAATTTGCATGAATTTCGGATAGGTAATGGCTGCTGGTTTGGGATTTCAGGATCTTGCGATGTTTTAGACGAAATTTCAACAATGCATTCTAACAATTTTCATAACTAGTTCATGTTTTTTTTTTTAGATCAGCAAAGTGTCCACTTTTTTCAGATGACTCATCTTTATTTTTCAATGACAGGTCGATTTTGTTGAAATTTTTCAAACTCTTATCTGAGTGTAGCAACAAAATCCTAAAATCAAAAAGCAGAATTTTAGAAAAATTTTCATACAAGTTTTGCAGTCCCCCTCCTTCCAACAAGTTTATCAAAAATCCTATCGTAGTAAGGAATTTTCTTCAAGAACAAACTTACAAAAATATCAATGATTTCAGTTTCAGGCGGAGAGGGAGGATGAGAGAGAAATAATTTCTTCCGCGGAAGCAAATTTTACAAAAATAAGGTGATTTTAGTTCTAGGTATTTTTAATTTAAGATGAAAAATGAAATGAAAAAGAGCGTCGTAATTCAACACCCTTTCATCAGTGACATAGTAAATTAGTCAAAGAGTCAACGAGGAAAAGGAGATATTCGGCGATAAAAAAAAAAAATTCACAAAATTTTGAAAAACATGCATTATTTTGTAAAAAAATTAGGTACATTTCCAAATTATTAGTTTTTCAGCTTTTCTCCCCCCCCCCTTCCACCCAAAAGAAGTAGAAAGCTCTACATTTCCCAAGGAAGACAAAGCAAAAATAGTAGTTCAAAATTATTTCTTGATACTTTAAAAAATTTCTTGAATTTGGAGAAAAATCACAAAATTCCTTCATTTATCTCAGTTTTTTAAAAAGTGGTCACTTCGAAGTTCGAAATCATTCAACTACCAACATTTGACAACTGAATTTCGCGACTTTTCAAATTTACACCATTTTTTACCCATCGTGACCTTTTCCCACTTAAAAAATAGAAAATAGGAAATGATGTTACCAATTTTTTAAATTTAATTTTCAAGGCAAATGAACATTTCTGTTTTGACCCGAGATATCATGCCAGATAAATTGGATAGAAGGAAAGTGAAATTTTTCCAGCTTCAGAACATATAAACAACATTTCAAAAAGAAAAAAATGGTCGAATAATAAGTATTTTTCGGTAATTTTCCGCGTTATGAATTTCCAGACATCGAACAAAAATGTTGAGAAAAAAAATAGTAACTTTAGTAACCTTTTCTGACAATGAGACAAAAAGTATAATCTTTTTTTAATGAAAAAATAACCAATTTTTCATATTTTTTTCCTCGAAAATAAATAGCCTCTCTCCGTACTATTTTTTCATATCTGTATTTCTCTCTGCAATACTTTTACAATAAGCTTTACTCAACTGAAAAAAAAAATTATTCATTTCTTCTTTATAATACTACAAGTACAAAAACGTCAAGTACTCATAGTTACTCGATAAACATACTAATACAGGCTTTTTAGGTTTTGACCCAAAAAAAATTAGCAGAAAGGGGAAGTTTCGTATATAAGCTCAGTAAGACATGTATTTCAATATTCCCGAACTTCCCTAAAATTGGTGAATATTTTGACCCCTTTTTGGGGGGTGAGGGGGTTCAAATTTTGGTTTTTCGGCCATAACTTTCGAAATAACGCATTTACGAAAAATAAGTTGAAACAAAAGTTGTAGAGAATTAAAAAACAAATAATTTTGTTATTTACAGTTTTTTCCTAAGACGTCATGGAAGGGAGCTGGGGTTTTCCGAAAAAAATCAATTTTGAAAATTCCCTATTATCAGAAATAATTATCAAAAATCGGATTGATCGACTTTTGGAAGCGGTTTTTTTGCATAGTATATCCCATTACTATGTAGAACAAGAAAAATGTATAGCCGACCCCTCATCTCAGAGTAGGGGGGTGGACCCTCCAAAGAAAAAGTCGCGTTTTCCCCCAAGCATAGCTCAGCTACAGTGAAAAATTCGAAAAATTGGTTCAAACAAACATTGTAGAGCGTTAAAAGACGAACATTTTACATTTTTTACTTTTTTTCTACGTAGTCTTTTGGGCGAGTTATCGCAAAAAGAAAACAAGCGACGCGGCGTTCAAAAATTTTTCATCAACTCAATAAATTACGCAAAAGTAGATCTGGTATAAAATGTAGCGAACCGATAGCCCAAAAAGTAAATTTCTGGGATTTTTGTGATCACTGAACTCGATTTTTATTATCATTTAACCCTTGAACCTAAATTGGACCCCAAAAGACAAGGCATAAAATTTGTAAAACATTTTTGAACGCTGCGCCGATTTTTTTTCTTTTTGCGATAACTCGCCCAAAAGACCACGTAGAAAAAAAGTAAAAAATGTAAAATGTTCGTCTTTTAACGCTCTACAATGTTTGTTTGAACCAATTTTTCGAATTTTTCACTGTAGCTGAGCTACGCTTGGGGGAAAACGCGACTTTTTCTTTGGATGGTCCACCCCCCTACTCTGAGATGAGGGGTCGGCTATACATTTTTCTTGTTCTACATAGTAATGGGATATACTATGCAAAAAAACCGCTTCCAAAAGTCGATCAATCCGATTTTTGATAATTATTTCTGATAATAGGGAATTTTCAAAATTGATTTTTTTCGGAAAACCCCAGCTCCCTTCCATGACATCCTAGGAAAAAACTGTAAATAACAAAATTATTTGTTTTTTAATTCTCTACAACTTTTGTTTCAACTTATTTTTCGTAAATGCGTTATTTCGAAAGTTATGGCCGAAAAACCAAAATTTGAACCCCCTCACCCCCAAAAAGGGGTTAAAATATTCACCAATTTTAGGGAAGTTCGGGAATATTGAAATACATGTTTTACTGAGCTTATATACGAAACTTCCCCTTTCTGCTAATTTATTTTGGGTTTGGGCTTTATTTTAGCTAAAAAGTCCGTACTATACTTGAAATTACAATTTTTTCATTTTGATACCAATTGATGTCGGCCAAAATTTTTTCACAGTGTTGCCAGACTTTTCTATGTAAATTCAATCACGCTAGAAAAAGAAATAATTCGCGAGTTTGATACCCCCTCCCACCAGAATTTTTTTCGATTTTATGGAAGCTCCATATCGACTCAAAAGCCTTGACAATCGATTCGTGAGGTCGAAATTGGAGTGTACAAGACGTACAGGTAGGTACCCCCCCCCCCAGTTCTTTATTTTGATGAGATCAAATTTTCTCATTTTGCTGGGCTGTGCCAAAAACGAATTTCACTCATTCCAGTCTCAATATGAATTTCACTGCTTAAGAAATCCTGCTTTGTTAAGCCAAAATTTAATGCTAATAATTAGTATGTATCCTTCATTTTGAAAACAACTGCGAAATTTTTCTGATCGTGTTATCAAGCTTTTTTCAGGGTGGTGGTATTGGCATCACGTGCTATACGATGGTTGCCACCCCTGTTCGGTACAATTTTCTTCAACTTTACGAATGTAACTTTTCATTACTGTACCATGTACCTAATTTATCCCAAATTTCGTTACTTTCTTTAATCCAGGTCTGGTGAAACAGAACGTCGATTTGTTCTGTTTTGTTCAGAAACAAATCATTTTTAAAATGAATGTATTGTTCTGCTGTTTTGTTCAAGGGAAAATGTTTTTTTTTGCTCTGTTCTGAGATCGTTCAAATTGACTTATTCTGTTTAATTTCCCAGTTTCCAGGAATCGGGTATCATTGGAGTCAGGGGTTTAGAACGGAACGGAAATCGGAATGGTAGCCGGAAAACCCCAGCAAATTTAGAGCTTCGTGACCGGAACGGAAACGGAAATGATTGACCGAAAAAATTCTTACCGGAACACGACCGGAACGGTTGACAAAGGAACTTGACGTTCCAATTTACCATTCCTCTTCCAAACTTCCAATTTATAGATGAATTCATATTCAAAGGTATTTTTATCAAATATTGAAGCAGGGGTCCGGAATAGAACGGAATTTAGAACGGTAACTGGCAAAAACCAGTAATTTTAGAGCTTCATGATCATGACCGGAACAGGAATGGGAACGGTAAAACGTGACCGGAATGGGACCAGGAATTCTAAAAATTTTGAAATTATGACCGGAACGATAACCGGACACCGCAAGAATCAAATTCCGGAACGGAAATGGTAAAAAAAATTCCGTTCCGGACCCCTGACTGATGCAAACAGGAAAATTTTACTAATATAGATTTAAGGAATGTACCTTATTGCTTGTTTGTTCCAAAAAACTTCGCAATTTCCGAATTTTTCTTTTAAAGGAGTGGCTGAGAATTCAAGGAAAAATAGGGGGACAATTTTTGATGAAAATATTGAGTAACGTGTTATTTCAGTGACGCTGGCGGGCGTAGTTATAGGGTACTCTCTGAATTATAAATCAATGAAAATTATCGAAAATCACTGAGAAACAGTCAGAATTGCAGCACAGGAGAAATCAGCAAAATTCACTGATTTCCAGCAAATTTCATAAATTTTACCAACTTTTCAGTGAATTTTCACTGATTTTTCTCACTGATTTGTTTTCAGTAAAACAATTTCACTGATTTTCTCCTGTACTGCAATTCTGACTGTTTCTCAGTGATTTTCGATAATTTTCATTGATTTATAATTCAGAAAGTACCCTAACTACGCCAGCGCCACTGAAATAACACGTTACTCAATTTTTTCATCAAAAATTGTCCCCCTATTTTTTCTCGAATTCTCAGCCTCTCCCTTAAATCATTTCTGGGTGCGTTTATGGCGAATCAAAATTTGAAAATCAAAAAAATTGATCATCAAGAACAAAATATTTCATTTTTCAACAGTTCCATTTCAGATGAGCGTACTAATCTGTCTCTGAACCAGTTTTCCTTGAAGTAATTAAGCAAGTGATTTTATCGAGTACGACCAAAAAGAAGGATAATTTATTTTAATCTTCTGTTTCATCCCTTCGCCCCAAAGGGTGTAGCCGGATAAGGGGAGTTTTTGGCCCCAGCCTCGATTTTCAATTTAATGCCCCCAGATTGTGTACCTCGATGAAAAAAAATTCTGGAAAAAATTTTGGCCCCCAATCCCCTCCCTTTCGGAGCTATGACCTGCATTATTTTCAAAAATTTTTAATTCCAACGGAAGTGAATGAAATTTTCTGTTATTTGGCAAAAAGTTACATCTCGTTGAGGTCTATTTACGATAATTTTTTCATCAATTTTGGTGCACGCCTTCATGAGGTTTTGCCCATTTGAAATTTTCAACTGTAAAAAAGAGCTTAACAGCAAAGTTCGACTAATTTCTGAAAATATCATAAAAACGTGTTTTTTGACGTAGATTCACGTCACGTATTCAGTTTTGGCGATTGAGGTGCCGCAAGGACCTAAAATTGCGAAAAACCGTAAAAAAATGTTGTTATTTTGGCAGATTTTTCAAATTTTGAGCATTTTATACGGAAAGAAATGACCAAATGAAAAAAACCAATCCCGTATTCGTGTTAAGCAGGTCAAAATACCCGGACAAACACCCTTTTCGCGATCATTTTACTATAAATCTCGAAATTTGGTTTTATTGTCGCGAAAAATCGGTGAAAAAAGTGAATTTCGACATTTATAGTAAAATGATCGCGAAGAGGGTGTTTCAGTGGCGTAACCAGGGGGGTGGGTGGGTCTGGACACCCCCCCCCCCCCTTGGCGTCAGAAACTTACGTGAAAAAGTGCCTTTTTGGAGCATGAAAAATCTAATTTTCTCAAAGCTTCGCCCTCGCTTCGCTCGGGCATGAAAGAAATCACATTTGATAATTACCTATGTATATAATCAGGAATTTACGTAAAAAATGCCTTTTTGAAGCATTAAAAATCAAATTTTCTCAAAACTTCGCCCTCGCTTCGCTCGGGCATGAAAGAAATTGCCAATTCTATACACCGTTTGAATCAACTATGCAAAAAATAGTTCCTTTTTGATATTCCAAGTCTCCATACCCACTTTGCACCCTCCCCAAAAAAGCTTCTGACGCCAGTTCTTGGATTTATTAGGTATTTGTATTGGCTTTTAAGGCCAAAATAATTAGTACCTATGCAAGTTGTTTGTTCCAAGATTACATTTTCATCAGTTTTTTTCCTTAAACGTGCTATGCAAATTGCATGAAAATTTAATAAAGTTTGAATTTTGTGTTTTTATAGTAAAAGGAAATTTGATGGGGGGGGGGGGGAACTTACAATTTCTCAAAAATCATGAAATTTCGGACCCCCTCCTTGAGAAATTTCTGGCTACGCCACTGGCCGGTGTTTATCGGGGTATTTTGACCTGCTTAACACGAATCCGCCGTTAGTTTCTTCATTTGGCCATTTCTTCCCGTATAAAATGCTCAAGATTTGAAAGATCAGCCAAAATAACAACATTTCTGTAAGGGGTTTTTGTAATTTTCGGACTTTCTTTCAAAGAAACGGGCAAACCCCATTCTACAAAATGTAACATTGTGCCAACGAACAGAAATTTCATTCACTTCCGTTGGTATTAAAAATTCTTGAAAATAATGCAATAAAATGGTCATAGCTCCGAAAAGAAGGGGCTTGGGGGCCAAAATTTTCCCAGAATTTTTTTTTAGCAAGGTACACAATCCTGGGGGCATTAGATTGAAAATCTAGGCTGGGGCCAAAAACACCCCTTATCCGGCTATACCCTTTAGAGAAATTTTCCATCTTGACAATTTTTGGGTGAAATTCTCAACTTTTTACAACATATTCGAGTCACTTTAAAAATCTCGACTTTTTTGATCTGTCAGACATCAGAAACTTCAAACAATGCATTATTCCAAAATTTTGATGACCGCTCTCTCATTCCGAATCAGTGAAAAATCACTGATAAACCGTCAGAATTGCAGCACAGGAAAAATCAGTGAAATTCACCGATTTTCAGTGATTTTTCACTGATTATTCAAAGAATTTCACAGATTTTTCAGTGAATTTCATAAATATCACTGAGTTTTTAGTGAATTTTCACTGATTTCCAGTGATTTTCTTTCACTGAATTGTTTTCAGTGAAAAAATTTCACTGATTTTCTCATGTGCGGCAATTCTGACTGTTTCTCAGTGATTTTCGGTAATTTTCACTAATTTATAATTGAGAGAGTGGAATGTAAGTCAATACGAGTCAATTTTCTTCAAAAAGAGTTATCGCGAATCCAATTCCCCTACACCGAAATAGGTGACTCAGTGGCGTCGGAAAGTGGGGTACAAGGGGTATATTGTACCCCTCCCCAAATCCTGGCGGGGTACAAAGTATCATTTGTACCCCCCAAATCACATCAAATAGGCATTTTCGAAGCATTAAAACGTGGAAAAATGTTTTTTTGGGCTTTTAAAAACTCAATTTTCTTAAAGCTTCACCCTCGCTTCGCTCGGGCATGAACAAAATAACAATTATATGGATTATTTGAGGCGACAGAACGAAAAAATGCTTTTTTTTTCCCCTCCACAGAAAATCCTCCTGATATTCAAGTCTTGGTTCTCATATTGTACCCTCCCAAAAAAAAGCTTCTGACGCCACTGAGGTGACTCATCAACTCATCTCTTTCCAAAAAAAGAACCCGAATTGATGAAATTGTCCTCAATTCTATTACAGAATACCTCCATTCAACACCACCTCGCTGTCAAAACGTACCATTAATGACTTAAAATACACCCAACTCTCGTCACATTCCCCTCGTTGACATTTTGATAACCGGATGACATATTTTGCGCAAAACCCACAGTTAATAGATACGTGAACGCCACAAAAGGTTTTCAACAATGGCACGAACGCCGAATTCCGCGAAACCCCATCTCAACGCAGCCATCTTACAACAAACCGGACATATCTGACCATTTTGAAGGAAAACAGCAGGAAAAAATACATAAACTGAGGCGAAGACCAACGCAAGGTACATAACTTCACCTATACGATCAAAAGCCGACACACAAACGAGCTAACACAGAACGCAAAATGAGCTAAATTCATTGAATGAAAAGATACTCCAGTTGACTGTTATAGCGTGTTGCACGTATGTATGAGATGACGGAAAGCGGCGAAGACGGGGGTGGCCCTGCCTTCGTTTCAAATAAAAGAGGAGTTAGATTGTAGTATAAGATCCATTTTGTGGATCCCCACGGTGTCATACTATAACGTGGAAATGTTTTTAACTTACCAATAAAAACACCGAACGTTTAATACCTGCGTTCACGGCGAAAGATAACATAAACTACCTTTAACAAGTGTCGTAATATTTAACCAAAAAGTACAGCCTTGACGGCTGTATAAGTTAAACGTGCATACGGCGCATTAGTCGTTAAACGGTTTACCGTCCGCAGCCACCGTACGACTACGTACTGTACATAAGTATAATAATTTTATACATAGTCGCTTCGTATAATATAATTTAATACAGGTACCAGCTTTCTAGCTAATAAGCGGCGCGACATTTTCAAACTTGAGAAATTTCGCGTTCGCCTAACCGAAGTGTAATTTAAGAGGTTAGAGGTTCGAGCTCGCTTATACCTTCAGCCTGGAAAAAAAAATTCCTCCAGCCAGATTCCCTCCTTAGGCACGGTTTTCTGCGCGTTGGCGGTGCCTAAAATTGACACAAGCACACAATGCCTAGAAACAAACCTCTCTACGAATCTCGCGTATAATAAAAGTTATCTACGATTAAAAAGATTATCCCTTTTTTGAAATTACCCACCCCGCACCGCACATATTGTAGAAATAATACGTAAACGAATACGTAGCCTAACCCGTAATGTTAACTCTTTTACAAAACGCCAAGCAACCCACCTGTTCTTCCCCCTTTGTATAGTCAACCCCTCTGCATGTGTTCCGGCTGGCTAACTGTCTCCTTTGCCCGTAAAACAGCATATGACGATGGTACTTGGCGTTTACCCTGTTACACGGCTCATATAACACAGCTATGTTCATTCTGCTATGACGTCATGACCTTTTTACCGATAAGCACGTGAGCTTAATTAAAGTATACGAGTTTATAAATGTTAACAGGTGCCTTAGGTTAGGTAAGACCCCAACTTTCAATGGCTTGTTTACCTACGCCAATCACCAATCAGATACCTAGATAATGCCTGCGTGTATTTGCGTTCGAATATTTAAAAAGTATTTGCCAATCAGGGGTGAATTGACGATGTAAATTTCGCGCAGACTGCATGCTGAGAGATGGTCACTCGAGGGGCAGATAACAAAAGTCACCAAGGTTGCACCTGGTGCTGTAGCAAAGTTTTTGTTCCAACTTTGGAGGTCGATTTTCAATCTGTACTCGAATCGGAATACTTCGAAGTAGATTCGAGAATTTTTTTACTCTGTTTTGGATACGTCAAGGTGAAAGAAAGCGTTTTCTAAATATGCCAGCTTGTTTGGTAATGTGTGAACTGGCAACTGGACAGATGCCACGAGTAATTTGTAAAAAGGTACCAGAGTTTTTGAACAAACGAAATATGACCGTGTTCGGCTCGGATTTCAAACAGAGTTTGATTTTCAAAAATCTCCGCATGATTCAAAATTTCAGCTATTTTACCGGATTATTTGATTTTTTCCAAATTTTCAAAAATACTAATCAAAATGCATTTTTTTTGGGAAAAAATGTTATAATGTTTTCAGAATAAAGAGATTTTCTACAGAGTAAATTTTTCTAAAATAGGTTCCTAATTCTATTTTTGTAATATAGGGGAAGGTGGGGCAGGATGCACCAACCTAGGCCAAATGTTCTGCCAAATCTATTCAAATTGGCCAAATTGTCTGATTCTTGCAACAAATTAAATTTCAAACATTTACATTTCATTTCGCTGAAAAAAGTTCCACTTTGGTGCATACCACAACTCTGCAGAATTTTTTGAATTTTTTTTTCACTTTTTTTTGCATCCTGTCCCATGGATGGGGCAGGATGCAAAATCGCGAATTTTTTTGTAAAATTTACTGAAGTACATTCGAGGTGGATACTACATATTTAAATAGAAGCGTAATTTTTGAAAAGAGGAGTTCTAAAACCTTTGTATTCATAATTTATGCTGCCTTAATTGATTTTCTGATTTTTTTAGACAAACTTTTGATATTTTTGATATTCTATCTAAAAATTAAAGCAAAAAATGATATCCTGGATAAAATATCAATTGGACCATCTCCAGAAAAATGTTTTCAATCACATCACTGACGACAATAAGCCAATTTGCATCTGCCCCCCTGATGCTTCCTGCCTCACCTTCCCTTAAACCTTAAAGTGGACCGAAAAACTAAACTCTGGTTTTGCGATACGAAAAAATTACGGAAAAGTTGTCCCTCTGGAGGCTCTGGACGTAATTGCACACAGGAGGAGGCTCAAGCCCCCTCCCCCACCATTAAGCTCAAAAAGGAGATTTTTTATTACAAAAATGTGGAAAAAATGCTTTTTTTTGCTCTTCAAACATTATTTTTTTTTAAATTTTCGTCGAATCTTCGAGAGAGCCAACTTTTTCACACTATTTCGGTTCGCAAAACGAAATTTTCATTTTTTTGACCCACCCTAATAGACCTCTCGAAATTAAATTTCATTATTATTAGCCACTCATCATTTTCAAACTTTTCCAATTGACGCAAATGTGAAAATTAATTTGAGTAGATGAAAATTCGAAGTGTTTTTTGACCTGTTTTCAAATTTTGATACCACTAAAATATTTGAAAAGTCAAATTGATCAAGATTCGGTTATTAAAATTAATTCTCGTTTAATCAATTAGTGATAAAGAAGAAATTGAAATCAAATTTTCAACTGTCCAAGTTGATTTCCCTGTCTTTTAAAGATTTGAAAATATTAGACAAAATCACAACCTCACTGCAGACTTTAGAACGGCTCTAAAGTCGAAAAGGTGAAAGTCGAGTTCAAAAAATCATTTTCACAGATATAATGAGCAAACGGTTTCCTTTTCCTTTCTTTTTTTTGGGGGGGGGGGGGGGGGAGATTAAGACGACGAGGTCTAACAGCCCATGCCAATTATACTCTCTCATTCCCTAAATCAGTGAAATTTATCAAAAAATCACCAAAAAACAGTCAGAATTGCAGCACAGTAATAAATCAGTGAAAAATTATACTCTTTTAATTGTAAATCAGTGAAATTTATCAAAAATCATTGAAAAACAGTCAGAATTGCAGTACAGTAATAAATCAGGGAAAATTTTTTCACTGAAAGCAAGTCAGTGAAAGAAAATCACTAGAAATTAGTGAAAATTCACTGAAAACTCAGTGATATATGTGTAATTTACCTGCAAAATCTGTAAAATTCTTTGAATAATCAGTGAAAAATCGTTTTTTCCTGTGCTGCAATTCTGACTGTTCATCAGTGATTTTTCACTGATTCAGAATGAGAGAGTATGGTTTACACGTACTTGAAGCAGCTATAAATAGTTTCTAAGTAGGTACTAAAAAAAATCACTGAAAACTCTCTTTCCAAATTTGCCCTCATTTTAATGTATCACTGATCACCTCGGCAAAAATTCCTCTTCCCTCTCCCCTCAAAAAGCTCAAATTCAACATCGAAAATATACTTCAAATAAAAAAAAAACACGAAGGCCTCCTACCCTTTTGAAAAATAAGAGCTTAAATTCATTGCAGAGGAATTTCGAAAGTAGAAAAACGTAAAAAAATTGTGGGCTTACAAAGGAAGGTTAAAAGTAAAATTCTTGAAAATAATGCAATTAAATGACCATAGTTCTGAAAGGGGAGGGTTGGGGGGGGGTGTCAAAAATTTTCCAGGATTTTTTCTACATCAAGAGATACCGCATCTGAAAGAGGGTTGAATCGAAAATCAGAGCGGGGCCAAATTCAACCCTTATCCGGCCTGACCTTTTATGGATTCTGACCTTTTGATTTTGAAAATAATGCAATTAAATGGCCATAGCTCTGAAAGAGGAGGGTTAGGGGGTCAAAAATTTTCCAGGATTTTTTTACATCAAGAGATACCGCATCTGAGAGGGGGTTGAATCGAAAATCAGAGCGGGGCTAAATTCACCCCTTATCCGGCCTGACCTTTTATGGATTCTCACCTTTTTTAATATAATAAATTTAAAAAATCATGAATTTCACAACCCTTTCTTTCAATTTACAGAGTGCTTGAATCAAAGCGACAAATTTTTTACGTAGACCCTTGCCATTTTTTGGTTTTTCTCACAAAATCAGAAATCAATTGCGAAATTCATTGATCACTTTGTCGAGTTTATAAAAAATTATCGAATCCGAGAGAACAGAGGCCAATTCTATTTGCGAAAAATAAAACAATCAAAAGGTGAAAATCCATAAAAGGTCAGGCCGGATAAGGGGTGAATTTGGCCCCGCTCTAATTTTCGATTCAACCCCCTTTCAGATGCGGTATCTCTTGATGTAAAAAAATCCTGGAAAATTTTTGACCCCCCCCCCCCCTTCAGAGCTATGGCCATTTAATTGCATTATAATTTCAACGGAAACGAAGGAAATTTTCTGTTCTTTAGCACAAAGTGACATCTCATAGAGGTAAATTTAAAGTAATTTTTTCATCAATTTTGGTGCACTCTTTCATGAGGTTTAAGAACATAACATTTTTCCTCCACTTCCGTTAAAATTAAAAATTCTTGAAAATAATACAATAAAATGGCCATAGCTCTGAAAAAAAGTGGGTGGGGAGGTGAAAATTTTTTTCAGAATTTTTTTACATCAAGGGGCACCATCTTGGGTGCGGGGGAATCAAAAATTGGAGCGCTTCCTTATTCGGTCAAACCCTTTGTTTAAAAAATGAAAAATTGACAATTTTTTCAATAATAAATGAAACTTTCATCTTTTGTAACCACTCTGAACAAAAAATTTCGTAAAAGTAAAATAGTAGATAAGAATAACCTAATGTTGCTTGAAAAGTAACCGAATTGCAAGCCTGCTTTGAGGTGGAAAAACAATTTTCAATGTTTTGGATTTCTTCATTGGAATTTGAAGAAAAGCTACATAGAGCGATAAGAGGACGTAAATCAATTCCCAAGCAAATCCAAGTTGATTTTTACACCCCCCCCCCCCCCAGGAACTGGCAGAGTTCATACTAAAGTCAAAAAACAAAAATTCGTGCTTTTTTCATGCTACTGTTCTGACTTCCAAAAAAATCCATAGATACTGTTCACTTCCCAAAAAATTTTAAAAATTTAGGAAAATTCTCTTCGTGATCGCCCCTATTCTTTAAAAATAAAATTTTGCCGATTTCCACGTTTTCCCGATTAATTTTTTATGAGTTTTTCATAATTCTTCACACAAAATAAGTAGGCACAGACGAAAGAGCACTTATATGTGACCTTCCAGGAAGAAACCGACCTTCGGTCCGAAAAAAAATTAAAAAAAAAAGTTTCTCAATCAATCCAAAACAAATGATAATCATTGTTTTGGATTGATTGAGAAACTTTTATTTTAAATTTTTTTTCGGACCGAAGGTCGGTTTCTTCCTGGAAGATCACATATTTCAATTTTTTAAAATCAAAATTAAGCCCATTGAAAAATGGAAAAGACAAAATTTTTCCTTCAAAATAGTTATTCAATTTATTTGAAATGGAAGATTTATTCAATTATTTTGAGAACGAATTATGCTAATCTACCGAGGTTGGAAATTTTTGAAGAAAAGAACGTCCGAAAATTGAAATTTCTCAATTTTATCAACATTTCAGTCCTGGGGGGGGGGGGGGTGATTTGAAAAGTTTGTTATTTTTAAAAGTACCCATCAATATACTTTGGTTGCATAATTTTTGTTAAAATTGTGTACTTTTCAAAGCTTTTTAACAGAATTTGGTGCTTTTTCGTGCCAGTACGAACCCTAAACTGGTTTTCTCTAATTAGCTCTCAATCGAACATTTTCGCCTCCTAAAAATTTAAAAATCGACGCAAGGCAACGCAATGAAACTAAACTACCAAAAAGACCTTTTTTTTGCAATACCAGCAGGCATTATGGCATTCGTGACGATTTGGCGAATAGAGTTTGGATTTTGAGAGGAAAAAAAAGAGGCAGCCGCTGTCACCCTATTTAAATATCTTGGGCAATACTCGTTTAAAATGAAAGTCAGGTTTACTTTTGTAATTACAAAGTTTTCTTTATATAGGGACGTCGAAGTAGAACCGGGTTTTATTGGCAAGAATGTCAGTCGAATGTACGTCACGAGAAGGTACCCCCCAAGGGGGCTGTTACACATAGACCGCAATATGGCTGCTTGATTGCTTTACAACTTCATCGGAACGCGAAGTGGAAGTCTGTCTTTATTTCTCGCTCTTTATATCTCGCTCGGTTTTACAGCCTTAGCCCCCTTACGCTTTGCAATCGCTGGCTTTCTGATTTATTTTATAATCTCGCCCGGCAAGCGACGTCGGCGGCATCGGCACACCGTGTGTACTGTGTACGTAAGTTTGCGAGAAGAAAATAGCGATTCCGAGAGAAATATCGTTTCCGAATCGCGTCCGCCGCGTCGATTGTAAAAACAAAGGCGGGCGCGGTGACGAAAAAAGCAAGAAGGGAAATCGTGACGAATGTGGAATAAAAACGTGTCACAGAAACGAGCGTAACTATTCCATTATATTTACCGATCGCGAAGCGACGTCGATCGACGTCACCTTTTGCCTTTGCGCGTCTTTTCGCTCTCGAGGAGAAAATTACGTACGTAGGATCCGGAGGACGACGACGCGACGAGGTGAATTTATCATTCGCCGGGGCAGATTTCATTTTACGTACGTTGACCGATTTGTGGCTGCCGGTGCCGGTGCCGCAGGGCCGCAGGTTCACCATCAACCCTCGACCCTCTTCCCTCTTTATATGTAGATGTACATCGATGTAAGCATTATAATCACCGATATACCGCCAGACTATCAAAAGCTGCTTGAATTACCGCCTCGTACACTCGTATACGTGCGGTATTTACAACTGTTGCGGTTTGTATAAAATGAACAGCGCTTCCGTCACGGATTATTGACTCGCATTAAGCGCTTTTGTACTCGGAAATTTTACAAACCTTCTGTCCGATATTTAGCTACACCATCCGTCTAATGTATAAATCGTGGTGACAATAAGGTTATTGTTTGTATAGCGTTTTCCAGCACTGGCACATGGACTGGTGACACGATGCTGGTGGTAGATGCTGCGTTACCAATATTAGGTAAAGCGATGTAACGAGGTCACCATTTCGGGGCAAGGGTTGAAATGAGAAATTTTCCGGTCGCGATACATTGTAAAGAAAAAGGACAATATGTCCATGAGGTGTTTTATGTACATTGGCAGGACTGTAGCCGACCTATTGCCTCGAGAAGTGTAAACAAAATCACTTTTTGTAGTGTTTTTTTTTTGAACCTGAAAAATCAAACGTTTTATTGTTTAAATGATTACAATTTGCCAAATTTTCATCATTCGAATAGGAAAATGTAGCAGTTGCAGGCATCATAGTGAAATTTGGTGGAAAAAAAGTAACTTTAGTAACCCAATTTGGGAAAAAAAGTAACCAATGTATTACCAAAAAGTAACCAAAAACTCAATTTTTAATGGTAAAATTTGTAAAAAAAAAAAAAAAAAAAAAAAACATGTATGTACTTAATGCAATTATTATAACTTATAAGCGCTCCCAGAAATTATGTAAGGGAGGGGCTGATAATTGGAGGAAAATGGGGGTGGGGTGGGGGGGGGGTAAAATTCGTAACAAGCTTCAAAATCTATTTTTACAGCAGTGCTCGTGAAGTCAGGTTAATTTCAGTGGACAGATGAAAAAATGTAATTCAGATAAAAGCGAAGAAAAAATGAAAAATTGCAAGAATTCTCTAAATCTGAATCAGTGAGATGAATATAAATGAAAATCAGTGATTCGCATTGATCGTTTAGTCAAAATTACTGATTTTTTTCTGGTTAATTGAAAATCGACTAAGAAATCAACGACTTTTGACTGCAATATCAATGAAAATTATTTTATTGGTTCAAAAAGGCACAGTTTTTATAAAACTTGATTGATGTAGATTTAGAGAGTTATATTCTAATGTAAGAAATAAGAAAAATTATTTTTGAAGAGTAATAAAATGCACTTCTCTGAACACTTTTGAGGTAAAATTTCATTTTTTTATTGAGCTTGGATTGAATCTGCTCGACTCCGGGACTTAATCAGACATTATGCAAGGGCGGGGAAGAATTTGAAAAAAATGAGGGTGTGTCAAAATTCAGTAAAAAAAAGTGAGCATCTAGCCTACCTACCTACCCTGTAAATTTATATGAAAATCAGTGATTTTTCATTGAAATATTAATCAAAATTACTGATTTTTATTTGACAAATTGGAAATTGATTGAAGTTTTGACTGAAATATGGGTGAAAATCTCTAGTTTTTGATGAAAATTATTTCACTATACTTAACCAAGAGAATGAAAATACACCAATTTTGACTGATTCAAATTTAGGGAATGATAATGTATTCAAGAAATAGAGGTATCAATGTACTGCCCGAGCGAAGCGAGGGCGAAATTTTTGAAACAAAAAAGTCTGCAAAACTCGACTAAACCGAAATTAATCAGACACTTTACGCTAGAAAAAATCAATTTTTAGAGAAAAATTGTGAAAAAAAGGTAAATTTTTTGAGAAATTTTGGAAAAAAGTAACTTTTAGAGGTAAAAAGTAACCAAAGTAACTTTTGAAGTGGAAATAGTAACCAAAAGTAACTTGTCTCAAAAAAAGTAACCAAGTTACTAAAAAGTAACCACGCTATGATGCCTGCAGTTGCAACATTTTTGACAATTTTTTTGGCCCCAGCCACGATTTTCAATCCAATACCCCAGATTGTGTACCTTGATGAAAAAAAATATGAAAAAATGTTTGGCCTCCCATTTGGAGCTATGACCATTTTATTGCATTATTTTCAAGAATTTTTAATGCCAGTGAAAATGAATGAAATTTTCTGTTATTTGGCACAAAGCTACATTTCGTAGAGGTCAATTTACGATAATTTTTTTATTAATTTTGGTGCCCTCTTTCATGAAGTTTTGGCCATTTGAAATTTCAACTGTTAAAAAGACTTTAACAGCGAAGTTCGAATAATTTTTGAAAATATCCTAAGAACGTGTTTTTTGACGTAGATTCACGTCACGTATTCAGTTTTTGCGATTGAGGTGGCGCAAGGGCCAAAAATTGCGAAAACCCATTAAAAATGTTGTTATTTTGGCAGATATTTCAAATCTTGAGCAATTATACGGAAAGAAATGACCAAATGAAAAAACCAATTCCGTATTCGTGTTCAGCAGGTCAAAATACCCTGATAATCACCTTTTTCGCGATCATTTTACTTTAAATCTCAAAATTTAGTTTTATTGTAGCGAAAAATCAGTGAAAAAATTAATTTTGACATTTGAAGTAAAATGATCGCGAAAAGAGTGTTTATCGGGGTATTTTGACCAGCTGAACACGAATATGGGACTGGTTTTTTTATTTGGTCATTTCTTTCCGTATAAAATGCTCAAGATTTGAAAAATCTGCCAAAATATTAACATATTTTACCGGTTTTTGCAATTTTTGGCCCTTGCGTCACCTCAATCGCGAAAACTGAATACGTGACGTGAATCTACGCCAAAAAAACACGTTTTTAGAATATTTTCAAAAATTAGTTGAACTTCGCTGTTAAGGTCTTTTTTACAGTTGAAAATTTCAAATGGCAAAAACCTCATGAAGGAGTGAACCAAAATTGATGAAAAAATTATCGTAAATTGACCTCTACGAGATGTAGCTTTGTGCCAAATAACAGAAAATTTCATTCATTTTTGCTGGGATTAAAAATTCTTGAAAATAATGCAATAAAATGGTCATAGCTCCAAATAGGGGGGTTGAAAGGCCAACATTTTTTCCAGATTTTTTTTCAGCAAGGTATACAATCTGGTGGCATTTGATTGAAAATCGGTGCTGGGGCCAAAACCACCACTTATATCCGGTTATATTCTTCAGGTCCTTTTTTACCCTCTCTACCGAAAATTCTTCCTTTATTGAGGCTTTGTACTCACTTTGCACCCCTCCTCCCTACCCTAAAAAAATCTTCCGACGCGACACCACCATTTAAAAGTACGAAATTTTCGAACTCGTTGAGTTTACTTATCTTTTGAATTGATCGTCAAGTATTAAAAATTGTTTTTTTGCTTTTATTCTTCGGATTTTGTCTTTCTTCTTTTGGCCTCTGTATTTCAGTTTTTGGCCTTTGAGCTTCATGAGTCAAATGAGTTCAAAGGGTATAGCCGGGTAAACGGCGAATTTGGACCTCGCTCCGATTTTGGATTCAACCACCCCAGGTGGTGCTCCTAATGTAAACAAATTCTGAAAAGATTTTGACCTCCCTCCCCCTACCTTTTAGAATTATGGTCATTTTATTGTACTCCTTTTAAGAATTTTAAATTTAGTGAAGGAAATTTTCTGTTCTTTGGCACAAAATTACATCTTGTACAGATGTGTAATTATTTGTAATTTTTGCAACAATTAAACGCGGGGACATAACTTTGGACATCCCCTCCCCTCCTATTTTTATAATCAAGCAATTTTTACACCATGAGCGTCGATTCCACATGAATTGAGTTTGCTAAACACGAATATAGCGTTATTTATGAGTTCTACTACGAACATATTCTCCTTATCCAGGTGACAAATTAAAGGCATAATAGGAATGCAGTTGATTTTTGAAAGTAAGAATATTTCAGATCGATTATTTTAGCAGCATATTGAGATCAGAAATTGATTTTTGAAAATGAATCGAATTTTTCACAAATAGAATTGATTTTCATCCCAAAAATCATTCCAACCTCAAAACCTTGGAAAAATCGTCTCAACATCAAAATCTGGAAAAAGTCGTGGGATGATTTGTGAAAATGATTTTTTTCGCAAAAGCCATCTTACTTCCGGGAAATTCGTGAGATGATTTCTGGAATGAAAATTCATTCTAAAATTCAACCCAGAAATCTTCCCAGCCTCAAATGCTCAGAAAAATCGCGGGATGATTTTTGGAATAAAACTTCATTCTAAAATTCAAGTTCAACTCAGCCTCGAAAGCTCAGAAAATTGTGGAATGACTTTCAAAAAAAAAATCATCCTAATCGACATCCCAACCTCAAAAGCTCGGAAAAATTACGGCATGATTTTCGGGATGAAAATTCATCCCAAAATTTCCCAAAATTCAACCCAGTCACAAACGTTCGGAAAAATTGTGGGATTTTTTTTAAGGCGAAAATTCATAATTTTTAAAATTCAATTCAAAAATCATCCAAGCCTTAAATTCTCGGAAAAATCGCGGGATGATTTTTAGAATAAAAATTCATTCTAAAATTCAACTCAGCCTCAAAAGCTCAGAAAATTGTGGGATGATGTTCAAGAAAAAAATTCACCCCAATAAACACCCAAGCCTCAAAAATTCAAAAGAATCATGAGTGATTTTTGGGATGAAACTTCATTCTAAAATTCAACCTAAAATTCAACCCAGCCTTGAATTCTCGGAAAAATCGTAGCATGATTTTTGGGATGAAAATTCATTATAAAATTCACCCTAAAAATCAATCCCAAAATTCAACCCAAAAATCATCTCAGCCTCAAAAGTTCGGAAAAATCGTGGCATCATTGTGAGGAAAATCCATCCCAAAATTCAAATCAGCCACAAACGTTCGGGAAAATTGTGGGACGATTTTTAAGATGAAAATTCATTTTAAAATTCAATTCAAAAATTATACAAGCCTCAAAAGCTCGAAAAAATCGTGAGGAGAATTTTGGGATGAAATTTCATTCTAAAATTCAACACAGCCTCAAAAGCTCAGAAAATTGTGGGATGATTTTCAAAAAAAAAATCATCCCACACCCAGCCTTAAAAATTTAAAAGAATCACGAGTAATTTTTAGGATGAAACATCATTCTATAATTCCACTTAAAATTCAACCCAGCCACAAATTTTCGGAAAGATCGTAGCATAATTTTCGGGATAAAAATTTATCCTAAAATTCAACCCAAAAATCAGCTAAGCCTCAAAAGCTCGGAAAAATCGTGAAATGATTTTTGGGTTGAAAATCTATCCCAAAATTCAACCCAGCCTCAAATGCTTGGAAAAATCCTAGGATGATTTCTGAAATGAAATGACACTCCAAAATTCAATCCAGCCCAGAGGGCTCGTAAAAATGGGTCTCAATCTCAACATCTCGGAAAGGGGGACAGCACTAACGACGAGGTTTTCGGCACAAACTACCACTATTGTAGGTAGCAAAAACGAATGACGTCATTTTGAACCCAGTAAGTCAAAGGGAGGGAGAGTTCTCGTGTCTCCAACCCCTCTCTTTAACAAATTTTCCTCAATATCTCGGGATGGGGAGGCAGCACTAACGATGTAGTTTTTGGCACAAACCAGCATTAACGAATAGCACATGTGTTGACCTGGGGGGGGGGGGGTGACGGCGGCGGAAACATGCACCTGAAATATATACAATCTGAAAAAGTTTACAAAGGGTATAGCCGGATAAGGGGTGGTTTTGGCCCCAGGCCCGATTTTTGATCTAATGCCCTCAGATTGTGTACCTTGATGAAAAAAAATTCTGGAAAAAATTTTGCCCCCCCCCCTTCGGAGCTATGGCCATTTTATTGCATCAATTTCAATAATTTTTAATTCCGATGGAAGTGAATGACATTCTCTGTTCTTTGGCACAAAGTTACATCTCGTAGAGGTCTATTCGCGATAATTTTTTCATTAATTTTGGTGCACTCCTTCATGAGGTTTTGGCTATTTTAAATTTTCAACTGTAAAAAAGACCTAAACAGCGAAGTTCGACTAATTTTTGAAAATATCCTAAAAACGTGTTTTTGTTTTGGCAATTGAGGTGGCGCAAGGGCCGAAAATTGCAAAAAACCGTAAAAAATGTTGTTATTTTGGCAGGTTTTTTGAAATTTTGAGCATTTTATACGGAAAGAAATGAGAAAATTAAAAAAACCAATCCCGAATTCGTGTTCAGCAGGTCAAAATACCCCGATAAACACCCTTTTTGCGATCATTTTACTTTAAATCTCGAAATTTAGTTTTATTCTCTTGAAAAATCAGTGAAAAAAGTGAATTTCGACATTTAAAGTAAAATGATCGCGAAAAGGGTGTTTATCGGGAAATTTTGACCTGCTTAACACGAATCTGATGTTAGTTTTTTTCATTTGACCATTTCTCTGCGTATAAAATGCTCAAGATTTGAAAAATCAGCCAATATAACAATATTTTTGAAGGGTTTTTGTAATTTTTGGTCTTTCTTCCAAAGAAACGACCAAAACTTCTTCTACAAAATTTAACATTGTGCCAAAGAACAGAAAATTTCCTTCACTTCCGTTGAAATTGAAAATTCTTGGAAAATAAAATAGATTTTATGCATTTTCAGTCATTAATAACGTTTATTTCTTGCAAAAAAATAGGTATAATGTATCAAAATGTACAAATCATCCCTAAAGCAATTCATAAATATGTACATTTCTGCAGTATTATCTATGCTTAAGAAAACGAATTTTTGAACGAAAATGGATTTATGATTTTTCCAACATCTACACCACAAATCCACAAGTCATTGTATCATGTAGTTCACCAAGTTGAATGAAATCTACTCTACCTCCGATTTTTACCCCCCAAAAAGTTGTCCTTTGATATGAAAAAATTTGACCGTTAAGCAGGTCAAAATACCCCGATAAACACCCTTTTCGCGATCATTTTACTTTAAATGTCGAAATTCACTTTTTTCACTGATTTTTCAAGAGAATAAAACTAAATTTCGAGATTTAAAGTAAAATGATCGCAAAAAGGGTGTTTATCGGGGTATTTTGACCTGCTGAACACGAATTCGGGATTGGTTTTTTAATTTTCTCATTTCTTTCCGTATAAAATGCTCAAAATTTCAAAAAACCTGCCAAAATAACAACATTTTTTACGGTTTTTTGCAATTTTCGGCCCTTGCGCCACCTCAATTGCCAAAACAAAAACACGTTTTTAGGATATTTTCAAAAATTAGTCGAACTTCGCTGTTTAGGTCTTTTTTACAGTTGAAAATTTAAAATAGCCAAAACCTCATGAAGGAGTGCACCAAAATTAATGAAAAAATTATCGCGAATAGACCTCTACGAGATGTAACTTTGTGCCAAAGAGCAGAAAATTTCATTCACTTCCATCGGAATTAAAAATTATTGAAAATGATGCAATAAAATGGCCATAGCTCCGAAAGGGGGGTTGGGTGGCCAAAATTTTTTCCAGAATTTTTTTTCATCAAAGTACACAATCTGGGGGCATTAGATCAAAAATCAGGCCTGGGGCCAAAACCACCCCTTATCGCTATACCCTTTACTACAAAATTTGCAGACTTATTGAGAAAATATGATCGAGGGGGAGTAGACCCTTGGCCCCCTTGTTTTATTTCTGATATTCTTCTTGGTATGTCACATTCACGGAAATAACATTCAACTGATTATAACAGAAATCAACTTACAAGCCTAATCCATTTTTTTCAACAAAAATTTCAGAACATACCTCTACGAAATGCAACTAGTAGCCATCAAAATGGAACACATTTCGAAAATAAAACATAACGAGTAAATAAGCACACGAAAAAAAACCCTATATCGCCACCGAATAAGAACGAATATTCGACGATATGGTCCATTTTATGGCGAAGTTATCTTACACAATCATATTCACACATCGCTGTAAGCACTCATACATAGTACATCTACATACCCATACGAAGTTGAAAATGGGAAAATATAATTTTTCGGTCGGCTCAATTGGTATAGGTATCTACAGTTCACCTTATTTGACGACGATACGTCGGTATATAGCATTTTCGTACCGTTAGGATGGTTTTTTGGTAAAACGTTTTTTTCTCTGCTTCTGCTCGAGACAAAATGACAATTTTTCTTCTGTTTACATAAAACAATATACATAACCATATCGAGACGAACTACGCTGTACGGTGGTAGGCGTACGGAATATTTCTTATTATTATTGCGACTATTATTTTCATTTTTGCCGAGTATTTTCATATGTGCGGATCTTTGCGGGTACGGTTGTGCCGTTTTTTTTTTTCCTTTTGGTACTTCTTTCTTCTTAGATACCTCATAATCTTTTATAGAACGATGATATTGCGACGCATATCCAACACACAGTATTGCTATATTGTAATGCACGATCGTTGTGGGAATAAAAACGCTAATGTTTCTTTTTTTCGCGCGTGTATGTCTTGAAGCGCAATGGTACATCTAGCGTCTTCCTTTTTACTTGCGTTTTGCAAAAGAATGAGCTATACAAGTACTCGTCGGAAGAGGTATTGTATGGTGGCGCGCGTATTCCGTATTAGAATATATACATATATTTTTTTTTCTTCCGGTGTAACAATTTTGAGGCTCGGAGTATTTTCTATTTTGTAAAGTTTAAAGGATGAATGTGCAGTCCCAATGGATTTACACACGTTACCGAGCAAATGCAGAATGGTACATGTGATGTACCTGTGTGTTTAGTTTATAGGTACTCTTTTCTACTTTTTTTTCTTCTTTTCACCTTTCTCGGTCTCGTTCGCCAAAAATGTCTTCATTCTGGCTTTCTGGCAAACTCTCACGCGCACCACAGTGGTCCAGATGAAAACTTTTGCTGGGCAAAAATCAAATTGACCGATCGTATCAAATTTTATATGATACCATGTGTTTATTGACACGCTGAGCACGAATTTTGGGTCGATTTTCAAATTTGGGCCTCAAAATTCAGTAATGGTATTTTAAATTCAGTACCAATGCAAAATATCAGAATTAATGTTATTTGAGCTACTGAATACAAAGGGTATGGCCGGATAAGGGGTGAATTTGGCCCCAGGCGCTTTTGGGCTCCTAAACACCTCAAGTCATGTATATTGCCTAGAAATAATATTTCACAAAATTTTGGACCCCTGCCCCCTCTCTTTCGGAGCTATGGCCATTTTATTGCATCATTTTCAAGAATTTTTAATTTCAACGGAAGAGAGAGAAATTTTCTGTTCTTTGGCACTTGGGTCGTAGAACACAAATATGGCATTAATTTTTGTGTATCGTAATTTTCTTACTCGAGAGACTAGATTCAAACTTGAAAATGGGGACGTTTTAGGGAAGAAATGACGAAATGACGAAATGAAAAAACCAAATCCATATTCGTGTTCATGAGGTCAAAATACCCCGATAAACACTTTTTTCGCGATCGTTTCATTTGAAGTCTCAAAATTCACTTTTTTTCATGAAAAATCAGTTAGTAAAAAAGGTGAATTTTGAAATTTTAATCAAAACTATTGCGAAAAGGGTGTTTATCGGGGTATTTTGACCTGTTTAACACGAATATGGAATTGGTTTTCTTATTTGGTCATTTCTTTCTGCATAAATCGCTCAAAATTTAAAAGATCTGCTAAAATAACATTTCTGTACGGTTTTTCGCGATTTTCGGCCCTTAGTTTAAAGAAATTGCCAAAACCAAATACACAGCAAAATTCTACATAAAAAACGTATTTAAAAAAAAAATTCCAGGGTGGTCGCTCTTCGCTTATATGGTATTTTTTGCGATTGAAAACTTCAAATGGCCGAAAAACCGTGAAGGAGTGCACCAAAATTGTTGAAAAAATTATCATAAATACACCTCTACGAGATGTAACTTTATGCCAAAGAACAGAAAATTTCCTTCACTTCCATTGAAATAAAAATTTTTTGAAAATGATGCAATAAAATGGCCATAGCTCCGAAAGAGAGGGGGTAGGAGTCCAAAATTTTGTGAAAAATTATTTCTAGTCAATGAACATGACTTGAGGTGTTTAGGAGCCCAAAACCGCCTGCAGCCAAATTCACCCCTAATCCGGCCATACCCTTTTTAATCAATTTTCTAAAGGTCCTGGAATGGGCCTCAAAATTCAAAAATGGTATTTTCCGGCATCCCACACAAAATTTGAAAAAAAGTAACTTTAGGGACTTCTGATAGTCGAAAAAGTAACCAAAAAAGTTCAAAAAAGTAACCTTTTTTTTTTATTTCAATTCGTTATTTAGCCCAGAAAATGTAAAAAAATTCAAAAAATATTTATTTGTGTACCTACGTAATACATATACCTAGTATTATAAGGAACACCGAAACTAAAAAAAGAAAAAAAAACTTAAGGGTAAGTATAGCCAAATAAGGGGTGGTTTTGGCCCCAGCCCCGATTTTTGATCTAATGCTCCCAGATTGTGTACCTTGATGATAAAAAAAATCTGGAAAAAATTTTGGCCCCCAACCCCCTCCCTTTCGGAGCTATGACCGTTTTATAGCGCCATTTTCAAGAATTTTTAATTCCAATGGAAGTGAATGAAATTTTCTGTTCTTTGATACAAAAAGTTACGTCTCGTAAAGGTCTATTCAATATAATTTTTTCATCAATTTTGGTGCACTCCTTCATGAGGTTTTGGCCATTTGAAATTTTCAACTGTAAAAAAGATCTTAAAAGCGAACGTCACCTATTCAGTTTTAGCGATTGAGGTGGCGCAAGGGCCGAAAATTGCGAAAAACCGTAAAAAATGTTGTTATTTTAGCAGATTTTTCAAATTTTGAGCGTTCTATATGGAAAGAAATGGCGAAATGAAAAAACTAATGTCGGATTCGTGTTAAGCAGGTCAAAATACCCCGATAAACACCCTTTTCGCGATAATTTTACTTTAAATGTCGAAATTCACTTTTTTCATTGATTTTTCATGACAATAAAATTAAATTTCGAGATTTAAAGTAAAATGATCGCGAAAAGGATGTTTATCGGGGTATTTTGACCTGCTGAACACGAATACGGGATTCGTTTTCTCATTTGATCATTTCTTTCCGTATTAAATGCTCAAGATTTGAAAAATCTGCCAAAATAACATTTTTAATGAGTTATCGCAATTTTTGGCCCTTGCGCCAGCTCAATCGCGAAAACTGAATACGTGAAGTAAATCTACGTCAAAAAACACGTTTTTAGGATATTTTCAAGAATTAGTCGAACTTTGCTGTTGAGGTCTTTTTTACAGTTGAAAATTTCAAATGGCCAAAACCTCATGAAGGAGGGGACCAAAATTAATGAAAAAATTATCGTAAATTGACCTCTACGAGATGTAACTTTGTGCCAAAGAACAGAAAATTTCATTCACTTCTATCGGAATTAAAAATTATTGAAAAAAATTTGAAAAAATCTCCCAAAATAACAACATTTTTTACGGTTTTTCGCAATTTTCGGCCCTTGTGCCACCTCAATCATACCAGAGGGTTCGTAATACTAAAATGCCACTGGTGTACGAGATTTTTTTCAACTTTTTTTTTATCCAAAAAATACCAAAAATTAATTTTTTGGTAAATTTTTTGAAAAAAAGTAACTTTTTTGAGAGAAAAGTAACAAATAGGTAGTAACATTTGAGTGCAAAAAGTAACAAATAGTGACTTTGCTTGAAAAAAGTAACATGGTTACTATAAAAGTAACCCCGTGGGATGCCTGTATTTTTTATTGAATACGAATGCAAATTATCATTTTCTATGTTTTTTGAGTCACAAACGCGAATTTTCACTCGATTTTCAAATTTGGCACCTCTGAAGGCCCCAAAATTGAAATATGGGTATTTTAAATTAGGTAACAATGCAAATAATCATAAAAAATTATGTTTTTTGAGTCTCTGAACACGAATTTGTAATTGATTTAAAAATTTTAGCCTTTCAAAGATCTCAAAATGGGTTCCAAATTTCAAAAATTGATATTTGAAGTCAAGTACCAATGCAAATAATTACAATTTATATTTTTTGAGTCACTGAACACAAATTTTCATTTGATTTTGAAATTTGACCTCTTTAAAAGCCCCAAAATGGACTCCAAATTTTAAAATTGAATTTTTGAAGTTCAGTACCAATGCAAATAATCACAATTTTTTTTGAGTTACTAACACAAATTTTTGGTTGATTTTGAAATTTGATCCTTTTTGAGACCCCAAAATGGGCCTCGAGGGGGAGGAGATAGTTTGGTATACATTTCGAATTGTATAATTTAAGGAAGTAATGCTATTCTGTGTATGCTGTAGTTGTAGTTTGAATAAAAAAGGTACGTACATATGTACAATGTGCACAGAATTTTTTTCAAAAATCATGTGAAATTTTCATTATGGACAAAAGTGGACGATGGCCTTCAGATATGTTGTAGAAAAGACCTTAGGCTACATGCCAGATGAGATTTCAAACCTCTCCTAGGCTCTCTTTTTTTTTGCTGGTCCAATTTTCAATACGAGTAAAATTGACATAAATAAATGACACCTTCCAAACGTTAAAAAACATCCATTAATTAAAAAATTGGGGGAAAACTCATAAAAAACGGGTTAAATACACCAGTATGTAGGTATTTATATTAATCAATACGTGGTACACTTTTTGCATCTAATCACAGAAAAACGAATATACCGATCAGAGGCGGTTCGAACACAAATTTTTGGGAATATGAGGTTCAAAAATGCCGACTAAAAAATTCAAAATTGCCGAATAAGAATTCAAAAATTCGACAATTTTTTGCAAAAACAATGCGAAGCAACATCATGGACAGGGAAAACACAATTTTTAGAGATCAACGTAACAAAACTTGAAAAATAACATCATGTTCAAGTTTAGGTTAATTTTTAATCTTGCTCACGCCTGGAAATTATGCCTTGGGTTTTCGAATATATTTCCGTTGTTGAAAGCCATTCTTGCTCATCCCTGCTCATGAACAACAAAGTTTCTTGCATGAAAAAATAAACGACTCAATCCTGCTCATGCCTGAATTTTTCCCTCGGTAATTTCGTTGTACGTATAGGTAGTTGAAAAAACCGATGGAATTTCCTTAGGCTACTTCATTTAGATGAGAGGAATAAATTTAGCCTGAGCGAAGCGAGGGGTGAAAATTTTTGAAGACTTTAAATTCAAAATGCAATAAAACAATGTTATAAATTAATTAACTTAAATAAAAAATAGGCCAATTTTCCTCGAAAATTATTTGAGAAGAAATACAACAGGGCCGAGCGCAACGAAACCAAAGCTTTAGAAAAATTTGATTTCCAAACATCAAAAATGAGTTTTAATGAGAAATAATTTGATAAAATGAGTTGGAATAATTTTGAGGAAAAATACAAAAAAAATCAGTTTTGTAAGATTTGAATTGTTTTTAAATTATAGAAGAAAAAATTCAATAAGGTCGAGCGCAGCGAGGCCGAAATTTTTGAAAAATTTTGCTTTGGGAGTAAGTAAGTAATTTTAGAGTTGGATTGTAATTTCTGAAAGAGGACAGTTAACTTGAAATTTTAAAAGGCTCAGTTTTTCATTACTTATGCTGAAAAATTTCCAAACTTTTTTTGCCAAAATTTCTAAGATTTTATCGAATTACTTGAAATTTCCGAAATTTTGTCGATTTGCCGACTGGAAATCGACTGAGGGATTATACCCCCCCCCCCCAATCGCCACCCCTGATACCGATCACCAGTAGCATGTTACGATATTTCATCTCTATACTAAGTAATGTGAAATCTCGTTGCCATAGTAAAGTGATAACGCGTTTCCCCAGCACAACTAAGTTTGATATCAGCTATTTGGATTGTCTACAATTATTTGTGATAATTTTTTCAATCACTTGCAAACATCAATTTTTTCCATTTTTGTCCAGCAAAAGTTTTCATCTGGACCACTGTGGCGTCCGGATATGTGACATAATTGGCGATGATTTGTTAATTTTTTGAAAACCTCGGTCTCGCAGTCTGGATCTGGCGAACGTATGCTTCGTCCAAGGATGAACATTAGATATTTCGAACCCTTTACGTGATTCATATTGTCAACGCATACAATACCGAAGACGAGTCAATAATAAACAATGGTTAACCGTGGTAAACACGTTGAGAAAAATGCTCGCGGTCTTGTTTAACAAGACCGAGGATACGTCTTGAATACTCACCAACTCGGTAGGTGTCCCTATATTTGCGGGCTAATTTCCAGCAAAAAAAAGCGAAAAATCAAACAAATCATTTTTCACCCGTTGACATTTTCGAATCGTCGAATAGAAAAGGGCTCCATTATACGCTAAATAAGTTACTCGTTGGCTTGTCAATGCCACAATCGTGGGAATAGAAATATCCTTCATAGGTGAGATATTCGTCCGAAATATTCTCCAGTATACCTGATCGCGGCACATGCTTTTGTTTTTATTGATGTGTTGCCTTTCTCTTTACACAAATACGTATCGCGAGCACGTTTCTCGTTAAAGGATATTTTTTTCGGCGTAATTTCGAAACCCTTCGAAGATGACCAATTATACGAATGAGATGTTATTATATTTCAGCGACGAGATTCCATAAACGTAACCCTTTCGTACCTGAGAACCGAAGCGATGGGTATTCGCACTTGAAAAACTGTTTAGGTGCTGAACTTCTCTCACTGGTCAGCGCAGCGTGATGAATGTGAATAATGACTCGTGAAATTTGCGGCATCGCGTATGAGACCGTTAAGAAATACTATATATTGGAACGATTAATATTAAGGTTCCGTTGTTCAACCTGTGTGGGCGCTCACAACCTACGGCTACTTTCTTTACCCTTTCTTGAGAGAAAGCGAATGCGCAGAAATCTGAATTTCGGATATTTTCTGAATGCGTCGAGGAGAGATAATGAGGTAGAGGTGCGAGAAATTCTCAAGTGGAATGAAACATCAGCAGTGTAGAAATCATTGGAAAAGAAGCAAGTTTTGGAAGTGAATAATGAATAAAAAATGTCGCGAAGATTATCAATTCATTCGAAGCTGGACAGGATACGGTTGTAAGGAGGTAGTTTGCCCTCTGCCCGTGGCAATACTGCATTTTCAATCGAAAAATTTCTGCGAGTGATAAGCTCTAGTGGCGGCTGAAGCTTTTTTTTTTGGGGGGGGGGGGGGGTACAAAATAGGTATTGGAAAGCCAGAAGGATTTTCAATGCCGAAAAAATTCATTTTTTCGTGTATTATTGCATTTAAAAAGGGAGAGGCTTACATTTGATACTTTGCATCCGCCGCCGATGTGGGGGAAAAGGATACAATGTACCTCTTGTATCCTACTTTCTGACGCTACTGATTAGCTCTTTAAACAAATTGTGTTTACAGCACGAAAATTGAAAATATTCCTACTTTTCGATTTGAACGAAAATTGTCGAACGTGAAAAAAGAATTTCAAAAAAATTTCAAGTCTCGAGCTTTAAGGTTTGAGGTTTAAAATCTAAGGTTAAAGGTAGAGGGTTAAAAATTGAAGGTTAAATGAAGGTTGTATACTCGCCAAATTTGTTCCCACCCATTTTCTCGAATACGGTTTCCCGAACGACCGAATTCTCGAATAGAAAAACTCTCGAAAAAGTTAGTCCCGAACCTATTTTCCCGAATAAACGAGAAATTGAAAATTACTTTTTTTGAACTAACGCTGGAGGAAATTTCGATAATGCCTTATCTAACTTGATTACATTTAAAATAATTTTCAGTTTTGGTCTCACTGCCCCTCGTTCCCTAGAGTTCAAGTTTTACATCTAGAGTTAAAATAACCCAAAAAATTAATGTATGGAAAAGCTGAAAAACATATTTATTCTAGACCTACTTCTTAGTTATGGTCAAAATGGCCAAAAAAATATAAGTAGACAAAAGCTTCGAATCCCTTCCCCCTCACAATTATTTGAAAAAATTTCAGTTTTTTTCCTTTCTTCGTTTGATGTGGTTGGAAATTTCATTTGAATTCTTCCCTCCCATAGGGACAGAAATAATTTGGAAAAAATGTTTTCCAGCTTAAAAAAAAAAACCATGAGAAGTGGAACGTCACAACCTCGAAATCTGAGGTTATATACTATGTTTGATTTCCATGTTAATTTTATTCGACTTTCGAGAAAAATTTCATTCGGAAAAATAAATTTGGGAACATATTTTTCGTGAGTTTTTCTATTCGGGAATTCGATTGTTTAGGAAATTGACTCGAATCCCAAATTTTAACAGCTGAAGTTGATTTTTTGATTTCTGAAATTTCAATTTTGGAGAATTATAATGAAATTTCGAAAACAGAAAGTTCGAAAAATATGAGGAATTCATTTACGTTTCAGCAGTTGAAATTCTAATTAGGCATGCAGAACCAGGTCTAAAATCAAGTTGCATTGCTCGAAGCCTTGCTCCAGTGACGTAGCCAGAAATTTCTCAAGAAAGGGGCCCGAAATTTCATAATTTTTAAAGAAATTTTGAGTTCACCCCCCCCCCCCTCCCATCATGCGATTTGCATAGCATGTTTAGAGAAAAAACAGATGAAAATGTAATTTTGGAACAAATAACTGTAATGCTAATTATTTTGACCTTAAAAACTAAAAAAAGAACCTAAAACCTAATAAATCCAAGCAGTGGCATCAGAAGCTTTTTTAGGAGGATGCAAAGTGGGTATGGAGATTTGGAATATTAGAAGGGAGTCATTTTTTGGATAGTTGATTCAAATAGTTCATATGATTCTGATTTCGTTCATGTTCGAGCGAAGCAAGGGCTAAACTTTGACTTTTAATACTCCAAGAAGGCATTTTTCACGTAAGTTCCTGACGCCGGGGGGGGGTTGACCCCCTCAGGTTTTGCGAAATTGTTTTTCATGTCATCCAATTTTCGTTCCAATCGGAGAGTCTAAATTCAAAACATTCTCATGTGAGTTTAAAATTCTCTATTTTCAGCCCATCTCCTTTCATGGTATGTGCTTGAAAACATGGTCAAAATTGTTCAAAATGTGAAATTTCCCCCAAACAGGATCGATTTTTTTTTTATATCAATAAAATTGTTTGAAGAGTCATGGTACCATGAAAACATAGATTGATGTCAGAATTGTCAAAAATATCGTGAAAGTCCAAAATGATTTCTGTGACATTTCTAAACTATTTCTTTACCACGATTGTTATTTTCGACATTTTTGTAATATTTCAAGTACTTTTCATAATACTGCAATAATTTTTAAAAGTTGAACTGAGCTGATGGACCTCGTAGTCCAAACCTCCAAAAAAAAAGTTTTATGTACTTCCAATTCAGAATTCTTTATCAACTTTTACCTAATTTTAAACCCAGGTATGAGCTGAATTTTTTATTAAGCCTCAAATTCCAAACGAAAATCAGAGAAAAAGAAACATTTCTTCACTTTTTGTGTTTAGCACTTAGTGCTTTAGGGTTTGAAATAAACGAACTTAACTAAGGAGTCTGGTTGAGTTTTTTTTAATCCATACTCACTGCTTTCTTGAATCAATAAAATTACGTAATTTTTATTGACAATAAAAATCAATCATTTATCAGAAAATTCATCAACTTATCAGAAAAAAATCAGTAATTTTTGAATGAAAAACTGGTAATAAATCACCGACTTTCTATTACATTTATTTTACTGATTCAAAATGACATGATTTTAGAACTGATTCAGGTTTAGAGAATAAAAGTAAATGAATTTTATCCGAAATTCATTTTTAAAAATTGAGAAATCAAATCTTTCAACAACTCATTTTTTTTTTTCAAAACTTGGTCCTCGATTTGTTATTTATATTCAAACTCAAAACTCCATTAGAAGAAGGCAAGTAGGGAAATGAGGATGAAAAAAAAACACGTAGGTGTCAATCGAATCATCATAAATTTTCAATTTTTTGGGGTTAAATCGAATAAAAGTAGGAGGATATGCTACTAAAATGACCAGTAATGAAAGCATCTAAAATTTTTTTTTAATGTTGATAAGGAAAACAAAAATTTGCTATTTCCAAATTATTTCGATGCGACACTTTCGACCTAATATGTATTTGTAACCCCGGACGAAGAAAGCGGGTTAATGTCCAAATTTTTTTGAATTATTTTTCCAATAGAAAATTTAGTTCTCTTCCGAATGCTTATTTAAAAAAAATTGGACACTAATCCCCTTTCTTCGTCCGGGATCACATTTGGATGTATTTCTGTTCAACAATTTACTGATATAATATTACTTGGACATTCAACAAATTTTTACATTTTTTAAAAATCAAAATTCACCCCTACCCTTTTATGTAGTTTTTGCAAGACTCTAATAAAATTTAATCGATTTCTGGGTCATTTTCATGTCAGTTTAATTTAATAATGATTTACCTATCTGTATTACACTGTCTCCCAATCGTAAAAAGTCACAGCTTCAATCTAAAATGACAGAAATCTTTCTCGTAAAACTTACATTAGAAACACTGATAACAACTAACACAGATTTCGAATGCAACAACGAATTCACAAAATTCAAAACAAAATCAATCAAAAATTCCATAGGTATCTTCAATCTCACCAAACCAAAAAGTTTTGTCAACAATGTTGAAATTCTCGTAAAAATCGCCCACACACTTCAACATTTCACGTATCTTAACTCAATCTTCGTACGCAAAAAGGAAAAAATCAGTCCATCACCTCGTAACATTTCGCTTCTCACAAACGCATCCATAGTTAGATACACTTCACCACATCGATGGTAAAATTCAAATACGATAGAAAAACTTCTTCAAACGACAGATGCGTCACAGCAAAAGTGAAATGAATTAGCTAGAACTTTCCTATAAACTCGTACATGGAATCGGTATAAAAAGCTGGTACGAAGAGAAAAAAACGCCGCCGAAGATCTTCAACGAATAGAAATCGCTGGCGACTTTTTCCTATTCGAAATGAAAGTCGCTGATAGATGGTATGGTTTGGGAATTTCAGGTCCCAACAGGAGGCAGCACTTCTGCATCGTTATGCTTCACGCATATCATTATCTGACAACAGATTGAAACAAAAGGATTGTCTTTTGGGACACCGTGTCCCCGTTAACGTCTTAGTTCGGCTTCTTTCAGCGTGTTTCTTTGTGTGATATTGCACGAAGTACTATATACGTTACATTTACGTGTTCGCATATCCATACACGAACACATACGTATGCCCAACGTAGGTAGGTATATGTATATGTATCTTCGAGTTAAATTTCCCAATCTCGGATAGTTTTTCCATTTCGACGCGATTCGTATTTCGTATCATTGGAAAATTTTCACTCGACTGTGTTAGGACGATTGTCCTCTGGTCTTACCCCATCCATATAACAATTGGTTTCAAAAAACAAAATTCTCAACAACTACCCATACAATAGGGTGGATCAAAAAAAAAACATACCTTGGATTTTGACAAAATTTGGTGGAGTAATTTACTTTGAGTGGGAGACTTCACAAAAAATTTTTGAGCCTCCGAGGGGCAAGGGGAGGGGAGCAGGAGGTGCTCAAAGTGCACCTCCTTTAGAAAAAAACACTGTTTTTGCGTTTTTCAGCCAATAAAAATTGTGTGAGAAGCCTTCGTAGGACTTGAACGATGCGATTTGAGTTTCTACATCTCCCTAAACCATTGGCATCCTTCTCCGATCAAAACTCAGACTGCTACCAGGGGGTTGAAAAGTTGCAGATTGCAATATTTCAATAGCATGAAATTTTTACCAAGCTGGAATGATTTTTTTTTTTCATCGAGTAAGTGAACGAACATTTTTTTCAACCACTGGAAGTGAATTTTGAAAAAAAAATTGAAAAATTTGTACATCAGTGTAGCCAACAGCAAATCATAAAATTCCAAAATACGGAATTTATATCGACTTTGAATTGAACGTGTCACAGCAAAAAGACGTATAGAAAAAAAGGCATTTTTGGGAAATCGCGATTGAAGTTTGAGTATACTTTTTTTAATACTCAATTAAGGAATTGAGCTGGGGAAAAAATTTCACCTTAAAATTTCATCAGAAAATAGCTCACCCATCACTTGATATTTTTTCTATTTTTTTCTATTGAAAACAAAAGGTTGAGTTATATGTCCTTTTTGTTGTGACAAAATTTCATTTCGACCCTTCTACGTTTGATGGCGTATAATTTTTCCGGAAGTGAAAATTTAAAAAAAATCTTCATACAAAAGTTGAAGAGAATAAAAAAAGGAACATTTTCGTGAAAAAAATTCAAATTATATCTTCAGGGAGCGGATATATCGCACTTTGAAAAATGACGACTTTTTTTCATTTTCTTGGTTACAAAAAAATGCTAAAAATACATTTTGGACGAATTTTATTATTTTTTCAAATTTATGACGAAAAATTAACTAAAAAAACACTTTATTTAAATTTTAAAATTTTACAATCGCCAGCACAGTAAAAAAATTAAACATTACGCAAATTCTCGAAAATCAAACATGTAATGTAGGTACCGAAATTGCGAATTTTGCATTTTAAAAACGCCATAACTCTTCGAGGAAAACATATTGAATGGTGGGAGGGGGCTCATTGGATAGAGAAAACTTCAGAGAATACGAATCGCTTGTCGCATAAAAAAGGACATATGCTGAGTTATGCCCTTTTTGTTGCGACACATTCAATTGATTTTTTTTCGCTTAAATTTTTTTTTCAATCACTGAAAGTATATTTCGAAAATTTTGTATGTCAGTGCAGCCAGTTACGAATCGTGATATGCTATACTATGGAATTTACGTTGACCTCGAATTAATTTTTTTATCGTTTGAAAAATTCACAATAATTTTGTTTTCAATCATCAGAAATTAAAAATTAAAAATTTTCCTTTGAAAATATTGTACGTAAGTGCAGCCAGTTGCTAATTGTGATATTCTGATATTAAGAACTAGAATTCATTATTTTTTCGTCAAGTGCCTGAACCATTTTTCCCCCCTATCACTTGACGAAAAAATAATGCATTCTAGTTCAGAATATCAGAATATCACAATTAGCAACTGGCTGTACTGACGTACAAAATTTTTAATTTCTGATGATTGGAAACAAAATTATTGTGAATTTTTCAAACAATAAAAAAATTAATTCGAGGTTAATGTAAATTCCATAGTGAAGCATGTCACAATTTGTAACTGGCTGCACTGACATGCAAAATTTTCGAAAAAATTTTTCGAAATATACTTTTAGTGATTTAAAAAAAATACATAATATTTCCAGGCGAAAAAATAATCAATTCAAAGTTGATATAAATTCCGTATTTTGGAATTTTATGATTTGCTGTTGACTGCACTGGTGTATAAAATTTTCATTTTCTTTTAAAAATTCACTTCCAGTGATTGAAAAAAATTTTTGTTCACTTACTCGATGAAAAAAATCATTTCAGCTTGGTAAAAATTTCATATTATTGAAATATTGCAATCTGCAACTTTTCAACCCCCCCTAGTAGCAGTTTGAATTTTGATCGGAGAAGGATGCCGATGGTTTAGGGAGATGTAGAAATTCAAATCGCATCTTTCAAGTCCTACGAAGGCTTCTCACATAATTTTTATTGGCTAAAAAACGCAAAAAACAGCATTTTTTTCAAAAGGAGATGCACTTTGAGCACCTCCTGCTCCCCTCCCCTTGCCCCTCAGAGTCTCAAAATTGTTTTGTGAAGTCTCCCACTCAAAGTAAACCACTCCACCAAATTTGGTCAAAATCCAAAATATGTTTTTTTTTTTCGATCCACCCTCTATACAAGGATCATTCTCCAAAAAAAAAGAAGAAAAAACATAGCTACGTCGAGCTCGAGCTCATAATTAAAATTATAATCGATCGAAGTTCCGGGCTCGAGCCAATGAACACGTTAAAAAACTAGGTACTTGACTCGGGGAAAAAAATTACGACATTTAAATTAGCTCTTGATGGTATACTATGTAGATACTCGTAGGCAACGTATACGTAGAAAGCAGCAAGCTGAGGCAGCGTGCCGTCGATGGTACGCGTACGAGGGGCCGTCAATGATATACGAGCTCGTTTCCACCGCTTTATACCTTTCCTATTTACTTTTTCCAGCCTATCTATATTCTGCATTTGGTTGTTTGAAAAGCGTGCACGAAAAATCAGACATCCGAGTAATTGGCTTTTCCGGACAACTTCATCGGAAAAACTACATACATAAATTTACCGGTTCACGGTATTCTGAAATACTTATACAACGTGAACAGGGACTTTTTCCAAAACAACATTTTCGCCGATAATTAACCATCGGCGAAATTGAGTTTATAATCCGTATTAAACTTTAACGCCTATTGAGAATTCGGACCACGATTTATATAAAACTTTTCTCTTTATCTTCGATTCTATATCATCGAGCGGCCAACAATCGCGTATCTGATTTGATGATGGGGTTAATACCATTTCGTAATTCCTAATGCGAATCTTACGATATGAAAAATGAGCTTTTATGGCGCCTTTGTAACTCATTTCGAATGCAATTAAAAGCTAAGAGAAAGAAATTGGTTATGAAAAATATACAAAGTGCATCGATGGATAAGGAAGCCATTTAAACCGGCAGATAATTTTTGGATCGAGGCAGAGAGAATCGAAAGGGGATTCAAAACACCCCTAATTCAGAATTATAGATGCTGAAGTTCATTTTTAGAATCATGATTTAATATGCGATGAACAAAAATAAATTTAATCCAGGTAGGAAGTAGAAATTTGAAAGGTATATTGCTTTTTTTTTGACCAGCTGAATCTATGGGGAGTCGATTTTCAAGCTGATTCAGAACTCCAATAAATTATTCAATTTCCTTGAAAATTTTTTGCCAAATTGACAGCCATGAATTCTGGAGAACAGTGTTTAAATTGATCGATCGATCGAAGGGATCGCCATTTCACCAGCAGATAGATATTGGTAATCAGTAAAGTGAATCGAAAAAAATCCCTGATTTTGACGAACATTGAGGAAAAAGATGAAAATGAGAGATAGTTTACTTTCAGTATACGAGACCTCAAAGTGGAATAGTTTTCGAAAAAAAGTGTGATTTTTGCCACTTTTAGATAGTTTCATCTGCTGAGAATCGTGCACCTTTCTAAAAAGATGGAATTGAGTTTTCATGCCGCATAGGCCTATAAATGCAGGAGGAGACTGAAAAATTTTACATCTTTCTCGCGAGAGGACCCCAAACAAAAAAAAATTGGCTTAACCACGTCGTATTGACAATCAAAATACCCTTTTTTTTACTCATACATTTTCTCCCAAACCCTAATTTTTACTACATGGCTCTGACACTGCACTGAATCATTGAATTCGAAATTGAATTCCATTTTTTGTCCTCTGGGTACAAGGCAGTTGAAAAGTTGCAGATCGTAAATTTAAAAATTTTCTGATTTTCAATCCATCAGGCATCATAGCGAAATTCCGAAGAAAAAAAATGTCTTTTAGTGACCTTTTTTGAGAAAAAATAGACCAAAAAGTTACCAAAAAGTGACCAAAAATTCAATTTTTTTTGGGGGGGGGGATTTTACAGTTTTTGGGGAGATTTTTTAAACAAGCATCAAAACAAAATTTCGAAAAAAAAGTGACTTAGTAACTTTTTTTGAGCAAAAAGTGGCCAAAAATGGCCAAAAAGTAACCAAAAGTAACCAAAAATTCGATTTTTTCGGAGGTAATTTTTTTACAGTTAAAAGAGGGCTGAGAATTCAAGAAAAAATGAGGGGAGGGGGTCAAAATTCAATGAAAAAATTAGGTAATCTAACATGATTAATTTAATTATACAGATTTGAGCAAAGAAAAATTGAAAAATGACGAAATTTTTGGAACAAACAATAATTAATATATGACCTATATCTACTCTCTAAATCTAAATCAGTCAATTTTCGTAAAATTATGCCTTTTTGAATCAGTGAAATTAATTTATTTGAAAATCTGTGATATTTCAATTGTTTGATTGATTTATTTTAGTCAAAATTATTTATTTATTTTGTCAAATGGGGAATTTATTGAAAAATCAATTACATTACTGATTTAAAAAACCGAATTTTTTCAAATTTAGAAATAGAATTATTGAAATACTGCCCGAGCGAAGCGAGGGCAACGTTTTTTTGAAAAATCATTATCAACTTTTAATTTTTTTTCTTGAAGAATTTTGAAAAATGACAATTTTTACGTAAAAAATTAAATTTTTGCTTGAAAATGCGAAAAAAGTGACTTTGGGAGTGAAAAAGTGACTTTTAAGTGACCTTTGGATGAAAAAAGTGACTTTTAGTGACCAAAGTTGAAAAAATTGACCTGCTATGATGCCTGATCCATTCAAGTTACTCACTCAAAGAATTAAATATCAGTAACATTTTTTATTTTTTATTTTTTTACGCATTTTCTTGGAAAATGACTCTACTCTGGGCTCAAAATTTCTTTGGGAGGTCTCCCGTTCAAAGTAAACTATCTCACCAATTTTCGTCAAAAATATAAGGGATATTGTTTCTCGACTAATCTCAGTAATGAGCGTTCGCAGGTGCTCAAGACTCTTTATGCAGGTTCTTTTTTTTTCTTTTCCCAAAACTAGAAAAAGTGAAAGACCAGTGGTTCCAAATCAGCTCAAACCCGCTTCCAATTGATTTTGAAGGTCCAAAATCAGGTATATGCCAAATTTTAGTTTTTCACTTCGCTTAGCCCAAATTTTGTTGCCCATTTTATATCAAAAAGTAATTTAAAATTTGAAAAATTTGGAAAAATGAATTTAATTTTGGACTAAAAGTGTTTTTGGATACTCTCTCGATCCATTTCGGTCGATCAAAATTTTAGTTCTATGTAAGCTGAGGCATAAATTTTCCTTCAAGATCAAATAAATTTGGTATGATTAATAGGTATTTATTTTCCTCTATGAATTTTCTACATTCTAAAACAACATCGCATATTCTTTTCAAAAAATTTTCGTACCTCGTAAACCTATCTATCTGAAACGACAACCAAGAAAATATGAAAAACTCCTTCACAACTAAACGCCCGCAATTCCTCCATCTACACCCGATATTCGAGACCACTCCCCCTTCAAATTGGTAAAATTCTCCTTTTTCGTTAAAATCTCGCTTCATTGTAGAACAAAATGATATAAAGGTCAGCGCAGAGAGTCTCCTCACTATTAAACACTTAATGCCGACGTCGATGTCGTCGAGAACTCGAAAGGTAGTACAAACGATTACGAGACACGTTCTCCAAGGAAAAGACTCGAAAGAACCTCATTCTGCACTTCGCTAACTATTAATTAATGGGAAAATGCCCTCTCTTGAGATTTTCACGTATTCAAGTGTTACCTGATGAAAACAATACTTAGCAGATGAAATGCCGGACTTATGCAAAACAGACAATAATATTATGAGTAAAGCCCCTAAGGGGTGAATCGTAACAACTACGACAAATCTACAGGGTTATCATAAAATCGTATTATTTTAAATTATATGGAGAAATACATTTACGAAAAATTTTAACGTGTTGTTTTTCCTTTACACGAGAGATTAAATGAGTAAATGTCGAATAGGAAAAAAAATGAAAAATGAGATTACATATTTTTCCGCTGAATTATTCATATCTACAGTATTTTTTTTTCATATTAGATAGATGAAGAAATTTTCTTTGTCCTTGGAATGAAAATCAACTTACTGAAGTGAAAGTTCGATTAGTAAACTAAGATTTACTGCGATGGCGTCTCATTAAATATGCAGACCATTTTGCAGAAAAGCGAAAAATCGATTGAACGAGGATAGAATAAATTAAATACAAATTTTCGATAGGTACTTCTATCATCAAAAATCAATATTTCCTTTACCTAATTTTTGAAACAAGGTGTTCGTATTTTTCAGAATTGTTTGTTTCTGACCTTTCTCGATTTTTCACATAATTTTTTCAAGTTTTCCAGATCTTTATCAATGTGCCAAACAAAATTTCAAAAAAAAAATTTACACGAATTTTAAGGGACTTTTCCCCATAATTTTCAATGATTACACGAAGGGAGAAAAGACTATCAAATAATGCACAAAAAATGATTTCAGTTCCAAGTAGGTATTTTCTTTCTACAAGTTTTCCATCAGACAGATGGACATTCAATAAGGCTCAGAAATTTTTTGCCAGAAAAATAACAAATTTCACAAAATTTTAATAAACAAACATTAGGTAGTGAGTTTTTCAAGTTGATTTTTCAGTTTTTCTATTCAATTCACGGTTCACTGATGTTCTCGACTTTCGTAATTGTTCCGAAAAGAGTAGTAGCGAAAAAGCTATACAAATAAAAACTCAAGGTTTCGATTATTACATAAATACATAGGTATATTCAGTGGAATTTTTTGGGGAGGAGAAAAATATGATTTGGGGTATAATCGCCAGAGATCCAGGCAGGGCTTTTTTGACTGTTTTATATGGGTCCTCCTTCCAAAAAAATCAATTTTTACGAACAAATTCAAACAAATATGCGTTTAAAAAAATCACAGTGAGCTCGTTTTTCATTTAAATTATTTATTAAAAATGAATCAGGGTGTGCACAATATTTCAGAAATTATTTTCCATGACTTTCCCAGATTTTCAAGACCTTTTACATAGTATGATATTCATGAAGCATGGAGACGGGGGTAGTTTTTTTGCGTGATTTTCTTACAGGCTGAAATTGCTGAAATGATGCAGAAGAATGATTTGAAATGCACGGTGTCTAACGAATTTTTTTTTTCAAAAATCACTGCTTCTCCTGAGATTTTTAGATGGTCCCTTTTCCGACTACAAAAACGACTCAAATTCAATTCTGAAAATTTTCAACTTCACCCCTCTCCCTTGGCACAAAAACTTGAGAACTTGAATTTGTAACAGAAAAAATTTCTAATAAAAAGAAAAAACGTAAAATTATGTGAAGTTTTGAAAAATGAAACAAATTATGTCAGGGCGTCTACCGAACATGCGAGTAAAAGTTTGGATTTTTGCAGGCCAAAAATTCAAAAAAAAATTCCTAATTCATTACTCCTCCCCCCTCCCTTCAAAAAAATAATAATAATAAAGAACATGTATCTTAAATTCATAAATTCCACGAAAGCATCTGCAATCCTTTTGGTTTGCTTAACTTTTCAGGGCCATTAGATGTCTTGCCAGGGGTTGAAAAATAGTATTTAAATGAAAAGTTAAGTAATAATAGGTAGATTTTTCCAGATCAAAGGGAAGGTAATTCCAACGGTTGAAATTTTTTTATTATTTATTGTTTGATTATATGACTTCAACCTATCAGATTATTTCGTCAGTTAGGTACCCGAAGATTTAATTTGAAACATTCAGCTCAGTGTGTATTCTAAGATTTTTTTGGAGCTGCTCAAATCGGAAAATTAATGTTTTTTACAATTTTTTTCTACCTGGCTCCCTCCCCCCCCTCCCGGGAGGGGGAGGGGACAAAAATATGCAATCCAATTTCAATTTCCTGTTAAATTAGAAAATCTTAGTATTTAAAAATGATGAGAGTTAGAATCAAGGACGAAATTTGGGTGAAAATTTCGAGGGATGAAAATAAAAAATTTGCTGACTCACATTTTTAAAAAAAAATGAAAATTAGCCGTTCAGTCGTATGAAAAAGAAGTGCTTTTTTGAGCTACGTTTTCAATTTCCAAAAAAAACGAGATTCCTAAACAAGTTCCTCTCCTTTCAAAAAATTCTAAAAAATTTTGAAAATTCCATTCGAAATTATCACCAAGTTCCTTGATGAATGCGAAGGACATTTTTTTTTCACTTGAAAATATTCAATTGTCTGAGCTAGAAGAGAAGTAGGTTCTACTATCATTTTGAAAATGAATTGTGGGTATTAAAATACTGAACCCGAGCGAAACGAAGGAGAAAATTTTTCAGGAAAAAGGCATTCGAAAGCTAAAATTTCTTCATTTACCTAATCAATATTTTAGTACCTATTGAAAGGGAGATTTTTCAGAACTTTTTTCTGAACTAACCAAATTTTTTTGGAGCCACCCAAACAAAACCTAAAAACCCCTTGGAAAACACACTGAATTTCAGCTTTGAGCTTGTAAATTAGAAAAAATTGTCATCATTTTACTTTTTCAACGTAATTTTTCAAAAATTTATTTTGGAATTTTTTTAAAAAACTGCGCAACTTTGTGAGGAAATTCAAAAAAAAAATGGCACAAAGATTTCATGCCTTATCCTCATTCAAGTCGAAATTTCTGGCGCATAAAATTTAATTTTATCGCCCCCGAAAAAAATATTCTAACACAAAAAACGACAAAAACTGGTCTAAAAATTTGAATTTGAATAAATTCGAAAAGTCGAAAGCTTGCAAATAATAAAAAAATGTAAGATCCCAAAATCCAATTCGAGAAACCGAAAGCTGAAAAACAATTGAAAAACAAAAAAAGGAGAATGAGATCCCCATTTTCCTAAATTTAATTCAAATTTTATTTTGAAAAGCCAAAAGCTTAAAAATAATTCTAAATGAAAATAAGTGAATGAGATCCCAATTTCTCAAAATTTAATTTAATTTGAATTTTAATTCGAATTCTAAAAATCAGAAATTTAAAAATAAAAAAAGATAACGATGTCCCCATTTTCTAAACTTTATTTTAATTCGAAAAATCAAAAGCTTAAAAATAATTAGGTAAGTAGGTAAATAACGAAATTATCTAAACTTATTAATAAAAGAGAACAAAATAATCGTTCATCTTTGAGTACGAATCATGAATTTCGGGTTGAGAACATTTTTTTTAACCTTTTCGAGCGGTTTCTCAAAAAATCTTGATATACTTATTACTAATGTATCGTTCGATATTCATTTTGATATCCATATATCAACACGATTCAAAAACATTTAGATTTTTCCAAGTTGAAAATTCTGCCTTTTAAAACGGTACCTACTGTAAGCAAGTATATTGGATGCGAAGATCGTATAATGATTTCCCAATGAATTTTCCAAAAAAAAATCAAATCGGTTCAAAAATAAGGGACAACTGGGCAAGAAATTCATTTTTCAATTCACAAAATCACGTCCGACCGATATTTTCGAGAAATAAAAATTTACAAAAGAGCCCAAATTACCAAATTTTCGAATGAACCCCATCGAACTTGACATTCAACAGACTTATTTTCCAAACCACCTAATACCACGAACCAATGCACCCCGCTTTCCTACCAGCTAATTCCACTTTGACGAAATAATTTCACACGCCCGACTAGGTCCATCTTCGGCACCTGAGCAAAGCCTAATCCAAAATCCAGCTCAACTTTACCGAACACCGAGTACCTAGGACGAAAAGACGCACACTACAGCAGGAGAAGAAATAAGACGTGCTTGACCATCGGCTATTAAGCCGACCCTTCAATTAATTAACAATTCGTTCATTATCTCGGCGAAGCCTTTTGTATCGCGTTTAGCATTTCGTGCGAGACGCCGTTACCTACGAAAAGGACTTATGAAATATTCTCAAAATTCCGTTTCATCGGTGGTCGCGCCGAAGTCCTCGGAGCTCGAATCGAATAAATTATATCCCAAATGACCCTCAAACTTATATTTAATATCGCCGGCAGATTGCAAACGATGAATACAATGATTCCGGCAATTCCGCCGAGACTGGGCAAACTTTTTAGCGCATTATGGTTGGAAATTACAACGCTCGAGCCGTGTTATAATTTAAAATTCCTATAAACATTTCCATCTCTCGGTACAAAATCGCCAAATACGTGTTCTCGGGCAACTTCCAAGTTGGTTGGACGGTTTCGCATTGGATGATTCTGATTCGTACTTGGCGAGCTTTGTTAGCCAGCTCCGCACCTGTCCTTCGCGTAAACCGATATTTTTTCACGGGTTTTCTTTTCTGCTCCTTCGAATCATCGACAGCGGCAGTAAAAATCACACTCGTGCACCGTAAAATCTATTTTATTATGTGACCGCGCCACAACCAATGTATTTTCCGATCGAATTCCCACAGTTGAACGTCACTTTTGAAGATTGCTTATTTTTCAAAACACCATTTTATAAGTTTGACATATCGCACGCGGTTTATTATTTCAAAATCAACTAACGCGTAACGCGTACGGTACGCGCGGGCGTACCAACAGTCAAGAAATTGTCTTCGCTAAGTGAATGATATGACGTATGGAAAGTGAAAATGACGTGTCCAGAAATATAATGGATCGTCTACGATAGAGATTTTCATCTCTGGGGATAATCCTCCCAGTGAATTACTAGATAACGGTTTCATATGGTACATTCGGAAAGTTTTTTTATGCCTTGTGTTCTACGTAGGTACCGAGCTACCGACGTTCGAAAGTCTACCCGCCAATGTGACTTTTTTTTACTCCTAACTAGCTGCTCGAATTTACTCGATGGTTACAACTTAGATACCTACTCGAAAATGTACGAAGAAGGAGCAAATTGTCGTCGATTTTATTTCAAAATTTAAACTGATTGATGAACATACGTAGAGGGATAAATGTTACACACCTATTTTGTGTCTTATAGCATACGAGCTGGTTGGAGTTACGCACGAAGTCGCAAATCAAATCACAGGGCCTAAGTTATCGATATTTTGAACCCATAATGCATTATCGTTAACGATCGTACACTATGGTATAAGTTTACCAAAAGTTCTTTTACCAGACGTGTTAATGTATAGGCAGTTATCGCCGAAAATCGTATAGAAATACGATCGCTTAGATAACAAGTATAACTAATCTAAGAGGATCATATTTCTATGTACGCGTTTCGATAGCCTAAATGCCCTAATGTACAGAACACTGGCGCATATGGTCTTCGTTTTGTTAATATCACAATTACCAGACACGTTTACGAATTTTCATAAAAACTCGCCGAATGAGAATTGTAAGCTTGATATTCAAGGCCTAGAATAAGATTGATAGTCCCTGCGGTTAGCTCGAGCATACTGCACTTTTTGAACACGGGTTGAAATGTGGTTTTTATTTTAGTATGACCCAAAAGAAAATTTTCGAGAAGTGGAGACGTAAAAAATTTTCCTTACGAGTGGAGGGAGGGGGAGTTTTACCCCTCTTTTTTCACATGAAGGGGTTGGGGTAAATTTGATGTCATTTTCATATAATTCGACCCTCCTGAACTCGAATATGCGATTAGTTTTCCGATCTGAAGCGTAGAATTCGCACAATCGTATGATTTGTGTCGCAAAGAGGCCAATTTTGAGGAAAAAGAGGTAAAATTGTGATTTTTTTTCATCTTGAGACGAGTGATGTGGTTCAAGTAAGGTTTGAAACCAGTTTTTTATATAATTCGAACCTCCTGAATTCGAATTTGTTATTGGTTTTCCCATAGGAAGTGAAATAGCTTCTTGTTCGTCGCTTTTTGGTAGTGAAAAACAGCCAATTTTCGCTAAAATCGACTCGAATTCGCAATTTCCCATCTTCTCAACCCAATACCTCGAACCAATCCTGGTATGAAACCATTTCTAGACGCAATTCGAACCTCCTGAACACGATTTTTTAATTAGTTTCCCGATTGGAAGTAGAGAATTCTCTCAATCGTGAAATTAGTGTAACGTAAAACGCCCAATTTTTGCTAAAATCGACTCGAATTCGCTATTTCCCATCTTCTCAACCTAATACCTCGAACCAATCCTGGTACGAAACCAGTTTTAAACATAATTCGAACCTCGGAAAACCAACAACAAATTCGAATTCGGAGGTTCGAATTATATAAAAAACTGGTTTCAAACTTTACTTGAACCACATCACTCGTCTCAAGATGAAAAAATCGCAATTTTACCTCTTTTTCCTCAAAATTGGCCTCTTTTCGCGACACAAATCATACGATTGTGCAAATTGTACGCTTCAGATCGGAAAACTAATCGCATATTCGAGTTCAGGAGGGTCGAATTATAAAAAAAATGACACCAAGTTTACCCCACCCCCTTTATGTAAAAAAAGAGGGGTAAAACTCCCCCTCCAACCACTCCTAAGGAAAATTTTTTACGTCTCCACTTCTCGAAAATTTTCTTTTGGGTCATACTAAAATAAAAACCACATTTCAACCCGTGTTCAAAAAGTGCAGTATGCCCCTATTTTTTCATGCTAACCGCAGGGACTATGAATAAATCGAAAGGAAAAGTGAAAAAACATTGCGTATTCTAAGACTTTTTTATAGCTGCCTAAATTGGAAATAGTAAGTACTTCTAAATTGAAGAATTTGAGATCTTTAAATTTGAAGTTTTAGGACAATATATTCATGTAAAAATCAGTTTTAGGACACTATGTCCCAGTCAATTTTTTTGGATATTATTTCTGAATTGAGGCATTTGGGATGCCCAAATTGAAATTTTTTGGGGTATTATGGCCAGATTGAGGGTTTTGGGACACTGTGTCCATGTCAAAATTAGTTTCAGGACACTATGTCCCAGTTATTCAGATTAAGACTTTTGGAAGACTATGTCCATGTCCAAATTAGTTTTAATACTTTTAGGTTCCTACATATCTCGTTGTGCAAAACTTTATTTTGCCGTGAAAACATTATTTCGTGTCGTGGAAAGAATTATCGTTCATTCACATTAATTCGACGATCATATTTCGTCTCATTTTTTTGTGTCAGGAATTCCTATTATTTGGTCGTGATTCAGTTGCGCCAATCTCCCTTTTTTTTTATCGTGCAGTTTTATATTACCCTTATTATAAAAGAAGAAATTTTCTGACTCATATTAAATGAAAATATTTGCAATTTGCCGACCAGTCGTATTGAAAATTAAAAACAAAACTTCGTGCTTTTTCGAGCTACTTTTGATTGGACAAATTATTTATTTCAACTTCTAAAAAAAAACTTAATTCCTTAATGGCCATCTCCCTTCTAAAAATATCGAACAATTTTTTAAAATTCTATTCGAGATCGCCACCAAGTCCCCTGATAAAGAAAGAGGAAACATTTTTGAAGAAAACGCATCCAGAAACTAAAATTTCTTCATTAAAATTCCTGCTTTTTTTGTGCTACTTTTTTGACTTCCAAAAAAACGACATTACTTAATAAGCTCCTCTCCTTTCAAAAAAATCGAAATTTTTTTGAAAATTCCATTCAAAATTGTCACCAAGTCCCCTGATAAATGGGAAGAACAAATTTTTTTCCATGAAAATATTAAATTATCTGGGCTGGAAGGGAAGAAGGTTCATATCATCATTTTGACAATGAATTGTGTAAAGTTACTGAGCCTGCGCGAAGCGAAGTCGAAAATTTTTCAGAAAAAGGCATACGAAAGATGAACTTCCATCAATTTTTTCAATCAAATGGAGGGATTTTCAAACAATTTTTCGAAACTGTTCATTTTTTTTTGAAGCTGTCCAACTGATCTTTGGAGGTACCCAAACAAAGTCTAAAACTCCTTTAGAATACTCGCTGGAAAAAAGGATCGTAAAAAAACGTGCAGATTAAGATTTTTTCACTTTTATGGAGTACCATAGAAGGTAAGTAAGTTGTTTCTTCTTTTCATTCGACCGTGACCAAAACTTAAGGGAAAATCACGAAAGCAATGAAACGTTGTGTTTTAGCATCAATCGATTCAGGAAATACTCGTAGATTTGAATTTTGTAAAAAAAAATCGGTCACTTCAAGATTTATTTTCCAAAATAGACTCGAATTTAGTTCAAAATGAAAAATAATTTTTTTTTCTCGCTATCACACTAAATTTCTTTTGTTTTAATGATACCTAATAAGATTTTATTTAAAGTTGAACCAAACGTGGAGGGAGGCAGAAAGGGCAGCTTATCCTCTTCCCATATTGGCAAAATTGTATTTTTGATTGAGAAGTCGTTCTGATTGTGACTTGTGAGTTGAAATTTTTTTGGAAGTGATGATTGCAGGAAAATTTTTGTTTCAAGCTGGAAGAAAGGAAAATGGTATTTTGAAATGAGAAAATTAGAAATAATTTCAAATCAGTTGGGAAATTTTGATTTTTTGCCTTTCCAATGAGTCAACTTCGCTTCAATCCAGATTTCATTTCCCTCATCCCCTCCTTAATTGAGATACTTGACTTTAAAACTTCAATAATTAAACATTCTTAATTTTAAAGTAGAAAAATTTCACTATTCCGATCTTCGATTTGAAATACACGCAGAGGTGTCACCGAAAACTAACCTACCTATCTTTGTCTCATCATCATATGGCAATTTGGTAACTCACTAAATATCAATATAACAAAAGTGAAATGAAGCAGCCTAAATTAGTAATCACAAGGACTAGGTTTAGGTTCAGACTTGCGTTTTCTTTCGGCAATTTTTTGATTTAAAAGCAAAACATGACCGGAATTTAGAAGAATTTGACAATAGGTATCTGTATTCCATAGGGTTTAGGTCTCATTCGAAGGAACGCATAAATGGATCGAAAAACACCGAAATGAAAATTTTTAAATTTGGGTCTTAAATAAAGTACGGTGATTAAAAGTTGCACGATAATTGAAATATTTTAAAACACTACGAATAAATTACAATTCGACATTAATGCAAAAATAGTGAGATGAAAATTTTTCGTATTATGTTCGCAAATTTATGACTTTTAGGTAAGTAGGTACCTAAGCGTATTAGAAAAATCAGAATTATTCACTTTGAAACATCTTCAATGTATAAAAATTTTCCAATAAATAATTCACATTTCTAAATTTGATCACTTACCGAGAACAGTCTTCAATTATCGATGGCAAAATCGATGGCGCCTGTTTTCATAAAAGCGGTGGTTGAGCGGTATGAATGCGTTTAATAATAAAAGGATTTGGTGTTGTCGTGATCTGCAATCAAATAAAAATATATTTTGAGTTAGGTACCCAGTTGTATACAAGTAATAGGTATCATAAAAAAATATTCAAGTTTAAAAATTTGAAAAAACGAAAAAGGTATAGAGGACGCAGTGAGTTCACTAAAATTTAGAAACTAAATTTCTTGACGGTTTTTCAACCTTTTTGTAAATCAATTTTGTACGCCGTACCCTCTCTCCCCCTCCAATCCCTTCGTCGAAAAAAAATTACTGGGAAAATAATTTTGTCATATTTTTTTTTGATTTTCCCAAACTTCCTACGCTATTTTATAACTTTCCCATGTCCTTTGTGTAAACTATCTCATTGAGAAATAGAGCTTTACATAGGTGGAAGGGGGTGCAAAAGATATATTTGCACCGGGCTTGCGTTTTAAAAAAAAAACTGGTAAGGAGCCCGAAATGTAAATTTTACGTTTTAATTTATTTCTAAAAAAAATTGCTACAAAAGAACAAAAAAATACTTTTTTCTTGGTTTAAATTGCAATTTCTCAAATTACTTCACATAAAAGAGTATAACCGAAAGGGATAGAAAAAAAATACGAAAAGAACATAAAAAAATTAATTTTCAACTTTTTTGGGAGCGGGGGCTGCAGATTTTTGGTGCTCTCTCCCGCCGGTTCTGTTAGAGACTTTTAAAGCAGGTACGTATCTAATATTCATGACTTGCCAGTTCCATAACAGCGCCTGATAGAAGGGGTCATCCGTCCAAAAAATCGTTTTTCATTTTTTTTAAAAAACAATTCTTATATAAAAACCCCTTACAAATTAACCGACGTTCAATAAAAAGGATCGTCTGACTAAAAAGTTAATTTTCATTAGGTATTTTGATTAGAAGTAATTTCGTGTAAAAATCCTCAAACCCCTGGTTTCAGGTCCCAAAAGTCAAAAGTGGCAGTTTAAGGGTATAATGGGAGACTTGTAATCGAGGAAAGGTCCAATTTCCTTCGAAATTTAAAATATCTAACGATATCCAATAAAAGGAACCATGCGATCAAATGTTATTTTTCCTCCACTATTTTCATGTAAAAAATCCTCAAAAAACAATTGGAAATTGTTTCGGTCTTGAAAGTTAAACTCAAGTTTGAAAGAACGTAGGCATTCCCACTGATTGACTGACAGTTTTATCCACTATACCTATTCATTTCACGTTTTTCAAAGAAGTAAATAGGTACTTACCTATCTAACTGTTGTTTTCAAAAAAATATTATTCATGCATAAAAGTGCAGATGTCCTTTTTTAAAAATAATTTTTCCAAAAAAATACAGCTTTTATTAAAATGTTGCAGCGAACATGTTTGTAAAACATACTTAAATATTCAAAACGAAAGTGAAAAGATGGTTGATTGAGAACGCACAAGGAAAGAATTAAGGAACAAATTTTCAAAAATTTGCACATAGAATTTTAATCATACCTAATTGACTCGTAACGCAGTAGAAAAACAAACCGACGTTGGCTTCTTTGAAGAGGCAAAAAAATTAATATGTATTTTTTGACTTGGATGAAATTTTCTGATTTTTTTTTACTCGAACCATAATTTTTCCAAGATTTTCAAGCTTCAACTTCAACTTTTTCTTTTTTGGAAACGAAGCTATAAATTTTCCTGCCACAAAAACTGTAATTTTATGATTATTATAGGCATAGTTTTTTCGATTGATTATTATTCAAATTTTAAAAGATGAAAGTTTTACGATACAGTTTAAATTTCTAAAAAAAATTAATGTTTTTCATCCCCTAACAACGGAATTATCCTTTTCAAAGAAATTATATTTAAAACATAATCAGTTCAATTTTTCAGAAGACAATTAAATTAGAAAAATTCTAAGAAAAATATTTGCGATTACCTATCGAATGAACAAAAATACATAAAAATATTTCACCAATATAAATAGTTTTTAGGCTTTTCTTGCGATCACGTTGACTTGAACTACGTGCATACCTACATTTCTTTAATTTACCTCAATAAATACTATAAGCAGTACCTCAAATTTAAGCCTCCTTTTTCAAGAGGTTCAGATTTTAGTTTTCGACTTTTATTTTAGCAGAGGAACGCCATTCTTCATACTTACCCATTGAAAAAACACTTATTACAGGTTATTCAATATTGTAAAATAAATTCAAAAATTCCATTTATTAAATTTTTAGACGTTAGAGTTCAACAAATTTCGAAACATTTTTCCCCATCAATCACTAAAGAAACAACCTTTAAATTATTTCGCCTAAATTATCCTCAAATTATGGTCAAAAAGTCAACTGGAAGTCTTCTCGTAAGTAAAAATCCATCACTCTAAAATCAAACCCGTGATTAAAATCATTTTTTCAGACTGAAAACAACTCCAATCAAATACGAAAATTCACCCTTAGTAAGATTTTCACCTTTTACGTATAATTTTATAGCCTAGGTTACTAAATTACTCAAAATTCAACGAAAATTCGTAAAAATTCGACAAAAAATTAGCAAACCCCAGCCAATGTTTCTGTTGAAATCTACACTGTAAACTTTCCAAATAAGCCAATCCTCTTTCACCGAATAAATCCTCCTGCCCCCCGATACCCTTAAAATCCTTCCAAGCTAAAATTGCCTTCTGGAAAAAAATTTTCCACGTAAAAATACGAAAAAATTGTCATGGAAAAAAGGTAAAAAAATGGACAAAAAGGAGAACCTCTTTGCGTCGTATCATCGGGCACACTAGGTCTCTCTCGGTCCCGTCGGTTCCCAGCGCCAAGAGATTTAAGATTGGCTGAAACGAGACGGCAAAATCCCTAACTATTGGTGGACAACAGCGAAAGGCCGTTTGCGGGGCGTGGTCTCTAGAGGTGCGACGTCCCTTTAGTGACGTCGCAGTAGAATTTTCCTTTAGTCCCTGCCGCTTTAGTCGTACTCGCATTCGCTGTTATCAGTAGCTCCCTTGGCGCGAACCATCATACTATATTCGTCCGGCACTCGAGAGATTTGGCTTCGGATACAATTCACCGCGGAGTTATTATACGTATAACGTTCCGGAACGTATGTTCGAAACCGGTTGCTTTTTTCACACGTACACGTTTCGAAAAATGGTGTTATTTTGACTTTGAAACGGAGAAAAAAATTTAACGTAAATTTCGTTCGCAAAAATACAAACACCGAAGTATCGAGTTGTATCGAAAACACCGAAGGAGTAAGTCATCGCCGGCTTTCGTGACTGCCTACGACCAATTCGAGAGTTTTTCTTAGTTTCGAGCGAGTCGGGACCACGGTACTCCCAACGGAGCCCTCGGTAGATCTAGGTCGCAACACTTCTGGTACTTTTTGGGTCGGATCAGAAGTGGAGTGCGGGTACACTACCACTGCGTCCCCATGGCCGTCGTCGTTGGGACTGCCGGGCTCCGTAGAGTTGGACCCGGTGGCCGCCGCGGCCTGGGGACGGAAATTCTACTCGCCCCCTGCCAGTCGAATGTTCCCTGGACTGCATCATCATCATCAGGATGGCAGCGCGACTGGATTGCATCACCATCATCATCACCATCATCAACCTCGAGGACCTGCTGTGACTAGTGGACTCAAGGAAGAGCCGTTGTCCGGATCGCAGTTGGCGGCCAGGTCGTGGATGCAACCTGGAGTCGATCATACCAGGTAAGTCAACTGACCAGGATCAGTATCAGTATTTTATAATGATATTTTGTAAGTAGGTGATAGGTACTCAAATCCAAAGATAACCAAGTCAATAGAAGTTTTTTTGAGTTTATCTTAAAGTGATCAAAAATTGAAGTAAATATATCCAACTTGAGGATTTGAGATCTGAAAATATACGAGAGATAGGAGAATGAGAGACGATTTCGAGATAGTAACTTACAAAAAAAGTTTAAACACTAAATAATTGAAGGGAGAAAAAATGAGAAACACTAAAATCGAAAAAAAAATTCAATTTGTCATGTTCATTTTTAATGAGAGGAAAGGGGTTGAAATCAGTGTCACAGGTACTCTTAATATTACAAAAAATGTTTTGCACAGAGGAAGTGAGACCATTAAAAATTAGAACATGGAAATATAGAAGTCGAGATCTAATTTACATCACGTGTAAAAATTTACATTGAAAAGAGACAGCAAATAAATACATACCAGTGAGTCATAAATTTTAAAAAATTGGAAAAATGACATTTTGTTCAGAAAACTGACATTTTGTTCAGAAAAATGACATTTTGTCCAGAAAAATGACATTTTGTCCAGAAAAATGGCATTTTGTTCAGAAAAATGGCATTTTGTTCAGAAAAATGGCATTTTGTTCAGAAAAATGACATTTTGTTCAGAAAAATGGCATTTTGTTCAGAAAAATGACATTTTGTTCAGAAAAATGACATTTTGTTCAGAAAAATTACATTTTGTTCAGAAAAATTACATTTTGTTCAGAAAAATTACATTTTGTTCAGAAAAATTACATTTTGTTCAGAAAAATGAAAAAAAAGAAGTACCTATATTTTGAAGCACGAATTAAAAAATACTGCGAATTGATAGGTAATGCAATATATTGTAATTTTAATAATTTTTTTTCCATACAAAGGTTGCTGAAAAAATATGTAAAATGCAAAATAAAAATAATTTCTTCGCTAAAAAATTGATCCCTTGTATCACTTTATTCTATCTTTCTGATTGAACAAAAAATTTTGAAAATTGAGAAAAATAAGAGCTAAATTTTTTTAAAAATAAATGTGAGCCTGAATATAGAAACCACCCTTAGGGGTCAAATTGGTATTTGAGTTGAGGTACCTTGTATCACTTTATTCTATCTTTCTGATTGAACAAAAAATTTTGAAAATTGAGAAAAATAAGAGGTAAATTTTTTTTTTAATAAAAATAAATGTGAGCCCGGATATAGAAACCACCCTTAGGGGTGAAATTGGTTTTAAGAGTTGAGGTTCCCCTTGATTCCATTTCTTCTGAAACCCCCAAAATCAGAGTCAACTCAAAAATCAATTTTTGCCACCTAAGGGTGGTTTTTATCTCCAGGCTCACAAATACTGAAATCGGAAATATTATTTAAATTTTTTTAAACACAATTTTTTCCATAAAAACGATAAAAATTTCCATTTTAAACACCTAAGAAACAATTCCAAGCTTGAATAAGGTAATTAAGAATTTTACGTCTGAAAATAATTTTTCATCGCTCGTTAAAATTTTTTACAGCTCTATCTAACCCTATTACCACTCAAATAGACCATCTATCTCCTTTCCTCTCCTCCAATAATCAATTACGTCTCCCAAAATAGACCGATTCGTAAATTAAAAAAAATTAAACCCACTTCTGTATTTGATTTATTATAAAAGAAAAAAAAATGCAGCAAACGCGATCTCTGGCGGAGGCAATGGCAAATACGATGGAATTTTATAACAAATCGTTTGGGAATACATCACGTTATGACGTTATAAATTACTGTAAGGAAAAAACCGGAAAATTCTAAACCCGAAGGGGGAAAAAGTTAATTGTGAGTTTTACTCACGGGGGAGAATTCTTCGAAAACTTTCGAATTCTGTTCTTTTTTTCCACGTTTTAATGAAATAAACGAATAGAAATCTGAATAATTTAAAAGGTACCTGACGACTTTTGATTTGTGAAAAGGACTGAACAAATATAAAAAGGGACCAACGACTACCCCGTCTTTTGTTCGCGTACAAAAAATAATATAACGGATTCAAAACAAAAAGCGAAGGTAACTCTAATAGAGATTTTTTTCCCTCGCTCCGGCGTGTATAACGAAGCAAGCAACGGAAATAAAAAAACTTCTCGATGGAAAAACAGAAAAAAAAGGTACACAAATAATGTCGGATAGTACGTGAAACAATTTCCTTTAAATGGTTTCCAAAATTTTTCAAAATCACGACTGAAACAAAAAACTGTTGAAAAATCTCGTTACGTTTTCCTTGTTTTTTTCTCCTTTCTCTTTATTTATTTATGATTTTCGAATCGAATGTTTAAAAATGAAAAATAATTGCAGAATATTCGTTCGTATTTTCCTCTTTTCTAGGAATTTTAATTGTTTAGAATGTTCAATTGTTTACGAAATTGAAAAAATTTTACCATCCAATAAAAATTGGCACATTTAAGAACTTTCTTTTAAAAAATACGAAGATTTCACTTTCGTAAATTTCGAGATATGAACGAAAATTTCCTCATTTTCTCCTGCTATGGCTTCTCGAGCTCTCGTTAATTACCTAAAAAATAAAAAAACTTGAAAAAAAACTCACTTAAACGACACCCCCTCCGCACATAACCTTATCGCAATACAAGAATAGGTACATAACAGTACATCCTGCTGAAGAAGCGAGCGATTTACAACAGTTTGAAATAATGTTTATACAATCAATATTAGAAGTATTATTCGAATTAGCCCCCGCGATGCGAAAGCATACGTAGAACTAATCGAATTAAGGGTCATAATTCAATTTTGGGGCTTTAAACAAACACGAAAAGTGACTCTCGATTGGGGTTTATTTTCATAACGTGCACGAAATCGAGCGGCGGGTTAGCTTTTTGAACTAAACCACTCGAAATGGATTGCCATGGTCAAAATATGAGAATATATTAGGCCTATAAACGCTTTACGTTTAAATGTTTCACGTATTTATTGTCGGTTTAACGCGTTAATAATAATCAAACGCAGGTCGCGATTTACTGCGAAATTTCCTCCTTTTGCGAATGGGTAAATGCGCCGCCGTTTTTTACGTACCCCGCGTACGTCCTTCGCCTACGAAGCAACGCCGTTTTCAACGACGACGGTGTTCCTTTTGTTACAGTTTGGCGAATTTTCAAAATTATTGTAACGCGGTTTTCGTACGTACGTGCAACCGCGAGTAATTTTTTTAATTCGCGTAAATTCGAGCTGCATAATTACGTAGAAATACGTTCGAACAGAATCGAAATAAAACGTGGTGTACTAGATGTATTTAAAAAAATGAAAATTCTTGCTATTTTCTACAGGTTTCTAGCCATTTTCATGCCAATTTTAATAGGACACAATGTCCTAAGACAAAAAAAAAACAATTAGGACATGCTGTCCCATTCCCTTCCATATGGACATGATGTCCCAAAAACTTCAATTTCAAGAAAGTTTTCCAAACAATCCAATTTCGCAATTTTATTTGAACGTATACAGTCGAAAAAATCTCAATTCGAGCACAATTCCAAAAAACTCAATTGGGACACGTGTCCTAAAAAAAAAAAATGGACATAATATCTCCTTCTATTTCGATATAGAATTCCAAAGAAAATCATTTTGGACATAATGTCCGTAAAAAAAACAACTTTAGCCCTGCCTCCCAGAAACCTTCAATTTGAACTTGGTTTCCTGAAGATTGGTTGACTGATTGATTTGACGTAGTGTCCAAAAAAATTACTCAAGTTTTGCTATCTTGGTGTCTGCCGGTCTGCTATATACTGAATTAGAAAAATGAAAATTTTAGCCATTTTCTGTAGGTTTTTTTTGCCATTTTTATGTCATTTCCCTCGCTTTAAATTTATCCAAAAAAAGAACCTCATTTTTAATTCTGAGATTGAAAAAATTCAAGGAAAAAGGAAAAAGTGGAAAATTCTTGATTTTTGCAATAAAATCATTAAAATTCTTGCTATTTTCCGATTTTCTTGCCACTAAGGTGAAATTTTAGCCATTTTCTGTTGTTTTTTTTGCCACCAGACAACATGTAAAATCACACATGACTCAAGACATCTCAGAAGCAGACTTTTTTCTGTTTGGTCTTTTCTTTTCATTTCACATTTAACGAAAACAAAACATCACATCGAGAAAAAATTTTCCTCCATTCCATTGAAAAAATTACATTTTCTCCCCGCTTCGAATACAAAGCAACATTTTGCCTTAAAAGAAACCTATCATATGACGAAACATATCACTCTCAGTTCATTAGTTTTTGTCTTTTGCCATATCAAAATCGACGCGGTCATTTATAAATGTCAAATTCGCCTTCTGCCTTTCTTGCCAAGTTCCCATCGTATCGTCCATACACCAGCTCGTTTACCTTTCACGTACGAAAAAAAGGAAATGTCTATCGGTGGATTCGATTTTTTTCGATTTATTCACACTGATACGATGCCTTGCTGCGAAGTTACTGCGAAGGGGTGTTTCGAATTCCGTTATGTTAACTCTTCAACTTCGAGACGATTTCTTTTTTCTTTTTAAAATGAAACACAAAACAAAATCCCTCCGTAATGTGATAATGTGTCTATAGATTTCTCGTGAAAAAGTTGTATTGAAAAACATTTTTAGACAGTGTACAGATTATTTTGCTTTGTATTCTGCTAGACCTTCGTGAGTTATTATGGTTAGAGTATTGAGATTAAACCGCGAGGGTATTGTTTTAATGTACACATAAGTACATATGGTGGAAAATATAGCTGCGTTATCTATTGGTTATTGTTCAATTCATGGGAAAGCGTGTGGACGACTAGACAATCGAAAAATAGTGTATGAGAGTGCACAACTTATTGAATTTGTCAAAATTCTCGATAGCTAGAGAATTTAGTTTTGACATCGTCATTGGTGTCTCTGATCGAAAACAGCTTGCAGATATTAATGATGATGTAAACTCCTTTTTTTCATAAATTTAAATTAATATAAAAATCATTGAATTTTGCTTTATTTTTTGCTTTTGGTATGAATAACTAGCTGTAACATTTTTTCTATTAAGAATAAGTTGCCTTACAAAATTCCCGAATTGAAATGCATAACGTAAAAAGAGCTTTTTAGGAATATTTGAAAAACCTTCGCCTCCCCCCCCCCCCTCATCGGTAAAAAATTATAATCTTCACAAAGAATTGAAATAATTTTAACGTTTCGTAGATTTGCTCAAATTCTTAAAAAATTTGAACGCTCAAAAAAGCTTTAATTTGAACATGATGTTCCAAAAAATTCAATTTGAACATAGTGCCCCAGAAAAGTGAACGAAATAAAAAAAAATAAAAAATTTCGTAAGCTCCTATCACGTAATGTAGGTAATACTAGGTAAGCAAAATCATCAATAAACTTACATCTGTTTTTTTTTTTTTTTTTTACTTTGGAAGAGGTGAAATTTAAAAATTAATTTTTATTGAAAAAATGTGCAGGACTTTTTCAGCACTTTTCAATTTTTTAGAACCACACTTTGGTAAATTCGGGACCTTTCAGGGAGGGAAATTTTTTTTGTACACATAAACTAATATGTACTGACAAGATTTCAAAAAAAGATTCTCTCTCTCATTTTTTTTCTGTCTGTGTAATATTAATCACTTGAATCGAATGGACCCTCCTCCTCGTAATCGGAAAAACTTCACCACTCATACATCTTGCTTTTCTGAGAATCGTTTATTAGTTGTTCTTGCATTAATTAGATACGACGGTTTCAGTTTTTTTTTAAAATTAATTTTTAATTTCTCTTGGAATAATATGAGGATGTACTTAATTCCTCGAACGGTTCAAACAAGTTAAAATTCCGTTTTGCAAATTATGAAAGTGCGTTGAAAAGTTGCCATTTGAGGAAATGATTCAAGTTTTTAAAAAATAAATCAAATTAATTCAGTAATATCTTCCGATTGCACAAAAGCTTTCAATCCTTTGTAAATTAACAAAAATTCATTATGATCAAAAATTTCAAAAAAAAAAACAAACAAAAATGGTCCAATTTAATCTTATTAGGACTTACCTAATTATTCATAGTGATTAGAAATTTAACCCAGAAAGCACTTTTTCTTGAAAAAAATTAATGCTTATAAAGTGATGGTAGAAATGAAAAAAAGTTAAAAAACATGAAATTTTCCAAAAAAATGTGCTTTTTGATTTAAATTGTCTCTATAAATAAGCTGAAAAATTGATCCAAATTATTTTTCAATTTTTGTGAAATTTTTGGTTAAGTACTTAAAATTATGGTCACCTCAAGAAGAACTGGAAGGCCCTCGAGCATGATCATAAATTCAAGTGCAAGAGCAATCTTACAATGATTCGTCTAATTATTTAATAAATCCCCATTGAGAAATTACTACTGCCAAAATCAAATAATTTTAATAAATTTACTCAATAATTGAGATTTGCTTTCCAAAGTGGCCTTAGTCAAAACAATAGAATTTTTATTCAGAAAACGAAAAATACGTTTTACTGTATGCCTTTGAAGCATTTTTTCTGCTACCAAACTAAATGTATGGTACAGTGGTAGGTATACCAAAAATGTGGCGAAAGTCTCGATCTCCAATAATTTGATCTTTACAAGCTATGCCCCTTCAAAATTGACTTAAGTAATTTTTTTCAAAAATTGTCTTAGGCCTTTTTGGAAAGCAGGTCTTCAATTTAATCAAAATTAAAATAATACAATACTTAGGCCTAATACTTTTTTTTAAAAATAGCTCTAATTATTAAAAAATGTTCTATGTTAATTATTAAATTTCATCAACTCTGAAAAAAAGAAGGGCAAAATTTGGTTACCAAGATTCAGGGACCAAAATTTTAAGTAATGATATTTTATAGTAATTGTGAGTCCAAAAAAAGCAAAAAAGAAATAATTATAATGACTTGCTTATTCAAATATGCATTTCAAGTTTAACTAATGTAATTTATTTGACGTCAAAATGAAAAATGGAAAACTGCATCAAAATTTGATTTCTTTTGAGGAAAAATTTCAGTAACTTTCATAAAAATTTTAAAATTAATAAACCTACTTTCTTTACGTGATTTTTCAGTTCGGTATTTAATTAGTTTTGCGACTCATCTAACTAAATAGAGAATTTCATGAAGGTGTTTTTTCGCATTAGTTTCTAAATTTTCTGCAAAACAAGACCTTCAAAAGCTAAACTTTCATATTTTTTATTGTTTTGTTTAATAGATAGAGCAATTTATCGTTACCTATCTGGTAATTTTAGGTCAAAATTGTAAAATATCATTTTTTCACTACTTTCATCAAGTACTTTCCCAACCTGTTAGACTCTTCGAATTATTTTCAAAAAAATTTCTACATTTCTCTAGAATTCAGAAAATTTTGAAAAATTGAGGGAATTTTCTAAAAAGCAAAAATCAAATACTGTCTAAAAAACTTTTAAAAAGGGTAGAACTTCTGCGAAACAATATTTGACGTTTTAGGCAAATTCAGAAAAATGATCAAACTCAACGACACCAATATTTATGTAGATAAGTAATATTTAATTCAATTTTATTTTACATTTGGCTAAAAAAAAAATAGATATGTTAAAAACGTAAAAAATTATCAAAATTTCAATTTAAAACAAAAAAATTGTTTTAAAAATTCATAGAAAATTGAAAATTTTATTATGAATTTTTCATAAATAAAAGAGTAACCGAACTCTTGATTTAGTCAGCTTTGAATTGGACGTCCCAGCACGACACCGAAATCCCCTCATTATCAATAATTCAATATCAAATCATAACCACACCTTACGTCTTATTTTCGCAATAATTACACGCTCCAACCAACCACGAGCATAAGACAATCCACCCTCAAAAACCCACCGATAAAAATTTTCCATAAAATTCCATCGAATCTAATACCTTTTTTCATTTTTACAGCATCGGCGTAGGAAGAGCTCATTTTGAAAAACAGCCTCCGAGCAATTTACGAAAATCGAATTTCTTTCATTTTGTGATAGCACTATACGACCGTTCCGGACAACCGATTGAAATCGAACGAACAGCTTTTGTCGGTTTCATCGAAAAAGATCAAGTACGTATACACAGTTACATATTCCACCCTCGAAATTACTCGCTTCGATAACGATAATTATCTCCCTAATACACGTATGAATAATTATGTAAAAATCGTCCGGCGTATCGATTACCTGAGCTGTACGGCGAGTTTGACGCGCGTCCGTACAAGACGTACGCGTACGTTGCGGACTGAGTGCGAAACGACGCGACGCGACATTGAAAAATATAACAGTTAATAAAATGTACAAGTAACCGTCTGCTGGTTACGTTTAATATATTATCACCCCTGCGTGATATTAATTAAGGAGCTTATAATATAATTCACAGGGATAATCTCATATCTGACACATTAATCTGCAATCAGCTTAATGGATTGTTCCATGGGGGTCAAAGAAATTAGCATTCTGACCGAAATAGCGAAATAAACGCTAATATACTCGCGTACATTTACGGGCGATTTTTTCTCATCCGTAATATTCACGACCGCAGCCAATAAAATAATCAGAAAAAATTCAATTGACGATTTCTACATTATTGCTTGTTTTTTTCCTCCAAATAGGAAACCGAACCTCAAAAAACGAATAATGGAATTCATTACAGACTCCAGCTTCTCTACACTAACGGTATGTATTATCAATTTATTTCGTAAATTTTGTATAGTTGGTAGTTGGAATTTAGAGCCGGTAAAGTAAATCTTTCCCATGTGCAGTATACAAAAAAGTACATAATTGGTGAAATTTACATGTTACTTCCCCCCCCCCCTCCTCTTACTTTATAACTATCCTTTTTCAAAATTTTTTGAAAACAATTTTCATTTCGGTTAATAAGTACCTATCTAATATAGGTATTCACAAAAAAAAGAGAAAAAAAAAATTTATTCACGAATTCAACTCAAAAGTGGACATATCAAAATTATTTTTTGAAATAAATTCTTCCATCAGTTTTGCACTATCGACTTTAATCTGATATTAATGGATATGAAAAACAGATGATTCCAATAGAAAATCTTCTCTGAATGGGAAAAAAATCAGAAAAAGTCCATTTGAGACGAAAAATTCCAACCTCCCTTGCCATCATAGGCGGATTTAGGAAAATGGATCTGGGGAGGCCAAGTCCCAGATCACTTCAGATGTTGATAAGCAATTGAAAAAAGAAAAAACGTTTTTATTGAGAACGAAGCAGCAAAACAAAAGCACAAACAGAATGAAACGAAAAGTACTGGGCCCAAACACACCAAAAAATTTTATACGCTACTTCTGAGTCAATGGAAAATCAAAGTTGCGAAAAATTTCCTAAAATTTCAACTGAAAAATATTTTTTCAATGAAAAAATGAATTGTGGTGCAGGCTTTTTTTTTTAGTAAAGAAAAACAAAATAAATATTTGGATTTTTCATTTCTTATCAATATCTACCACTTTTTTCAAAAAAAAAATTCAGTGAAATGAGATTATTTTCAAACACTAATAAAAAAATTATCAATGGGAATAAACACGATTTTTTTTTTTTTTTGGGGGGGGGCTAATTTTCTAAATCCGCCTATGTCTCCCATTAGCCAGTTTTGATTCTTCCCGAAGATTGTTTCCTTTTGTTTGCATTTGAAGGGTGCAGAAATGTTGAAGAGTATTTCGAAAATTTGAATATGAAACTTGAATGGAATATGGTTAACAATGAAAAATGAAGTTTCCGAACAGGAGGAGAGGGTAACTCCTGGCCTGGCAAAAATTGTATCTTTAATCCAAATAGTTGAAGTTGAATCTGAATTTTTTTTTTAAATGACGACCTTTTTGTGGAAAATGTTTGTTTCTAGTTGAAAAAATTCGGAAAAATCGTATACAGTGGCGCAACCAAGGAGGGGGCTACCGGGCTAAAGCTCCCCCCAAAAGTGTTTCGAAAGTTTTTAAATGTCAGAAAAGTGCTTTTTCTGCTTTTCATGCACGATTTTTCCGAAAAAAATTCGCCCTCGCTTCGCTCGGTAATTTTAATTTCTCTACTTCTTGAATACACTATCGTTTTCCAATTTTAAATCAGTGTTATATTTGATGAGATTTCCCTTTTTCGGATTAGTGGAGTCAAAAACTCACTGATTTCTCAATCAATTTCCAATTCGTCAAAAGATGCAGTGATTTTGACTAAAATATCAGTGAAAAATTACTGATTTTCAGCTAAATTTATTTCAATGGTTCAAAAAGTTGGAATTTTACTACATTTATTTTATATTGATCGTTTGTTCCAAAAATCCGGCAATTTTTAATTTTTTTTTGCTCAAATCTGCATATACCTAATGAATCAATTGCCTAAAAAAATTTCTGACAATGCAAGCTCACTTTTTTCACTAAATTTTGACCCCCTTCCCATTTTCCCTCAACTTTTCAGCCCCCCACCAAATAATTTCTGGTTGCGCTACTGATCGTATGTAGGTATATACTTTGAAATCGAAAACCATCAGGAAAAAAATCCACTCCAGGGGGAAATTTTCAATTTTCGCCTTTCTCCCTCTTATAAGCTAAATACGATGTTCCATAAGAATATTAATTTTTTTGTTTTGAAGTAAGGGAGACAAAAAGATTGAAAAGCTTATTCTAAATTTTGAGTATGTAATTTTAATGGGTATATATTAAATGAAATTTGAAAAATGAAGTTTTGAAAATTTTACTTTTTCCAATTATTTTTTAGTGTTTTGATTGGTTCTGATGAAATTAGTATTCTTAATCTATGGGACAGAAGGGGGGGGGGGCTTGCCTCCCATTAAATGACAAAATTTAATTTTCGGGCAAAAAAATTAGATTCAAACCGAGAATTTTTTTAAAAAGTGACCTTTTTTGGAAAAAATTTTTGTTTTTAGTTGGAGAAAAATTGAGAAAAATCATGCTTTGAATCAAAACAATCTATCTCGTTTGGAAATTTTCAAATTTTTGCCCTCGTTGTCGCTTTAATAAAGCGATTTCAGTTTGTCTATGACAATACTACCTTCTTGTAGTACGAAAATGGAAGAAACTTTGGAAAATTTGAATATGAAATTTAAAAAAAAATTAATTAATGATAAAAAATGAAGTTTTTAAAATTTTGCTCCATTTTTTAGCGTTTTGATAGAGTATTTAGAGTCAGATCAAACGGGGGAGGGGCGGAGGGGGCAACTTGGCTACCTTCAATGAAAGAAAAATTACGCTTGAAGTCAAAAAAGTAGGTTCAAGTTTGAAATTCTTCGAAAATGATATCTTCAATTTTCATGATGAGGTAAAAAACTGGGAAAAATTGTACTTTGGGTCGAAAAAATCAGGAAAAATTCCATTTCGGTCGAGAATTCCCAATTTTTGCTTCCTGGGAATATTGTCTTTGTGTAGAAGAAAGAAACAAATGAAATAAGTATTGAGATGCTCTAGCTGGTAAAATTGAAAGGCAGTCGACAATTTTTTCGTTCTTAAGAAATTAATTTTTTGGTAAATGAATGATTGAAATTTTAAAAATGACTTTTTCCTCTTTTCCCCATACGTTGCATTGCTGCACATAAATTTCCCCAAATGTAGCTTTCGGAACACATGCTATTCAGGAGACGCAGGCTATGTTGTAATTTATTCGGGAAAAAATCTCGGTAAAGGATAAGAATATCTATACAGCGAGGAAAAAATAAGAAGAAAAAGATCACACGCGTAATAAAATTTTTACACACGGTTAATAGGCTTTTTATGAGGCAGCTCTCAGGTGTGTTATATGCAACATAAAAGATGTGGCATGGCACACCGTTTAAAGTTTTTTTCTTACGGGGCAATTTGCTACAACACCGATATTTCGTTGAGTCTATACTAATACAGCCGCCAGCACCACCACAGTCTTATTAATAGCGAAGGAAAGGCCGCGGCTGGGTCAGTAGATTAAGCGAGATTTACTTAATGGAGGCAGCTAGTTTTGCACAAAATACAAGCCTAATTCCTAAAATGAACATCTTCGTTCGGTAATGCTTTATCTAATCCTTTGAAATTTATCAACAGATTAGAGTATCTAGAAACAAAAAGGATATATTCTATAGAAACGGGATAAATTACCGAGTAAGTGGTTCGTAAACGTAAGAAAAAAAATCGTCGTGCAAAAGCTCTTTTCTTTCTTCCCATATCAAAGCCAACGCTGGCTGGCTCGCGTATCAACACATTGGCTCGTACAACAGCCACCCTTTTTTTTTTTTCGCCATCTCTACGTCTCTATACACGAGTCGAGTTTTCCACCCGCGTTTTTGCCCTTTCTGTCCGCAGCCGCGGCGCAGACATTCGGGCGGAAAAAAATTCTACCGAGTTGAGAACCACTTAAAATGGTTTGTAACTTTGTATTCTCATATTATTAACTCTCGAAAGAAGTATGACCTCGTTCCCTTATAATACGTTGAAAATTACATTTACTTGAATGGAACGTATTAGCCTTCGCCGTATAGAGTAAGTCGCCTTTAAATTTATTATTTTCCCTTATTAACTCCTATGCGTTTCGCTCCAATCGTAATTAACTTTTAAGGGCGTCGTATAGTTTTGACGGCGTGAACGCAAAAATTAGCTGCGCTTACCAGGGCTCGTGCCCTTACTTCGTCTTACCCACAAATAATTGAAAATTATCAATAGCGTAATACCTATGTAAGATCGAAGCAAAAAAAAAAAAAATACGAGATCTTTCTTTGTATAATTTTGAACGGAGCTTCGAATTATGAGCTGGAAACTATTCGGGAAATTTTAGAAAGGTCCAAGTTCGATTTTTTCTTTGAATGTTGACGCGATTTTGGATACGTGATTATAAAAATTTGATGATTTTCTTCCTTCGATGATGAATGGAATATTTTAAAATGACATTCAAAAAAGAAAACAATTACCTATGTTAATATTTACCTATATCAATTTTTTTTTTGATGTTTGACTTATTTTATGGTCTTTTTTCAGATTTTTTTTGAGTCTTTTTTTGCATTAAGAATTATCTAACAGATCTCCGGTCCTAAAACATATCCAGGTTAAAAAATTTGGCAATTTGGACACAACTCTCCAAAAAACTGATTTAGACAATACGTCCTAAAAAATCAAATTGACTTTGGACATAATGTCCCATAACAAAGCATTTGGAAATTTGAATATGACGTCCTTTGGCAATTTGGACTTATCAAATTTGATAATTCGGTAACTTTTTGATGTTTTGCTCAAGTATCCTCACTTGAATATTAAGTATCAAAAGTGGAATTAATTTTTGTTAAAATGTCGTGATATTTTTTGTTCCAAATTTCAAATTGCTCAGCAAATTTTAATATATTGAGAAGTAATTTGTATCAAAATGTCGGTATATCAACATTAATTGATAAAAATATTCAGATTTTTTTCATGTCTCTTTTGGCCTTCTTTTTTTGGCGAAATATATCTAACCCATATCCTGCGACCCAGCTCTAAAAAATATATATCTACGTTAAAAAAAAAAAAAAACAAGAAATGCCGCAACGATCAGAAAAAAAATTAATGGGCGAGTAGATTCAATTTACCTACAATATTCTTCCCATCTGCTTAAAAAATTTCGAGGGGGCCAAAAATTGGGCCCCTGAAGCGGAAAAACATGCACTTCGATGACCGAATTGAAATGTTTCTAGAATTTAAATCAAGTCCAACTTCCTTGGGCTCTTCTCCTTTTTTCTCGTGAAATTTGAAATGACATCAAAAAAGAGGTGAAAAAATCAGATTTAAATTCCTCGTTCGATGAAATCGAAGAATTTCGAATTGTGACACCCCCCCCCCGATCGAATTTCGGGTTCGGGTTTAGGCCCGAAATAAGACCACAGAAACTGACTCAGAGGTTTTAAAAATTCTAGAGTCATTTTCCAATTTTTTTGAATGATATTTAAAAAAAATTGAGTATGTCATTTTCAACTCAAAAAACTCCAGAAAGTTGAAGCCCAAAAGCTATAACTCTGTACTGCTTTGCTTTTTATACGACAATTTTTTTACATCTTTTCCTCTGGTAGCAATTAGCAATTTAACTTAGCTCGTTTCTCCTTGGATGGGAAAATTTTTTGAAAATTCGACCTTTACTCAACAAACTCTTGGCCTAACGAAAACCTCCGCTGCATCACGATGATCGAAATTCACCAATTAACATGCATAAATGTTTTTGAACAGGGATCAATAGAAAAAAAAGATGAAATCCAAACTTTTTTATTTAAAAAAAATAATCAGTTTACTAATAGTCAATGATTTGTCAGTTTTTCAGTGATTCAAAATCTAAAAAAAAATTTACTGATTTTAAATCATGAAAACGTTTTTGCATTTTGCATTAAAAAAATAATGATAAGTACAACAAAAAAATGAAAATACAATTAAACTTTGCAAAAACTACCAAATTTTTGATTTCATGATTATTTTTCAAAATTTTTGTACCTACTTAATTAATACTTTTTTAGATTTTAAAAAAAATTTAAATATTTATTTTACAGAAAATTTTTCGACACTTCAACAAAAAGTTCTGTTCAAATAATAATTCTTGATATTTGTAGAAAGACATCAATTTCACGATTAGTGGCACCAAAAATCATAAAATGAACGCGTCTACGTTCTCACAGGCGCACCCACGATGAGGGCTTAAGTGGCTCGAGCCCAAGCACCCCCTCTAAAGCTCGCCAAAGAAATTTTTCATCATAAAAATGTCAGAAAGAAGTGCATTTATTGCTTTTCAAACATGATTTTTCAAAAAAATTTCGAAGATCCATTTCTTGAATGCGCATATTATTCTCCAAATCTGAATCAAATTTTGTAAAAATTCATGCTTTTTTGAATCAGTGAAATAAATTTTACTACAAATAGTGATTTTCACAGATTTTTCAGTAAAAAAATCACTGATGTCTCAGTCAATTTTCAATTTGTCAGAAAAAATCAATAATTTTAGGCGGAAAGATCAGTGAAAAATCATTGACTGAGTGAAATTCATTTCTCTAATTCAAAAAGGCAGAAATTCGCCCTAATTTGACTAATTCAGATTTAGATAGTTCCTCAGTACATTGATGTTCCAAAAATCCATAAATTTTTCAATTTTTCTTTGCTCTTTGTACTAGTATCATCCACCTATTGAAAATGTTCTGAGTAGGTGCACCACTTGAATAACAGATTATCGAATTTTTCAAAAGATTTTGACCTCTCTCCCCAGTTTTTACCAACTCAGCCCCTCCCACAATTTTTGGGCGAGTTTATTTACGTTCTTCAAAGTCTGACGAGCGACAGAACATTGAAAAATTAAAGAAATATGAGAAAATTGGGAGGAAAAATCCGGAAATATAAGTTTTGTAAAATCTTACAAAATATTTTTTTTAAAATATCACAAGAAACTTTTTAAGTCAGAAAATAAACGTCGACAAATTTTGTAAAATCTGATGAAATATTGAAATTACTAACATATTCGTTTATTATGAGTAAACAAATTAGGCACGATACTTTTTCATTTTCACTGTTGATGACCCCCCCCCCCCCTTTATTTTCACTTTATATTAACAACTATTTTTCTGCCCTTCAGACTTTTTCTCTGCAACTCGTAACTCGTACCAGCCTAAATCGCTGCGATTCCACACCAAACACACCTAATGAAATCTTATTCTTTCTCGTTTCAGGTATTCGTCAAGAGCAAGACATCTTCGTCCGGCTAATCGACTCGGTTACCAAACAGGTAAGCTGACCTTGATTGATTTTTTCATTCTCGAATGCAATCCGAGTAAAATCTAGACTTTTCGAATACGAAAACAAAAACAGAGAAAAAAAATAACACGAATTTCAAGGCGACGTTTACACGCTGAAAGATATAATTTAATATTAAAAATGTCTTCGGCGCAAAAAGTTGCCATGCCAATGCCAACGCCGATGCCGATGCCGAAAAGAAAGGCAATTTTCTTTTTACACGCGGTACCGTATCCTTTGACTAATCTAATTTTCGTCCTTTCACGAACACGAAACGATTTAATTCGATTTTTCTGTCCGTTTAGTGCAACAAAAGAAAAAATCGATCTCACCCAGAGGCTTAATGCGATTTTTCATCTTTTAACACCTTATACGAGTAGGCACTACGTATACGCTATACAGTGACCGACTTATACGTCGCATACGTAGTATAGGCCTACGCTAACTCGTATTTTTCCATCATTTCGTTTTCGAATACTCGCGTAATATACTCGTACTTCTTTATATAGGTAGTCCCTGCAGTTAGCATGAAAAAACGGGGGCATACTGCACTTTTTGAACACGGTTGAAATGTGCTTTTCATTTTAGTATGACCCAAAAGAAAATTTTCGAGAAGTGGAGACGTCAAAAATTTCCCCTTAGGAGTGGAGGGAGGGGGAGTTTTACCCATATTTTTTTCACATGAAGGGGTTGGGGTAAATTTAGTGTCATTTTCATATAATTCGACCCTTCTGAACTCGAATCTGCGATTATTTTTCCGATCTGAAGCGTAGAATTCACACAATCGTATGATTTGTGTCGCGAAAAGAGGCCAATTTTGACGAAAAAGAGGTAAAATTGCGAGTTTTTTCATCTTGTGACGAGTGATGTGGTTCAAATAAGGTTTGAAACCAGTTTTTTATACAATTCGAACCTTCCGAATTCAAATTTGTTATTGATTTCCCCATAGGAAGTGAAATAGCTTCTTGATCGTCGCTTTTTGGTAGTAAAAAACAGCCAATTCTCGCTAAAACCGACTCAAATTCGCAATTTCCCATTTTCTCAACCCAACACCTCAAACCAATCCTGGTATGAAACCATTTTTAGACGTAATTCGAATCTCCTGAACACGATTTTTTGATTAATTTCCCGATTGGAAGTAGAGAATTTTCTCAATCGTGAAGTTGGTGTAGCGTAAAACGCCCAATTTTTGTTAAAATCGACTCGAATTAGCTATTTCCCATATTCTCAACCCAATACCTCGAACCAATCCTGGTATGAAACCATTTTTAGACATAATTTGAACCTCTTGAACACAAATTTTTGATTAGTTTCCCGAATTGTCGGAAAAAATCAAAACTGACCACTCGTCGTATTAAGCCCGTACAGATGCGTCAATTTTTCCGCGGCGGTCTCGTGGAAAGTACGGTGTTACGGACCAGTGGATTTTACACATAGAAAATACGAAAAAAAGCTCCACTTTCGTTAAAACTAAAGAAAGTTGTAACTGATTAGTTGAGAATGTTCCTAACATTTTTTTTAGCTCCATGCGACTTGAAGGGGCTGAATCAATTTTTTAAAAAGAAGTCCCTACTTTAAGAAGCCATGGCTCAGCTCCCTGGAGTCCAAAGAAGCTAAAAATTTTGTTGGTGCTTTCTCTGGGTTCAAAGAGTTTGAATTGGACAAAAAAAATGGTTTTATACCACAATTGGGAAGACGTGCAGTGTTTGGAAAAATTGAAAATCGCAGTTTCATGTCAGTTTTGGCGAAAATTGGGCGTTTTACACTACACTAATTTCACGATTGAGAGAATTCTCTACTTCCAATCGGAAAATTAATCAAAAAATCGTGTTCAGGAGGTTCGAATTACGTCTAAAAATGGTTTCATACCAGGATTGGTTTGAGGTATTGAGTTGAGAAAATGGGAAATTGCGAATTCCAGGGTATCCACCGATTTTTCAAAATCAAATTTCGCAACTTTTTCGCGACCTTTTTCCAAGGTATCTAGCATCTACCTCTCAATTTAACCCCCCCCCCCTCCCCCAAAAAATCAACGAGATCAGCTTTATTACAGAAAAAATTTCATTCACGGAAGAAAATTCGTCTTCAATTTTTAAAAAAAGACAATTTTTCACAAACATTTTCCAAAAATGAGTTATTTTATACTTACAAGGGAGCTACCCGAAGTCGGACACGCGGAATGAAAAATTTTTTTCACAGACTTGTAGAGCATCACCAAATACTTCCACAACCAAAATTTCAGCCCCTAAAGTTGATATAGGGGGGAGCTATGGAGGTTTGAATTTCGAAAAATCGCCTAATACACCGAAAAAGTACAAAAATCTAAATATGTAATTCGCGTTCTTTTGGCGTTTAGGAGATGGATTTTATACCAGGAAGGCCATCTGAAGATGGGAATGGGATAGTCACTTAGATTCGAGTTTAACATCCGAGGGCGGGGGGATTTTCACTCATACATTGGTCGTTATTACAATTTTTCTACATCACGCATAAAATGTATGAGTAAAAATCCCCCCCCCCCCCCCCCGATGTTAAACTCGAATCCAGGTGACTATCCCACCTTCAGATGGCCTTCCTGGTATAAAATCCATTTCCTAAACGCCAAAAGAACGCGAGTTACATATTTCGATTTTTGTACTTTTTCGGTGTATTAGGCGATTTTTCGAAATTCAAACTTCCATAGCTCCCCCCTATATCAACTTTAGGGGCTGAAATTTTGGTTGTGGAAGTATTTGGTGATGCTCTACAAGCCTGTGAAAAAAATTTTTCATTCCGCGTGTCCGACTTCGGGTAGCTCCCTTGTTAGTAAAGAAGAGAAATAGTACTTACTGCCCAAGCGAAGCGAGGGCGAAAATTTTTTGAGAAAATGTTCAAAAAGGTAAAATTTCTTTACTTTTTCTGTTTTGTAGAAGGCAAAAAAAATTGAAGTAATTTCGGAAAAATTCGCGACTTTTGATGAATTTTGAGTCAATTTTGCGACTTCAGCGACCTAAATCAAAATTCGCGACTTTTTCGCGACTTTCGCGACCGGTAGACACCCTGGAATTCGAGTCGATTTTAGCGAAAATTGGCTATTTTTAACCACCAAAAAGCGACGATCAAGAAGCTATTTCACTTCCTATGGGAAAACCAATAACAAATTCGAATTCAGGAGGTTCGAATTATATAAAAAACTGGTTTCAAACCTTACTCGAACCACATCACTCGTCTCAAGATGAAAAAAATCGCAATTTCACCTCTTTTTCGCCAAAATTGGCCTCTTTTCGCGACACAAATCATACGATTGTGCGAATTCTACGCTTCAGATCGGAAAACTAATCGCAGATTCGAGTTCAGAAGGGTCGAATTACATGAAAATGACATCAAATTTACCCCAACCCCTTCATGTGAAAAAAGATGGGTAAAACCTCCCTAAAACTCCCCCTCCCTCCACTCGTAAGATAAATTTTTGACGTCTCCACTTCTCAAAAATTTTCTTCTGGGTCACAAACTAAAACAAAAACCACATTTCAACCCGTGTTCAAAAAGTGCAGTATGCCCGAGCTAACCTCAGGGCTTAATACGTACGTTCTAAGTATCGAGCATACAGAGACGTATAAAGCACTCGAATATCCGCACATGCATTTCGGATCCATCGCACCGGTTCTCGATGAATTTTAATTCGATTACTAAATTGGACACGCGTCCATTCGCCAGATGGCATTTCACCGCAGTGTCATCTCATCGGCAATACCGAATTGAATGCTACAAGAGTTTTCATAAAATTACCGAACCGTTTAAAGCGTACTCGCCCGCCACCCTCGGCACCGAGTACATCGATAATTACAACGGGTACACGTCCCGAACGGCGGACACGGAACGCGCCCATCCCATCATACGTGTATCTATAAAAATTAAAAACAATGATCGTCGCCACTCGCCACTCACCGCTCGCCAGCCAGCCCCGAACGCCAAACTCTTTACGTGCCAACAAAAAAGGCACAAAACGGAAGATTATGGTCGTACGGCACGCGGCCTTGTGTACGGCACGTGACATTTTCTGTCAACATGCGGTCCGAAATGAGGCGACACACGCCTCTCGCAATCTGATTTCCGATGTAAACGACTTTATCATACGGAAAATAACGTAATCCGTCTTTTCCGCCAAATCTAATTCCGACCAAAGGCTCCGGCTGTACGACTTTGGCTCCTCTAAGTATTTCAAAAGTCGATTTCCAGAGGGCTTTTTGCAAACTCCGCTTCCTTATCTCACGCCTCACCCACTCACCCAGTCGCGCACGCCAGACCGTCTGTTATTAGCTGAAAACCGACCGAAGTGCACCAAAATCAAACCGAAAGCGAGAAGTTTTTCGAGGGAATGGCCCAATTAGCCTTTTTTTTTACGTAGCTGTTGCTTGCCAGTCGTACACCAAGCCGTCGTCGTAGACTGATCGAATTACATCGATTCAACACCCATCGAGGCATCGGCTATGTCTACATAATTATTGACGAGATGACGGGCGACGTTATTTTCATCGTGTAGGAAATATAGAATGATAATTAGGCAACGAGGCGCCAAAATTTTGCAAAATAACGTATATCAGAAGGAGTGAGATGTCCAATGAGGTGGAATTTGATCAAATAACATTGAAAAATCTTAAACGATTCCCAAAACACAATTTTTTTCATAAAAAGTAGGCATGGTTTCAATTTCACTACACAGAAAAACTATCAACGCGTAAATAGAATAAAATGTGAATTATTGTCTCGTGATTTTTCAAGAGAATTCTTGACCCCTCTCCCCTTCTTTCTATTCAAAAGATTGTCTGTAAGGATACATTATTTCTTTTTTTATTTTGTTAAATCATAATTGACTGTTTTGATCGGTTCAACTATCTTTTCATTTGATGATTCAAAACTATGCCACTCCACCCCTGAACGATACATACTGAACGAAATCAGCCATGTTAAATTTTCAAATTTCCAAAACCGTTTTTGAAAAAAGATAACAAAATTAACAAAAAGTCAACAGATCACAGGGTTCGTACTTCGTATTGAAATCAAAAAACAAAATTTCGTGCTTTTTTCTTGATATTCTCTTAACTTGCTATGCTACTTTTTGACTTATAAAAAATCTATATCGATGACTGTCTTCCCTCTCTCCGAAAAATCAAACAATTTTTGAAAATCCTATCTAAGATCCCTACTTTCCAGGATTTTCAGACTTATTTTTACAAGTTTTCTAGGCCTCTTTACACAAAATATTCTTGCAGAGACGGGTGCCCACTATATTTCATAAATGATTTTCCCTGACTTTTCCAGGTTTTCCAGACTAATTTTTCGAATTTTTCCAGACCTTTTAAATATAATATTCGTGAACCGGGGGGGGGGGCGAAATTTTGCATAAAAATGATATGAAATGCATGGAATTTTTTCTCAAAATCACTATAGGTACTTTTTACGAGATTTTGAGATGCTCCTCTTCGAGCCAAAAAAAGATTCAAATCCAATTCTAAAAATTTTTGAACCCATTCAAATCCCCTCACCATAACAATTTAAAAATTCGAATTTATTACAGGTATAGGAAAAATTTGAAATGAAAAGGAAAAATAAATATTGCAACGCAAAATTAAATTTTAAAAATGAAATAAATTATGCCAGGGTGTCTATCAAACCAAGGGAATAAAAATTCGAATTTTTCTGGGCTGAAAATTCAATAATTTCTTCACACCCCCCTCCCCCTCAAAAAAAATGAGAAACACACGTCTCAAATTTATAAATTCACACAATCCCCTGCGATTTTTATGTTTGTACCAATAAATAAAAAAAATCAATGATGAGGAATTGAGGTAGAACATTAATCATTGTACGGAAATACAAATAAATCGTGTTGAGCCCGAGCGGAGCGAATGCGAAAATTTTTGCAAAAAAAGATCTTCAAAAGATACAAATTCACCACTTTTTCCTCATTCGTGTTTTCCAAAATATGGTTAATAATTTCGAATTATTTTCTATTCCATTCCCTTTTTTTTCAACATCGTGGTCAAGGGCATCATGATCTAAAAACACCAAGATTTTAAACAAATTCTGTAGAAAGAAAGAGTGTAAATTACCCCGAGCGTAGCGAGGGGAAATTTTTTTTGAACAATTCATAATTTAATGGACAAAGACATGCATTTTGAATATCAATTTTATTGTACATTATAGTAAAATAGGCAAAGAAACACTTTTCTAAATAATTTATCCTTTTTTTGGATTTTAGAAAAATTCCAGAGAAAATCCTTAAATTGCCTGACTTTTCCCTGACTCTGCCCGGTTTTCCAGAGAATGGACACCCGGAGAGAAGAAAGTTCGCTTCCCTATTTCAAGTGATTTTGGCCGAAATCCGATCCTACAAATTTTTTACCTTCGTTGCTTAATTTTTTTTTTTTAATTTCATGCTTTCAAGTTTTTTTTTACGAAATTTCGTGTTTTTTTATCATTTTGTGCAGCATCAGCTTTTTCTTAAAATGTTACATTTCTAACTTTTTTTTCTTTCCATTTGCTAACAAAATATAAAAATATCGTTAATGTCCAATTTTTGCAATATTTTTTAGATCGCCCCTCTCCCTTCCTTCATTCGCTATAAGAAAATCATATTTGACATTGAAATCGAAATTTTTTGTAAAAATTCAAAATACAAAACGAATTTCACGTGGTGTCTATTGGATTTGAAAAATGAAAATTCTTGCTGTTTTCTGGACATTTCTTGCCATTTTCATGCAATTTTTCTTGTTTCGAATTAGCCCAAAAAAGGAACCCCTTTGTATCTTTCAATTACAAAGTTCAAGAAAAGAGAAAAATGTTGAAAATTTCTGCCTTTTACAGTAAAATGATTAAAATTCTTACTATTTTCTGGTTTTTCTCATTTTTCTTGTCAATAGACACAATGTTTTAAAAGTTTAGTATAATCTAATTGTCTAAATGAGAGTAAAAAACTGGCGAATTCGAGTAAAATATCACAATAGTAATTAAAAATTCCACAAAAATTGTAAAAAAAAAACTTGAATTTCCATGAAAATCGATTAAAAATGTCTTTTGAGTTGACGAAATCGTAATGACATTATACCCAATGAAGCAAAAATCATTTTAAATATTGATGATGAACACTTTGTGTTCGAAAAGCTTTGCAAATAAACTTTTTTGGAGAAGCAGAGTTATTCTTTCTATATTATCTCTCACATTTCTCGTTACTGGTACACTGTTTATTGCCTTAAAAGTTGTAAAAGAGTTTGAAATGTAGGATTAAGTATTTAGTTTTTGACTGCCAAAGAAATATAAATATTGTCGAAAGTCTTATAAATAAACTTCTAAAGTGATACCAAAAATACAAATAGATTTTTTAAATCACACGAAAACTGTTTCAACTTTAGAGAAAAATAGTTGAGATACGAAAAAGGAGGGAGGGGGATAAATTCATCACAAATTGTTTCAATTTCATCAGCGATCTCTGTAAAATTACTTTATAGGGCTGTTGAAACTGACGTCATTTTGGAATTTTCCCACCAGTTCAACTTTTTCAAAGCATTTTTTTATAGCTACAAATTAACTTATTTTCAAAATTGTTACATAACTTCATTTTTTTTAACAATAAAGTTTATAAATTTATGAAAATTCAGTATAAATACGTACAAAATGAATATTTTTTCCCACCAGTTCCGCACTTTTTGATAAAATATGACCTTGGATGACGTAGTTTCAACAGCCCTATACGATTTAAATAAAAATTTAAAACAATTCAGACAACGATTTCAATTTTTTTTGTAATATTGCAACTTTATTAAATTTTCTTGATTTCAATTCAATTTTGATCAACTTTTACGTCAAATTACGTATATTTTCGCAAACTTTCAACAGTTTTTCTTCAATTTTGAACAATTCGAAAACGCCCAACATTACACACTCACAGATAGATCTCACAAATTTTACGATTTTTTTTTCAGTATACCTATTCCAGATTTTTAGTGTTTCCATTTCATTTATTTATACACCGAAAATTAATTCGAAAAAAAATGTTGTGATTCTTAAAATGAGATATTTAGAAAAATTAGTATTCGGGAAAAATTGAGGAAGAGGGAGAAATTTTTTTGAAATATCACGAAAAAAATTATAAAAATTTAGAACGAGGAAGAGGGAACCAATTTTTTTTCTTTTACAGTTGAAGAAATTGGTATTAAACAAAGATTATCTCTTTTTTTTTTGGAGGACCCATTACCTTCGAAATATGGAAATTTTAAAAACAAAATACTTGCAACCCTTCCTTTACGTTTCACAGCTGCGTTAAAAACTCCATCCCACCACTTTGCCAATTAATGGTATTCATATTTCGTACAATTTCACTCACATCATAGCGAAACTTACATCCACAGTACAAGGAAAACTAGCACTGCAAAAGCTGGAGAAAAGCACAGCATCATAAATGCATCTCCTATATTTGAGCTACGACCGTCGTAAATATTACCCATAAAGGAATTAGAATTTCACGGTGGCTGAGATCAGTCTCTTCTGTTATGATCGCAACTACGGTAGGGCGGATCTGGTGGCAGAAATCTTTGGTAAATACAAGTGCGAAGTTAGATATTGATAAAGAGCGCATAATGGGGCTCCATAAAAGCGAGATAAAATTTAGTTTAGAGAAATAAGTATATATAAACGGTGTAAAGAGCAAGTCTTTGTTAGGGGTTGGTTGTCGCGTATAGATTCTGCGATGGTGCGGGGACAAAGGGTGCAGGCAGAGGTGATTGTATAAGTTGATGGATGTTGGTAAAAACGGGGACGATCGCGAAAGTCGAGGGTAAGACGGTGGCGGTGGTTAGTTATCATTTAACAAAATCGCCGCACCGGCCGGATTACCATCAATCACATCATTATTTTTGCTTCTGGTGCGGCCAAATGTTATTCTTTTTTGTTACTAGTATTTTTTTTTTTTTCAATATGAGTGCCTACTTCGACGCGGGCGCCGAGTCAGGGTCTTTTTTTAAACAATGTCAAAGGCTTCATAGCAGTATACGCAAGTGTCATGAAATACATTACGTAATATTTTTTGCGAGGAATGGGAGTCGACTTCGAAGTCGGAGTCAAACTGACTTCGAATTGACTTCGAATCTTCAATTGCTCCGGAGTCAATCAGGTTGGAGTAAGTTTTGACTGTAGGATAGGAGTCCTACTGAATTACAGCATTGTCTGAAGGCAGGGTTGGCTTTGTTTTGCTGGTTGCATTTTGTATGAACTAAATCATACACACATTTTTTGGGAGTTGATTAGTTGATTCCCTAAACTCAAGTTCAGGAATGTGTGAATTGATCCCATTGGGAGGAAGCGAACCTTTTTCATAGCCTATTAACGTTAAGTAAGTACCCAAAAGATATTACAAGGAGGTATTTTCAATATTTTTTTTCAAGTTCAAATTTTTTTCAATCCCAAGATTTTTAATCATTTTTCGTCAACTCTGAATTTTTTCTCAAAAGTTAACTCCAAATTTTTTCCAACTTCATATGTTATCTTTTTCCCCAATTCGATATTTTTATCCAATTAACAGCTTTTTCAAAATCCTCAGGTATTTACCAACTCTGAATCGTAAAAAAAAAGCTGAGAGTTCGAAAAAAGTACAAAGAAATTCAAAGTGGAAAAAAATGGGAGAAAAAATTTGGAGTGAAAAAAAATCAAGAAAAATTCCAAGATTAAAAACAATTTTGAGAAAAAATCAAAAAAAAAGTATACTTAAACATGAAAAAATTTGAGAAAACTTTAGGCTGAAAAAAATGTTGGCCTTGAAAGTCTTTTAAAAAAATTGGAGTTGGAATTTGAAAAAACATTTTGGAAAAAATTTTGAGTCAAAATTTAGAGTTAAAAGAAATTTTTAAGAAAAAGTGGGAATCAACTCGTACATAGCCCCCTTCCCCCCCCCCCAAAATAGGAATCAATTCTCCTATATTTTCACATTAATATTTCTTTGGAAATCAACTCACCTACAGCCCTGTTTATTATTGGCTCATTCCATGTCAACTCGACCAGGTTTTAACCTCAGGTCTTCCGATTTCACTCAAAATTTTTTTATGAGTTCTCCTTGATGGTCTAATGAAGGAATCGCCGTCATTCCGATCCTAATCCTTCAGGGGGCGGGGGTGAACCTTGCTATTATCGTATAATTAGGATTTTTTGCAAAATGGTTGAACTTTGAAGGAGCATATCTCGAGATTAATTAGGTCTAAGTTAAATCTGTTCATGCGGCTTTTCGGGAGAATTGAAAGGAGATTCAAAATTGATAATCACTTTTTGAAATGTTTAAAGTAGAGCTTTTGTGATGAAAACTCAACTTTCATGATGAATACAAAACATAACGGCCCCCATTGAAAAATCTGAAAAAATTGCTATGAAGAGAACTTTTTATGTATTTTTCAATTAATTACTTTTCAAGATGGGATCTCAATACCCCTGGCGGGGGGGGGGTACAGGGTCCTTAATTTTGGACAAAATTCAAAAAAATGGAAAAAGTGAAGTAAGACATCGATTTCTACTAATTTGAAGGTGCTGAGTTCGAATATGTGCTCAGTTTTTTCATCCACCCCTCTGAATCTCCCTACCAGTATCAGCCTCCCAATGAGGTCAAAATTCAAAAAAAATGAAAAATAACGTGTTACGTGTCGTTTGTTGGGTTTTAAGGGTTCTGAGTTCGAATATTTGCTTATTTTTGAGATTCAACCCTTTAGTGCCCCTCTAGCTCCCAATTTTGAAAAAAACATCAATTTTTTAAATTTTTTAGTAATTTTGGGGGCAGTATGGAGCACGGGGGAGGGGGATCGAGAAAGTAAGTTGATAATCGAGCTCAGCACCCTCGAATTAGTAGAAATCGATATGACACATGCTATGTATTTCCATTTTTTTTGCATGTGTTTTTTCAAAATTGGGGGCTAGGGGGGCACTAAAGAGCCGAATCCTAAAGATAAGCAAATATTCGAACTCAGCACCCTCAAAACCCAAACAAACGATACGTAACACGTTATTTTTTATTTTTTTTAATTTTGACCCCATGAGGGGGGCTGATAGGGAGGTCAAGAGGGGTCGGATGAAAAAACTAAGCACAAATTCGAACTCACCGCCTTAGAAATCAATGTATTCCTTCACGTTTTCCATTTTTTTGAATTTTGACCAAAATTGTGGACAAATGTGCGTCCCAGGGGTATTGAGATCCCATCTTGAAAAGTAATTAGTTGAAAAATACATAAGAAGTTCTATTCATAGTAATTTTTTCAAATTTTTGAATGAGGCGCTTCATGTTTTGTACTTATCATGAAAGTCGAGCTTTCATCACAAAAGTTCAATTTTGAACTTTTCAAAATGTGTTTATCAATCTTGAATCTCCTTCTAATTTTCTACAAAACCGAATGAACAGATTCATCTTGGACTTGACTGATCTCGAGATATGCACCTTCAAAGTTGAGCCATTTCGCAAAAAATCCCAATTATACGAAAATTACAAGGGCCACCCCCCGCCCCTGAAGGATTAGGATCGGAATGACGGCGATTCTTTCATCAGACCACTGAAGAGAACTCTTAAAAAAATTTTGAGCGAAATCGGAACACCCAAAGTCAAAACCTGGTCGAGGTGACATGGAATGAGCCATTTTCTTATTTTTTCTTTTTTGATTTAATCAAAAAAACTAAAGTAAAAAATATCAAATCTTGAACCAACTAAAAAATACAAATAAATTCATAAATTTTCAACTTTTCAAAATTAGAAATACACGAATATCAAAACTCTTTAATTGTAATAGAAGCAATCAAATTCGTGACTTATAACTACGAGAAATTCACGAAATTGAAAATAGAAAAATTTTGGAGCTGAATAATATTTTGAAAAAAAAATTGGAGTTGAACAGTAAATGTTTAAAACAATTTTAGGAAAATTTAAGATAAAATTAATATTTAAATTTTAGAGTTGAAAAAATTGAATTTGAAAAAAAATCAGAAATATTTGGAGTCGATCTTAGAAAATCACGAGTTATAAACCACCCTTTATGATATTATGATTAACAGTCATCTTCAATATTATTTTTTGGATTAAATCCAAAAATAATTCCAACAAAAAGAACACGATTCTGGAGTCATTTTTCGACTCCAGAGTCATGTTTTTTTTAGGAGTCAAGCTGAAGTCAAAAAGTCAGGAGGCAACTTCCCACATCGACCCCAGGAGCCAGGTCAGAGTCAGGAACCACTTTTCACCACCTCCCAATCCTAAATGTTTCGAAATAAAGCTCGAAAAAAGAAACCTTGCTCTTCGAAAATGAATAGGTACTGCCATCAAATACCAAGGTGAACCCATCTCTAATTGTATGTACCTATAATATCGAGATAGACATACGTAAGACTGTAAATCTTGAGTCCTACGGTGGAAAAAAAATAATCAATCATAGGCATAAAAGTGTTCGCTCGCGCCAACGTTCAACCATAAAAACAATCCGCCCAGTAAGAAATTTTCTATATACGAAGCCGGCGCGGTGACTGCGCCAGGAGCATCCGGTGCCGCACTCGTAGAATAAAAGCCGATAAATTTTAATTTAGGTAGAAGCAGAATACATAAAAAGTGCGTATATAGCGTGTATATAAAACTGCATGCGAGAACTACGAGAATCAGGCATGACTATCACCATGTTTATGTATGCGGTAATTCCCCGGAGGAATGCTCGGACAGGGACACAGGACGTGATCGGGATAGTGTATAGCGAAGGGATAAGATGGGGAAACATCGCATTAGCCGCTATTTTTATGTCCCTTGGTTCGATTTCTTTGGATCGTCTCAGATAGAGGGTCATCAGATACGCTCAATTCCCTTAAGAATTCTTTCGGGTGAATATAACAACATCTTTCTGATTTACAGAAGTACTGTAGAAGTTCAACTTTCACCGCCTTTCGAACGGTAAAGGATGAGGCTGCTTCGAACAGACGTTCTTTTTTTACTTTTTTTCGCTTTTTTCCTCTTTTTCATTCGATTTCGGAACATATGTTTTGTGCTGGCGAAGTTTCGGGTGTTTTTTTTTTCAATTGGTGTAAAATTCAAGGGAGATTGAAAAATTGAAAAAAATTGATTTCAAAAAATGGCAAATTGAGGTCGAATCAAATCTCATCAGTGATTTTTGATTTGAACGAGAAAATTTTCAATTGAAAATACCAATTCAGCGTTTGAATTCATTTTTCAATTTTTTGTACTCCTCCCTTCATCCAGCCCTCGCAATTGAAAAATAATCTAACAGGTTTCAGTATTTTTTTTACTTTCGACAAAATTTTATATTTTCATGATGTCTCAAATTAAAACATGGTCTTTCGGACCGAATCTCCAAAGTCCATCCTCAAAATAGTAATAATATCTCAAGACTGATTTTGGGATCAATTTCCGCAACTTTCCCACAAAAAATTGGTATTCTCGTATTATTATCTCTGTTGAAAAAGCAAATACCTCATTGAAAAATTTTCCAAAAAACGTTCTTTTCCCCTTTCCACCCTTTCACCATTTTTAAAATCGAATGAACTACGAAAAAAATTGAAAAACAATACTGAAAAACTCGCCACATTGCGACGCATCCGTGCTTCTTTCAAAGCAGGGTCGAATCCGACACGTATAAAATTTCCAAACCATAGAGAGGAACTTCAGGCTGTAACGATTGGTAACTTTTTTCGGCTTGGCGTTTCGCTATGCTTACGGTATCCGCAGTCCTGCTTTACAAATTGTATTTCTTGTTTGCAAAGAAAACAAATTGCAAAGAAATTTACATACATTAAAATAACAACAAGATTGCTTACGAAATAACTCAAAATCCTGTTTGCCATTCTGGAAAAATATATTTGATTCGGTATCCGCTGCTCATTCGGACATTCACATCGACGATGGTATTTGAATTTCCATCTTCTCATTGTCAAACGCGGCAACGGCGACGAAGTTTTCGCAGCATTTTGTAAGAAAATTTCATCGTAGGTATTCGAAAAGGGCCATACATCGACCGCCATTTGCATTTGTATTCGTCCAATCGGCCACCCTACCGGAGCTGCAAAACGAGAAAAAAAAACGTTCGTCGGGTTACTATACGATTTACATTTTTATACGACGATAGCGTTGCCATGTATCAATATTCAATTAAAGTCTAGTAATCCGAACGTTTCGTAAAGGATTTAGTGGTAATCCTAGTTCGTATATTAAACGCCAAAACTATATGTTTCCTTCGTCTATACGCATCAGCGCTCGCCGTATATTTCAACTTACCAAGCAGCCCGCCAAATCTCCCTAAGAATTGAATGATTACCACTATACGTCGCCCCCTAATGCCAATATTTACGCAGTACTCGTGGAGATCCCCGGTGCGGTGCTCTTAGACAGAACACAGTCCGGATTACCGAAAGCAAATTAATCAACTTTTGACCTTTGTACGAATGTATACCTATTACATAATATCTATAAGCGAGATGCGTGTAATGCACAGACGCCACACTGCGCCAGGAGACCCCAGAAACGCTTATGATTCTATATTTCAGTACCGATCTAGAAACATTTGTGAAAACCTATTATCTTGCATGTATTTTGGACGGAAAGAATTGAATTTGATACAATTTTTTGCCCAGGAGTAAGGAAAGTGGGCGTTAGGGGCAATTCTTTTTCAAAATTGAGCAGAATGACAGGTTTTCGATGAGGAAGGTCTGCTTTTTTATGATGCATTATGTTTTCAAGGTGCTGAACACAAATTTGAAGTCAAATTTTGCGCCCCTAAAAAGAAAATGGAGTAGAGATGGGGAGGAGGTGAAAAAAAGTATGTATAGTGTCAAATGTATGTTTTAGAGGTCGTAGAACATGAATTTGACAATATCAGGCATCAAACACAGATTTTGGAAAAAAAAATAGTGACTTTAGTGACTTTTATGAGGAAAAAAGTGACCAATTTTTCAATTTACAGGGTGTCTAACAAAATTTATTGTGCAAAAAGCTTGACTTAGCTTGACCTTTTGGAATGACTTTTCGCATGGCTTTTTTGAGGGCCACCCCAACAAAAAAATCTATGCGTCTGTGTGCTTGGAGCTGTTACACCCCCCCCACCCCGTTTTACATTTGTGTACCAGTACTACCCCCTCCTCAATATATATTGAAATACAGTTCACGAATGCAAAGCGATTTTATAAAATTATATAAATGATAAGGACAAAATGTTCCCCGTTTCAAAATATTTAATTTGTTTGAGATGGAAGAGAAGAGTTCATACTATAATTTAGGTGAAAGAATTATGTGAATTCACTGAGCCAGAGCGAAGCGAGGGCGAAAATTTTATAAGAAAAAGGCATTCAAAAGCTAAAATTTCTCCATTGGTTAATCAATGTTTTAGTACCTACTTATTAAAAAGGAGACGAAATCTTCAACCCCTATCTCTTATATAAATTCTAGACTTTAATGTCCGAGCAAAGCGAGGAACAAGATTAGAAAATTGGTGATTTTCAAAAAAAGAAAAAAGAAATAGAGCCTCTAAACAAATATTGACTGAAAAAATCATGTTTTTTTCGATTAAAAAAAAAAAAAAATCATTAAGAGTACCTACTCTCTCATTTATAAACCAGTGAAAATTATCGAAAATCACTGAGAAACAGTCAGAATTTCAGCACAGGATAAAATTAGTAAAAATTTTTTTAATGAAAACAAATCAGTGAGAAAAATCACTGAAGTCAGTCAAATTTATGAAATTAGCAGAAAAATCAGCAAAATTCGCTGAAAATCAGTGAATTTTGCTGATTTTTTTCCTGTGCTGCAATTCTTACTGTTTATCAGTGACTTTTCACTGATTCAGAATGAGAGAGTAAATGGAGGTTTTCTTATTTTTGAAAAAAGCTTGACCTTTTGAGTAAATTAGAGTAAACTAGTCAAAATGCTTGACTTTTCAGGACGTGCATGACCTTTTTGAAAAAAGTTTGACGTATCAGGACCAGCCTGACTTATCAGGACCAGCCTGACTTATCAGGACCATTCGACACCCTGATTTATTTCTTATAAATAAATACAGCCCCCTACTTTTTTCATAATTGAAACTGTATTTCTCTCTACAATAGTGCTGAAAAAACTTTTTTTTCTGAAAATTTTTCTTATTACTAAATCTTTGTCAAGGTATCTATAAGTAAGTAGGTAAAAAAAAGATTTGATAAAACTTTTTTTTAGAAATACCAGTATTTTTTCAATTTTATGCAAGAGCGGTAGGCCGTTTGAACGAAAAAAGTGACTTCAGAATGAAAAAAGTGACCAATAGTGACCTTTTGGCAAAAAAAGTGACTTTTAGTGGCCAACTTTGAAAAAAAGGGACAAGTCACTAAAAAAGGTGACTCTGTTTGATGACTGCAATATTTTTTTTTAGTCTCGGGGCAAGGGGAAGGGATAGATAAGGATGAAAATTGGATAAAAATTGAAATTTCGTAATTTCAGGAAGAAAAATGTCTAAACCCACGTTTTCGAGGTCGTGGCACACAAATCTAAAGTGAGATAATGGTATCACCAACACCCTTCAAATTAGGTAGGTTGAGGGTGAAGAAGGGGTATATCATGTTACAGTCTGAATTTACTCGTACATAGAACATGAATTTGACAATATTTTTTCGTTTGAGGAGTAGGGGTGAGGATAGAGAGACAATTTCTATTTTTAACCCCCTCTACCCCACACCTTCCCCCCAAACGAAAAAGTATTGCCAAATTTGTGTTCTACGACCTCAAAAACGTAAATTTGGACATATTACACGCTATATAAATTTTTTCAACCCCCTCCCCACCCCACCGCACCTCATCCCCTCCATAGAGGCGCAAAATCTGGCTTCAAATTTGAGTTCAGCGCATCAAAAACATAATGCACCATGAAAACGCGGATCTCCCTCATCGGAAATTTTTAGGAAATTCTGGAGGAAAAATGTGAAAACTCGAATTGAAAAATTCCCAATTTGAGAGACTTCCTAGAAAGTGATAACATTTTTGAACTCGATGGGATTCGATCATATGGAAATGACGCCAAAAAAGGACCGATAGCTTAATTTTGAAAAATGGGAAGTACACCCTCTCCCTTTCAACCTCCTCCTACCTCTTCTATGGTGGTTGGCAAGGGAGGGGAGGGGTGGACAATTTTTGTTCAACGAAAATTTCGAACAAAAAATCGTATTCGGCGCGAAAAATTATACTGAAACGACATAAACAACATTTATGTTAATTAATCAGTGAAGAAATTTGAGTGAATCGCTCAAATTTTGTGAAAGGCTCAAGCTAAACTTATACTTAATTTTGACTGTTTAAAATAATCAGCATTGAAATATCTGGACTATTATTTGATTGGCAAATTCTTGGCGTTTCAAAATTTTTCGAGTTCAGTAATTTTGTCACAAAAAACTCATTAACTCAGCTCCAACTCAAGGTTGGCGAGCTCTCCAATAGGTCATTGAGTAGAGACTTTAATGGAGCGTAACATTCATTTCAGAAAATTTTTCGATTAGAGCGCTCAGTTCGTTCCTATAAGATTTAAAAGTTAAAAAAAATTAACTTTGAGTATTTTGTTTAAAAAGGAAATTTTTCAGTAAAAACTCAATGTATGAAACATCATTGGAAACCAGAAGAAATTCTCTTCAAAATGAGTCAAAGAACAATTAAATTGAGAAATTTTATGGGTTTCAGCTATTTTTTGAAAAATGTGAACTTCTGAACTTTAATCTCAACTTTGAGCAACTTCGCACCTTTTTTCAGTGTCTATGATTAGACCCCAGACTGTTAATCCCGCGCAAAAAATATTGCCTAATTCGAATTCTACAATCCAAAATACCTACACGAAGGAAGATATGTTTCACAAATGTTTCTGAAATATAGAATTATATCAATTTTTGGGTGTCTCCTGTCCCACTGTGAGACGTGTCTGTGCACTATATCAAAACGTGTAAAATATAGAAATACCGAATACGTGCGTTGTAATACAATGCTAATTTTTTTTCCGCAGGCAATTATTTACGAAGGACAAGATAAAAATCCTGAAATGTGTAGGGTGCTGCTTACACACGAAGTCATGTGCAGGTAAGCTTTTCACCGATGTCTGGATTTTTTTCAATACCCAAGTAGATAAATAGTCATAGTAGGTAAGGTATAGGGTAGCTTTATGGTATGTCGTGTCGTCGAATTCATTTTCATACCAATAGAATATCGAATACACAAACAGGTACCCATGTCAAAATAAAATGATTAACGCGATTTTTGAATTTCAAACAAAACTTTGCTTCTTCGTTTTTCAACCAATTGGTATTTTTTCGACGTTCTCTCAAAAGAACTGCCAGCTTGTTTGGAAGAAGAGAAAAAAAAATGCCGAGTCATAACGTTACATGTGTTATGGTATTCGTATAGTCTGTACAAAAATGAAAAATACTCGCTTGGGATTTGCTCCCCAAACATTTTCAATGGCGTACGTTTAAGAGTCTTTTACACATACGCATTAATTTAACGAGATTGTTGAGGTTTTCTTTTTCGTTCTTTTTTGTTTTTTTTTTGACGATGCGGTGTTAATATTTATTTCGTAAGTTGTTGATTTCGATGTAATGATGAGTAAATTCTTTTTTTAATTCCAAATATTTTAGATCAATTTTATCGAAATTCATTTTTTCGCATTCAATTTATTTTATACGACTATTTGACGATAGGAACGGTAAAACTGTACATTGCAGATTCAGATGAAGATTCACGGGGGAAGGAGGTTATCTCCGAATCTGATCAATCAATTTGGTGAAATTTTGCCTTTTTAAATCAGGGATTTTTCCTAAAAAAAATCACTGAATTCTCCGATAATTTATCTTCATGCAATTTATTTTTAAAATATCAATCATTTTTGTCTGAAAAATTACTACTTTTTAGTAAAATTAAAATTTAGTACAATGATTCAAACAGACAAAATTTCACCAAATTAGACCGGATCTGATTTTGAGACCATGAAATTTTTAATGTCAAAATTTGCTTCGATTACTTACCTAATATCATAAGTAAAGAAGAAATAAAAAGGTGGCAGTAATGCCGATGTTGAAAAATTAAAAAACTAGGTTTATACGATAAAAATCTAAAAATGACGTCGTTTTAAACATTTTTTTTTTTCAAAATACAGAGAAACCATTTTATTAAAAAAAAAAAAATGAAAAGTCAAACAACAAAACGGAATTTGAAACCAAAATAATTAGGCACTTAAAAGTAAGTAAATAATGATTGGGTATAAACATAAATAAATTATCTAATTCACCAAAAATTCTAATCTACGAAAATTAAATGAGTCTTTCACCAAGTAATTTTGAAATTTTTTCGGATAAAATATACTACAGGTTCCTTACATATGTGACCCCGGCAGACAAAACCAGCTTAGGTGTCAAAATTTCAATTTTCACTTTATTCCGGAATTTTATTCTATGAAGCCTTAAAATTCTGTAGAAACCAACCAGAAGTCCCAAAGTTGAAAATTAAATTTGCAATGAGCGAAGTTTTTTTATGAAAAAAAACATGCAAAAAATAAACAAAAAACATTTTGAAAATCGCTGTAAATGAACTAAAGGTACAGTTTCATTCACAAAAAGCTACCTAGAAAGAGTGCTTAAGGTTACTTGTAGCTCATTTCAGTTGAAAAATACGGTTAAAACGTCATACAAGCAAAGAAACTCCACTTTTTTATCAGTATCGCACCCCCCCCCAACTTTAAAAGCTCGTATTTCGAAAAGTTGTTTTCGGACGGAACGGTGGTTTTGTATGCCTGGGTCACATATACAGATTTGTTAATAAAAAAATAATACAAATTTGTTATGGAAATATTCTTAAATAAAAAAAAAAATCGTTATTTTTTTTAAACAAAAATAATTTCAAAAATTGGAGAAAAAACGTTTAGTAGGTATTTTAAAAGCTTGCTGATTTTTGATCTATCCGGAACAAAAAATTAATTTGAGTAAAATCGAAACGTCAGTAAAAGGAGATGTTGCAAAAGGGACATTTGCTTCAAGTCCAATTATTTTTTTGAAGGATCAACCTTTCAAAACATACCGGATCCTTTAAAAATATAAAGTTTTAAATGTACTCGAGCGAACCCATCAATCCCAACTAAAAATCGAAAAACTTGAAATAATTGTCAAATTTCTGAAAAAAGAAAGCGCCAATTTTGAAATTGAAACATTGGTCAGAATGACTGAAGTTTTGCAAAATTTTCGATTATAAAAAAAACGTAAAAAACGGTATAAAATTACGATTTTTCAAAATTTACGTATTTAATTTGCGAATTCAGTGATAGGTAATTTAATAATTGTTACTTTCGATGGTTATCATCACTTTTGATACTTTTTATATTTTTTAAAATGTTTTTCTGATTTTTTTCATGTTTTTTTGTCATTATACTGAGAACGAAGGAGAATAGTGTAGATGTAGGTAACGGGCATATAGCCATCGAAAATATCCCTCTTTGAAATTTGATGAAGCTAGAATAATTTTGCTTCAGAAAGATAACTTTAACGATTTTCAGACATTTTTTGCACGATTTTGAATTTCATTTTGCGATTTTTCGTTATCTGATGTCATCAATACCGATTAGATATAAAAATAATTGAAAATTCAATTTTTTTCTCTAGTCAAGTATGTTCATTTCATGATATTCTCCTGAAATTTTGATGTTTTGAAATCTTAAAAAGGTTGAGGAGCAGAAAATTCGAAATTTTTTTCAATTTATGGAGCAAATTTTTGCTTTCTAATTTCAAATTGACTTTGAATTCAGGAAATTAAAATGACAATTGAAACATATCCATAGCAAATTGACCATGACCCATGATCTCAAAATTTTCCCCTTACTTGCAAATCCAATTTTTTTTGGAAAAAATGTCAAAAAAATAAATAAATCTAACAATAAAAATTTAATTAAAAAAAATAAAAACTTATTGAAATTTTTCTCGAAGATTTAAATATTGTTTGATACAACCAGGAATTTTGTTTTTCTATCGATTCGACCAACACGTCACTTTTTAGTTTTAAGAACTTTAGGTACCTAAACCAATACTAATTATACCTCATTAGGTAGATTACCACTAAAATTTTCAATTTTCAATTTCAGTCGGTGTTGTGATAAAAAAAGCTGCGGAAATAGAAACGAAACACCATCAGATCCTGTGATTATTGACAGGTAAGCTTTAAAAAATATATTTTACAGATTAGTAGATATCAGCTCGTAAATTTATTAACAAGGACGAATTTCATCGTTTATGCCCGGAGCTAACTACCCATCGAAATTAAATTTTCATTCATCAAAATAAAAGAAAAATTTGCGAAGTGTGAGAACGACAAATTCACAACCAGTCAAGATAATAAATACAATTTTACTTTCGACCCTCAAACTCTTCATCCAATAATTAATCTGACTTCGATAAAAATTCATTGAACCTCGTATCAATCCCAATCAAAGGTGAAAAAACCGAAAAAATCTCCGAAAATTCGGCTCACCGCTCGCGATACGATATTGAAACAAACCTCACGTGTGTTATTTTCGTTCCCCTGTCAATAACTTCCCTTGGGAAGCCATTTTGTCGTCTTTCCTTCATCTTGGTATCTGCGAACCCCTTACGCTGCTGCGTAAAAACAGGAGAAGAAAACGAGCGAAGGGATGTGCAGGGTATGTATATTTATACGTATAGGTATTTTAAAACGCGCTTTCTTTATATGTGGGTGGGTGTGTGCAACTGTGCATGTGTCTATGTGACACCTTACCTCACCCGTACACAATATACACTTCCATAAAGCCCGGCTTCGAAGATGCGTGCTGCGGGTGCATACAATGTGTATCGGTGCGTTACGACAAACGCATCCTTCTACCTACAATAACCCATCGTGCATCGTGCCGTGTAAAGAAGTGAAGAAATAACGATGGGGGAATCGTTAGGCGCGTCATGTGACTTGGGGTTCGTTTCGGGGGTGAAATCTGCTTCACTGGTTGTAAGGTCGAAACGTAGACGCCGCGCCGCATCGTCCTGGTGAATTCCCTTTTTCAAAAACTTCGCCTGCAACTTCGACCTTTAATATACGTCGCATCGCGAGACGACGTATTTTCTTACCCTAAAGCTCTGGCTTTGTTAGTATACAACCGTCGTCGTAACTAAAAATCGGAAATAATTCGAATATAGACTCGTTTATTTCAGGAGCCAGGTATTTACTCGAATCGTGTTTTGTAGAATTTTATGACAGGAAATCGAAAAGAACTATCGATTGAATTATAGCGAATCAGATCAAGTCAAGGAATTAAGATTTTATTCATTTTTTCATTATGTGGTACTTTTGAAGTTGAAACTCACACGAATAAAATTTGAGAACCCTCCAACCTTTAGAAAAAAAGTTGTATGTCCTCGAATGACATGTAACTTCGAAATGAGCAGATCTCACTAAAAACGAAAATAACACAATTTTCAAAAATAATTGATCAAAAAAATTTGATTAACGAAAATTCATGATTTATTTCTTCAAAAAATAATAATAGGGATGATCTGTTTTTGTTTTATTTTTCGGTGCATTACTTTTTATTGAGAGGAAGGAAGAGCGAGGGGGGGGGGGTCACAGAACGAAATCATGGCAAAATACGAGAGAAAAAACATTGATATTCAGTTCTTAATTTCTGTACAACCCTTCTTCCCCATCCCCATCCCAGCCAGATCAAGCTGAAAATGAAATATTTGAGATTATGTGTGGACTGCCACGATTAGTTTGAAAATCTGAGTATGTTTTAACTTTAACTTCTTGGTAGAGATTGGATGAAAGTTCACGAATCAGGTTTCTTTGGTGGGTCTTTGGGGAAAATTCAAAAACCGTTTTGAAGTTGTAGGTACACCAAACGTTGGGCATTTAATTAAAAAAATTTTAAAAATCATTTTATACAAATGAAAGGAAAATTCACTATTCAGAGCATAGATTACATTTAAACAAATGTTTACTTTGTGGTGCTAAAATAATTTCATTCAAATTTTAAACATAAGAGCTGGAAAAAATTTTTAAATGTCTTCAAACTACCTAATATTGCATCCAATCTATTTTGCATGTTGTAAGATAGATTTTAACCGAACGAAATCTTGAAAAGATTATTTGCAATGCCATAAAATTGTTTGAACCTGCCTAAAAATTCTCAACATTGATATAAAAATTGTTCAAATGTGGTACACAATTACGCAAAATCATCGAAAACCTGTTGAAATTGCCACAGAAGCTCAAAATGTCCCGAAAATGTTCAAGTTACGTGTACCCATTTAGCAAACCTCTATATAAAAGTTATTGATGAAAATTCTTCAATTTTCGACTTTTTCAAACGCAATTTTAATTTTGATTCCAATGTTTTCTTGTTTTTTTAGAAAAAAAGTTTTCTCGATTGTTGGATACTTTTCAACGCCTTCAATAAAAATTCCAACACTTTTTCAGAACTTGAAAAAAATTAATAATATTTCGAATAATTTTAGATTTTTTGAACAATACCATTTCATTTTTGAGTAGATTCAATTTTAGGGTCATTGTAATAGCCTAGAAGCTAGAACGACGCAGGAAGAGAAAAAAATCCTACAATGTATTTCGTTTGCAGTCAACAGAATTCAGTTTGATAAGTGAAAAAGTACTAAATTTTGAATTACGTTTTTCTCGGGTTTTGTTCATTTTTTTTAGAGTCATTAACTTGACGATTTCAAAAATTCACTACTCATTATTTGTGAACCTAGTCGTCGATAGGCTACTATCGCCAAGATTGAAGTATTTGGATTTCAAAGGAAATATTTGTGTGAAAACAACTACAATATTGGGTATTCTTCTAGATACAAAACCTAAAAGCCTGAATTCTGAGTACCTTGTCAACTCACAACCGTTTAGGAACCACGATCCAGAGAATGAAGTATTGATGGGACCCCTGACTGACCAGTCACAACTCAGCCCCCTCAGCTCACCCTTCACTACGTATCATTAATATATCTTCCCAGGGCGTATTCTAAGAAAATTTTGGAGCTGCACAAACATAGTTTCATTGAGAAATTTTTTAGAACAGACAACGATACGATAAAAAGGGCTCGTTATCGTATCGTGTTGAAACAATACCACAAGTATACTCATAGGCGGAGATAGACCATAATTTTTCTCTTTTTTTGGGGAGAGGGGGGGGGGGATCTTGAGCCTCAGTCAGAAAACAAACATGAAACAAAAATGTTCATTTTCGACCCTCAAAAAAATTTTCTACCGCCACTAAGTCATTTTCATTTACCCCTTTCACTTCCAAAAAAAAATATTCCCTAATGACCTCATCCCCTTCCAAAAAAATTGAAAAAATTTGAAAATTCCATTTCACATCGACATTAAGTCCTCTAAAAAATGAGGAATATAAATTTCTTTCGCTTCAAAATATAATAATTGTTTATGGAAAGAAAGGGAGTCCATAGCATCGTTTCGAGAAAGAGTTGCGAGAATTCATCGAGCCCGAGCGACGCGAAGGCGAAATTTTAAAAAAATGAAGCATCAAAAAACAGAAATTTCTTGTTTTTTTAAAGGAGGCGAAATAAGTATCGAAATTTTTATAACTGCACAATTTCTTTTTGGAGCTGCACAAAATGTGCGGAGCTGCACGTTAGAATACGCCCTGTATCTTGCCACTCAGAAATGGTAGGTAAATACAAATTAACTTTGCAATTTTGGGTTTAAAATGACCTAAATTTTGATATGCGCCTTGATTTTTTTCAAAATTTTATCATTGTACCAAACGTGATAGAGTATGGCCGAAAGAAAAATGAACCAAAAAATCGAATTCTGTATTAAAAATACCTCAGATTTCGACACGAGCCTTATTTTTTTCAGTTCTCAAAATTTCATCGTTGTACCGGTCTCTCTCGAAAGGTGCGTAGAAAGAATGGACCAAAAAAATCGAATTCTGCTTTGAAAATGACTCAAATTTCACTTTCCATAGAAAGTGATCTACTTTCTAAAAAGTTTGTATGAAAATGTGGGAACTTTTATCTAAGAAAAATGGTATTTGGACAACGGATTCGGGAATTTTTCTTTGAAGAAAATGGTAGGTATTCGGAAAGTGTTTGTTTGGGAAAGAACTATTATTGTGTGACATTTGGAAAAGCGGATTCGGGAAACTGCCCAGATTCCCTTTGAAAATTGTTGTCAGTGACGTACCGATAGGGGGGGAGGGGGGAGCTTCCCCCCTGAGGAAATTTTTTACTTGTGAATTGGGAAAATTGAGCATTTCAACTCATCAGTTGGGAAAATTGGACAGTTGGGATTAATTTTTTTGATGAAAAATAATAAATAAAATAGTTATTTCAAAAGTTGGAAATCAACAAAATTTTCACTTGTTCCAACTCAAAATTGGTAATTTTCCCAACTCGAAAATCGTAAATTTCCCAACTCAAAATTGGTAATTTTCCCAATTCAAAATTGGTAATTTTCACAACTTAAAATTGGTTATTTTTCCAACTCAAAATTGGTCGTTCTCCCAAGTGATGAGTAAAAATGTCAGTTGGGACGATTAGTATTTCTTTTTTTAATGAAAAATGAATAAATAAAATGGTTACCTATTTTAACAGTCGGAAATCAACAAAATTTTCACTTTTTAGTTGGGAAAATTAGTCATTTTTCCAACCTTTTCCAACTGAAAATTGATCATTTTCCCAGCGAAGAATTATTAAACCGTTGTAATAAATGCTTTTTTAGAAAAAAAATGATTAATTACCTTGCAATTTAAAAATTTTTACTCGTCAACCAAGAAAATTTTATAGTTGTACTTGTAATTTAAAAGAGATTTTTTCGCACTTTTCTTCAAAATTATTCCAATTAATTTCATTGTTCTTATTCTCCTTAAAACATATTTTTGATATTTGAAAATCCAATTTTTCAAAAGCTTCGGCCTCGCTACGCTCGGCCATGATATATTTCTGCTTTAATCATTTCAAAGTAGAAACAGTCGATTTTTCATTAAAGTTTATTTTTCCAAAACATTATTTTATTGCACATTCAATTTGAGGTTTTCTAAAATTTTCGCCCTCGCTTCGCTCGGGCCAAATCCATCTCCCTATTCTTTACATTGAAATTACAAAATTTTATTGATGTAAAATTATAATTTTTCTTCGAAACTCCACCCTTTCTTCGCTCAAGGCAAATAAACTATTTCGTATGTTTTTTCAATTACAATGACATTGCTTGTAGAAATAATAATTTGGAGCACCTAACCAATGAAAAATTTATTCAGATTTCTTATCTCAAAAAGGGTCTTATAGTAATGGGTTGTAAAAACTTCAAAAGTTCGCAAAAATGATGAAAACGAGTAAAAAAAATCAAAAAACCTCGCGACTTGGGGAAAAATCAGTACCTAGCTACCTACATGTAAATTTTAAGAAATTAGGAAAAGTTTGAAAAAAATTGGATTGGTTCGTAAATTTGAATCTTATCCCCCCCTCCGGAATTCTGATATCGGCTATATGTAATTGGGAATTTTGAGAATTTGAGTTGGGATTTTCACCTCTTCTTCCCCCCCCCATGGAAAATGCCTTCGGTACGTCACTGATTGTTGTGTTCTCTAAAGAATTCTTTACCTATGTAAAAAATATCATTCTTGAAGGGTGAAGAGGGGGGTAGTAGTTGAAAACTGGGCTCAAAAATTAATCTAACATGTGTGATTGAAAATTTTCAAAAATTATTTAGTATATATGTAGGTATTAAGTAAGTACCTTCACTACTCTCGTAGTTTCACTAAAAAAAAATTTGGCATCACAAACGTGTTTCTCCCTTCATTTGCGTACAAGCCGAAAAACGCGTTTCATTTCATTTTTCAGAATAAATAAAAATAAAAAATTAAATTAAAATATACCCATACCACGTCCCGACGAAAAAGTTCAAAGCAGCAACGAACGGTTCCACGTTCGGAATTAAAATAAAAATAGCGTCGCAATAAATTTATATTATTTACGATTTGAACGTAAACTGCACGATAAATTGGACATTTGAAACGCATTTGTAGATATTAAGCTGACCCGGTGACATGTGCTTGTAATGATGGGTCATAGATTACGCGTCCGCCAGGTCATTCGGGGGTAAACGATACCTATACGAATGGTAGCATTGGGCGAGGGCTGGCTGCAGGGTCGGGAGAAGGTTTTTTAGAGGGTAATCCATTATCAGGATAGCATGATAAGAGAGAATGGTTTAAACGTAACATGCGAACATAGGTAAGGTTATGTAACATGCGAATATACGTATTTCTAACGTAAGCCCTCAACCTTTGTCAATTTTCATCCAACGCGGCCCGAGCCCGGGTTAACGACTCAACTCTACACTGGCACTATTGGAAAAACACGCGGCGCAGTCGAATTCGATGATTGTTATTAATGACGATATCGCTATCGAATTTCGATACCTGTTCCTTCGTCTCCTATCCTGCTATAGTGGATACGATGTTCGGGATGGGGGAGGGGGGAGGAGTGCGAAAGTATACGTGTAAATATACGCAACCCTTCACCTTTGCCTCCTCTTCTTCTTCCTCAAAAAACACGCGCTCTCTGTATACATTGTATAGGTTTAGGTAGGCGCTATGCTATGTAAAATTTATACTTTAAACTTAATGGAAACGATTACGAGGCGTGAATTATGACCGGGGAACCGTTCGTCATTGGTAGATGAACACGCGCCGTGCCATGCTAACGCCACCGCGTCACCAATATTTCTAACTCCTTACAAAGGCGAATGTCAACCAAACAAATGACTACTCGTTAGCACTTGCGACTTTTTTACCGTGAAAAAATTCTCAGCAATTTGTCATCCTGTGCCCGGTAAAAATTACCTGGCTTGTATTCTTCTATTTTTGTCGCATCTCTCCTCGTCAGGTTTGTTAGACGATTAAGAAATTGTTAGGTAACTAATTAACCACAGAAAGAAGCATACTAGGTACGAGACTTTCAATAAGATTTCCTCTTTTTCGATACTCATTCAAGAGGTTGAATTATGGTTTTAACATAATTGACAATAATTCAAATATTTTAAATTTTTTTTGGAAATTCGTTCAAATGATATAGGTAGTAAATTGAAATTTTATGAAGACCTGAAGAATGTTCAAAATATTGGAAAAAAATCAATTCCCGATATAAAATCTAACGATAAACTCGTTTAAAGTAATATTAAAATAGCCGAGAATATCACAAAAAATTTTCAAACCCGAAAAAATTGCTTGAAATTGATGTTTTACAAACATGGCTATTTTTGAAAATAGCAAATAATGGGAAAAGAATTAATTTACGTCTGCAAACCTTGAAATACTCGTCGAAAAAGCAAAATGGACAATTTAAAAAAATGTATTAAATTGGGAAAGTGTCGGTTCTCCCAGATTATTCCCAGGATCCCAATCTATTCTCATCTCATTCTGAATTAATGAAAAATCACTGATTAAAAGTTGAAATTGCATTACAAGAAAAACTAAAGAAATCAACTCGTTTTAAATGAATTTTCACAGACTTCCTTTCAGAATTTTAAACGGTAGGTAATCACATTTTGAAAAGCACAAAGTTGAACTTTGGTGGTGGTGAAAGCTCAGCTTTCATGATAAGAACAGAAGATGAATTCTACCATTTAAAAATCTGAAAAAGTTACAGACCCTTTTTACCTTTTTTTCAACCAACAAATTTTCAAAATTGGATCTCTACCCTCTAGACCCCTGAGCAGAGATGCAAGGTATTTTATTCACGTATAATACATCTGTATAATACACGTATAATACTGTATTATACAAAAATAAAATACCGTATAATACCGTATTATACATATTTTATTAAATTTTGATTAAAACCACTTAAAAATCAGTGTGTGTTCAAAGAAATTTAAAAAAATTAAATATTTTATGTAAGTTTGAGGATTTTTTAATGATAATTTTATAATTTTCGGTATTTTACCCCATTTGTATGTGCTTATTTGCTCTGTGCATGCGCACAGTGGAAAAATAGGGTTGGAGTGGGAGTTTGAGTTAGAATAAATTACCATTAAAATACCGTATTATACGGTATTATATGTATAATACCGCCGTATAATACCAAAAAAATAAAATACCGTATTTTTACATCTCTGCCCAGGGGGGGGGGGCGTGGGTCCACAATTTTGGCCAAAATACAAAAAAATCAAAAAAGTAAAGTAACACATCAATTACTACTAATTAGAAAACACTGATTTCGAGTATGTACTCAGTTTTTTCATCCGACCTTTCTAATTTCCCTTATTAGCCATCCTTCGTCATCGTCGTAGTCACATTTCCTTGACAGGAGATTGCATGCATCTATATCTTCGCCTATATTTGGCGGCTCCTTGCACATTTGATGGTATCTCTCAGGGTCTTACAAGGTGGGTTTAGTGGTGAGTTTGTTGTTCTGACCACCTTCTCCCTCTCATTGTTTTCCCTTGTATTTTCCCCTATATAGCTAGCATGAAGATACCATTCTCTCGAATTTTGTGTGCTATGTTGTATTTCATTTTCCTGTTCTTGATATCTTCTAGAAGGACTTTCCATTCTTCTCCTATTCTTGCTAAAACTATCTAGTTGGTTACATAGTCTTTCCATGAGATTTTTAGTAGTCTTCGATAACACCACATTTCAAAGGTGGATAACTTCTTTTCGCATTCTGCACTCATGGTCCAGGTTTTACAAGAATATTTCAGGATTGTCCATACATAGCATCGCATTATCCTTTTTCGAAGGTCCAAATCCATGCTTCAATTTCCAAGCACTTTAGTGGAGTCGAATTATGTTTTGAGGTCAAACTAATTGCTACAAAACACTTCTATAAAAGTAATTCTACAGAAAATTTACGCCTCTATTATAAAATTCAATCTGTCCCTGGACTAATGGGATCAGATGATAGAGGTGAGATGGGGGGGGGGGGGGGGGGGGGGCCGGTACATCAAGGGTAGTTCAGATTGTATGCATAAGTGTAATACACCCACATATATCATCAAACGGTATTAAAATAGTCGCAGAACCCCAAATGCATGTATTCTTCATGTAGCTTTTACGAGGTTTCATCTTTACAGCCACTTAACTCCACTCCCATGTGACTTATCAAGAAAACACATATGACCATTTTTATAGGAAATTTTCTGTAGAATAACTTTTATAGAAGTAGTTTTCCCCACAAAGTTGAACGCGGAAAGGCCAGAAGCAAAAATCTGATTGGGGGGGGCAGACCCCTCAAAAAAAGTGACTTTAGGGAGGTGGCACGGAGAGGCTTTTGGTTATAGTGATAGAGTAGACCCTCTCCTACAAAATAAATCAAAAAAAATGTTTTGTAGCAATTAGTTTGAGGTCAAGGCATTTTTGGTCCTATTTCCACTCCACTACTTTCTTGAGGTTGTTGAACACACTTTTTGCCATGCCAATCCGTGCTTAGAAGGGTCAAAATTCAAAAAAAATGAAAAATAACGTGTGACCAGTCGTTTGTTAGGTTTTTGAGGGCGCTGAGTTCGAAAATTTGCTTATTTTTTGTATTTGACCCTTTATTGCCCCCTCTAGCCCCCCTCCCCCCCATTTTGGGAAAAACTATGTTGAGAAACGAAAATATCGTGTGGCATATTGATTCCAACTAATTTGAGGGCGTAGAATTCGAATATCGACTTATTTTTGATTCGACCCCCCAACCAGGGTTGGTAATCCGTATTAAAAAATGCGGCTGGCTGACTTAGGCTTACGAAAAAAAATAATACGGCTTCGGCTTTCAGCTTTCAGCTTTCAAAAAAAAATACAGCTTCGGTTTTGGCTGTCAGCTTTCGGCTTTCGGCTTACGGCTTTTGGTTTTTCGCTTCAATTTTCAAATATTTTGCTAAAAATTGATTTTTTTTCAAAACTTTTATTATTTTGCTAAAAATTGATTTCTTTTTTTTTCAAATTTTCATCAATGCAGTAAATTTTCCCAACCTGAATTTTGTCAAATTTTAAAAATTTTGATATGAATTTCACTTTTACAGAAACAGAAACACAGAATTGAGAAAAAAATTAAGCCGAAAAAATAGAGCTTTCGGCTGGCTTTAGCTTTTCAAATATTATAGCTTAAGCTTTCGGCTGGCTTTTCAAAACAAAGATTTTACGGCTTTCTTTCGGCTTTCGGCTGGCTTAACAACCCTGCCCCCAACCATGCTCCAACTGACCCCTTCCACCAGTTTTTGGTGATCAATACGAAATTTAATATTTCAAAAAATTACAGGGAGTGGATCATTAGTTTTGGTTTGTTTTAGTATGGAATAGCTCTGTTGAAAATTTGCAGATGATGAATTTGAAGATTTTTCTACTTTCACTAAATTTAAATTTCTCACAAAAACACCTCAAAATCGAGCCAACATTTTTTTTCGATCACACGAAATAATTTTCGATATTTTTCCAAATAAAATTCATCCAAATAACTATGAACCTACAAAAATTGACCAACATTTTAAAATCAATTTCACGCGTCAAACTGGCCCAAAATATTAATAACACCACCTTTTATCGAAGCAATTTGCCATAGTCCGATTTCAATCCACTTCCACCGAAGTACACGCAAACCAAATAAACCCTGCGAAGAAAAATAAGAGAAAAATCGACCAAAAAAATCCATCACATTAGTATACGGACCGTACGTACGATATGTAAACGTTTAGATACTGGCGAGGTGAAATTTCGGGTAATTTATCAAAAAGACATAGTCAGCGACGGCACAGCACGAATAAGCAACCAGCGATCCGAGTAGGTGTAAGTGTAGCACTGGCTGGAGCCAAGTTTAGATTTAGAAAATTCAGAAAAGCCTAAGGTTATTTGATTACATTACAAGATTACATATTGGTTGGCGGTACGGTTCAGCGGCCATACGTAGGGAATAAAAACATAATAACAATTCGTCCCTATAAAGGCAGGGCCTTTTATCAATAGAATTTATTTGTCTAGTCTCTATTAAACAAATCGATTCGTCGATGCCTCAACTTCATAAAATTACCAATATGTCTCAATTACGTGGTCGACCTACTGTTACCATTTTCGACGATCGGGGTACCGTTTCGCGTGTATGTGTGCGTCTGTCGTGTTTGTACATCGTGTACGCGGGGGTAGTCGGCAGCATTGTGTGCGTGTAACTCGATTTAAGGGATGGAGACCTCCGGGTCAGCGTTATTCGCTAACTGCAATACTACTCGCGGTACATTAGGCCATATGCCGTTTTCCATCCACAATTCGACGTCTGTGTATCTAACTATCTATATAATACTCGCCTCGCCGCCTTAAGAGGTGGTATCGGTGCGGGTGCGTTGTACCTACGATATATATTTGTTATCGTGTCCTCGTACAGTGTTTTATTGTCCTCTATTGTGTTTACATTACGCATTTTCGCGACTTGTTGTTTGCTCCGCAGTCCACAATCGGTAGTTCGTCGTCGGCGACTCGGATGGCGAAATCGTCTTGCGGGTCCATTTGAAAAATCGTTCATTAATGCCCGAAACTATAAATCTTGATTCTTGCCCCATTCTAGGAGCGCTGCGCCGGTAGAAGAATAAACATCGAATGTAATTCGCACCGCGTTTATTTCATTCCGTTTCGTTAATTTCCCCAACACCTTTTCAGCGTTAATGGCCTTCGATAATTAGTTTATTGGACGCGGCGCAGCGCGAAATCACCGCACATCTTGCCATTCGCATCCGTCGCGACTCGCTGGAGAAGAGAGACGCAGGTGTCGTATAACTCTTAGCTCTGTACATAAGGGCGTTTCAGCACGCAAAAGCGAAACCGAATAAAGCCACCCTTTAACCGGCGATGTTTCAAGAAAACGATAATTTCGTTTGCCCTCGGACGTTTCGCGATCTCCGTCCGGCATCCGGAGTCCACAAAGAGTTGTCGTGAATAGAGCCCAAACGACCTAATATAATAAACCGCTCATTTGCGCTCTAAATGGACGCATTTAACGGTAATTTCCAATTGTACAGACGGGTAACACTGGGCCGCAGACTAAATCGTCGAGTGAAATTTCATGCAAATACACCCTCGCCATTTTTCCACCTCTCCCCTCGCACCGGCCTCGTCGACCCACCGGCGAATCTTCATTTTCGCTAATAATCGTGTAACAACAACAATAATAATAATCAAAACTTTTATCAGCGAAACCTCGCGCGCTTATAATTTCGTCTATATTTCTAATATACTGATGCTGCGGGTACATGGTGCTCCTGTGCTGTGCGTCACCCTCGGATCCTCTCTAGCCATCGTTCTGCGGTATACGATGACATCGCATCGCCGCTTCGCAAGACCGCTATTATATTTGCATTTTTAACCCGCCTACGTCCCTAATAGCTTTAATTTTTGCCGCGTATAAAATAGATTTCCACTAGACGATAAGTGAAAATGTCACTGCGAATGGAGATTTAGACGACCGAAAGGGTTTGCATTTGGTTGCGGTAGCAAACCCAGTCGATATTCGCCCAAGTTGAACAAAGTATTCGACATTGTAATGAATTTTGGAAGAAATGAGGGCTAAGGCGGATATCGTATACAGTCCAACTGGCGAAAGTGTTCATTGAGCATGCTTTTTTTGTAGGACAAAAAATCAGTTGGTTTAAAAGGTCACAAGACAATAATTTGAAAATAAGTAGTCAAAAATTGGCCGGTACTCAAAATTCTCTAACACAGGTGAAAAAAAATTTGTTCAACTTGCAAATTGACCAGACTTTAGGCTCAAAATTGCTCAGAAATGCTCAAACTACATTTTCACTAATACCTTTGGCTGCTTGTGAAATTTTAACCCATTTTGATAGGTTGCATTAAAAATACTCAAAAATCAAAATTCTCAAAAATTGCTCCAAAAAATTGGTCAACATTTTAAAGTTTTTGGTGAAATTTTACCCCGTGTTCATACGGCACGCGTTAATTTCTTTAAATTCTTGCAAATTGACCAGATTTTGGGCTCGAAATTGTTCAAAAATTCTCAAATTACATTTTCACCGATACCTTTGTGCTGCTTTAGGTCGAATGTCAATTAATTGAAAATACTCGAAAATTGCCAAGTGAATATCTGAAATCACCAACTCAAAAATAAAAATTGCCAATCATAACTGTTTTTTTTTTCGGTATCAGATCTACTTTTAGATTTCGGCGAGATGGCATTAAATTCTTTTACGACAAAATTCTCCTCAATTTTTTGTAGATAAAATTTTAAAAAAATAGTAAACAATGAAGTTTGCGTGAAAAAAAATCAAAAAATGATATAATTTTTGGAAGAATTTTCCAACAATACTGATTTACTAAAGAAAATGCAGGGTGTCCACTATATTTCAGAAATGATTTTCCCTGACTTTTCCAGGTTTTCCAGACTAATTTTTCGAATTTTTTCAGAATTTTTAAATATGATATTCGTAAACCAACCGGAGGTGGGGGGAGGGGGTAATTTTTCTTCGAATTTTGCATAAGAATGATACAAATTGCATGGAGTCGTAACGACTTTTTTTCAAAATCAAGATACCTTTTACGAGATTTTTAGATGCTCCTCCTCGGGCCAAAAAAAAGATACAAATTCAATTCTGAAAATTTCTGAACCCATCCAACTCCCCCTCACCATAAAAATTTGACAATTCGAATTTTTTTACCTACAGAAAAAAATTCAAATAAAAATAAGGAAATTCCAAAGCAAAATTGATTTTTGAGAAATGAAATAAATAATGCCAGGGTGTCTACCAAATCAAGCGAATGAAAATTCGGATTTTCTAGACTAAAAATTCAAGAATTTCTTCACCCCCCCCCCCCGAAAAAAGAGATAAATTTACATAATCCCCTGCAATTTTTTAGTTTGTACCAATAAATAAAAAAGTCAATGAGAAGGTGAAATATAAATGAAGACCTCAATTCTAAAAAGTGCTCAGTCCAAAAATGTTTTTTTTTTTAGGAAATCAAAAAAAAATATTCCCAGGCCCATAATTTTTTGAAAAAGCTGATGAATTATATATCTTGAACTGTAGTGCAATGGTTCCTCTAGGTAATCTTGTTTAAAAAACTCCCACCACTGCGACTCTGTCTGTGTGAGAGGCTGATGAAATTTAGACTAAGTACTTTTTGGAATAGTAACGATTTTTTTCGAATATTTATGGCGAAATCTCAGGCCTAAACATAACGTAGTGATATTATTCTTTCCTGGGCTAAGTACCTTTCGGAACAGTACTGATTTTTTTTTGAAATTTTTGGGGTGAAATCTCGGACCCACATAAATGTAAAGAAATTATTATTAATTATTCTTTTCTTTTTGATCATTCAGCAAAAATTCTAATTTGAAACGAAAAAAAGCTGAAATTTGGTATATCCCCTAATTTTGACCTGTCGAATCGATTGGAATAGGTTTCGGGACGTTTCAGAGCCTCCAGAAGATTTTGGTGTTTTTCAACGCTTTAAAAAAGCCTATAAAAATTCATTAAAAAGTAAGTTTCCAAAAACTCAAGATTTTACATAAATTCTGTAGAAAGGATGTAAATTACCCCAAGCGTAGCGAGGTAAATTTTTTTTGAATAATTATTCATAATTTAATGGACGAAGAATTTTATTGTACATTACGATCAACAAAAAATGATGGAAAAAAATCAGATAAAAGATGTAATAATTTAGCCCGACCCACCCGAGCAGAGCGAGGGCAAAATTTTTTGAAAAATTTATAGGTAATAAAATAAACAAAAAAACACTTTTCTAAATGATGTATCTTGGGATTTTCGAAAAATTCCAGAGAAAATTTCAAAATTTCCTGACTTTTTCAGACCACCGAAATTCCCTGAGTTTTCCCAGTTGTCCCGGTTTTTCAGAAAATGGACACCCTGAAAGGTGACCAAAAAACCACTCGATCGAAGAGAAAGCAAAAATCTTTTTGAAAAAATTAGGTACCTATGTGAAAAGTAAACTTTTTCAACATTTCACAAGCAATTTTCGGTCAATTGGGAACACAAACCTTCCCTTTTCAGAATGTCTAACAAAAGTTGAGCAAAAAGCTTAACTTAGCTTGACCTTTTGGAATGACTTTTTGCATGGCTTTATTCTATTACATAATATTCACAGTACATTCTTTTTAGGGCGCTTGATCCATGGTTTCATGTAATTATTACATGATTTTCATACAATGCACTACTTAAAAATGATAAACATTAGGTACAGTTATGGATTATATCCCAAATTTAACGGGAATTTCGGATAGTAGGTCCTTTCCTTTGAGTTAATCTCTCTCCGATAATTTGTTCAGTGCATTCAACTTATTCAAAAAGGCAGAATTTCACTAAATTTAACCGATTCAGATTTATAAATATTATGAATGACTGAGACATCTCCATTGGTATCATCTTCAGCAATAATAATTCGTCATTATATACTACAAGTGGCATGGGAAAAAATACCTCGAGAAAAACACACACGCCAGTCCAATTACGCACATCTCGACAAATAATGAAATTAGCAACGAGAAAAAAAACTCAATCCAGCCTCCACTGACCAGAAAACATTTATCAAAGGAAATTCGAGTGGAAAATTGAAATAATTAAGCGTTCCGATAATGGGAATAATGGAATAGGATTTTCGAGTGCGAAAGAGAGACACGAACGTCCGCATACAATGATACGGATTAAGGAATATTCCGAACGATTAACTGCACTCAACACCGGCTCTACAGCATTTGAAAACTTGTTGAAAGATTGATAGGGTAGTTTTTGCGTTAAGGATCGCTTTTCTATTGCGTAAATTAAAACGGTTCGACGAGACCGTAAGTGCATAGTTTTTGCTGCAGTCTACCTCGAAATCGAAACGCTTTCGCGTATACGTATAAAATAGCCCGACCATCATTAAACGGAGACCGAACTGACTTTACAATCGTTATCGAGGCACGTGCTGATTATCTCGCAAATTTTATACATTTGTACGACGATATACCCGAACCCATGTACTCTCGTACACCATATACGTATTCGCTCGGTCCTCGTTCCCTCGGAATCGCAGTTGTCCTGCAGCTGGTGATTTCATTCTCGCGCCTACACACCACCACCGCCTCTGCCATCCAATCGTACAACACGTACCTAGTACTAAGCTTCTAACTTCATTACTGCGAATAAATTTCACCAGATTTGCGGCCTTTTTCAACGTTTTCTAGCTCACCCTTATACATATCGTATATGTACGTTACGTACGTATACGTTCGCATATTTACATTTCTTATTCGATCGAACGACGTCATCGAATATTACTCTATTATACTCGTACATAAGTATACAGTGATCCGCACATTGGTTCGAATTCACTTATTCCGCGAACTAAGTATACGTGTTTATTTAAGACACGCGCGTCGCGTCGTCGCTCCGCTACATCTTATCGAGCTTTTTTCATCGCTATAAATCATTTAAGTACGATTTTCATAATGAATTAAAAAGTACAAAAGGGGTAATTTCAAATACGTACGTAAGCGACTAAGTATTTAGACTTGTCGTCCGTCCAACTTGGGACAAGTAGGTATCAAGAATATTCGGTGATGATCTATTATGGATGGATTATGATGCCAGTAGGCGTACATTTCAAGAGAAGCTTCAACATGAGCAAAAAAAGGAAATCTGGTATGATCATGAGATAGGGACAAGCGATAAGTGGCTATGAACATTGATGCAGAATAATAAACGACTCAACCACGAAGTTTCTGATTTATATAAAAATTGGATACCACGAAAGAGCAATTTCCCTGATTCAAAAAGGCAGTTATTCATTAAATTTGGCCGATTCGGATTTAAAGATGTCGAGGTTAAAAAACCGATTGGGACCTACTCTCATCCTGAATCAGTAAAAAGTCACTGATAAACAGTCAGAATTGAAGCACAGGAAAAAATCAGCGAAATTCACTCATTTTTCAAAGACTTTCACTGATTTTTCTTCCAATTTTTTAAATTTCACTGGCTTTTCAGTGAATTTTCACTGATTTTCCAGTGATTTTTCTCACTGATTTGTGTTCAGTAAATTTTTTTTACTGATTTTCTCCTGTGCTGAAATTCTGACTGTTCCTCAGTGATTTTCGATAATTTTCACTGATTTAAAAATCAGAGAATAGTGTCCTTAAAACGCTCCATTTGGACATAGTGTCCCAAAAGAAATCCAATTCGGAAATTTAGGCACAATGTCCCGAAAAACAGAAAAAAAAACAATTTACTGGTAGTAATCGAAAAACCATCAATTTATATGTACATGAAGAACAGCGATCCATGACTTTTAATTTGGAATTATTATCCAAAACAATAATTCAAACGCAGTCCTGGAAAACCTATTTTTTTCTCAATCTGCGATATAAGGACCGAAAAACCTTCAATTTGGATATAATTTTCCCCAAACCCCCAAGTTAAGAATGTAGATATTGTGGCTCGTGACTAAAAGATCCCTCGATTCGAATACAATATCCCAAACTCTTCAATTCGGACATGGTGTCCCAAAAAAATCCAATTTGATAATTCGAACGTAACATCTTTTTAAAAAATTCTGAAATGTTTAAAAGCCTAACAAAAAGTGATGATATCGATTTTCAGATTTTTTAAAATTCTAATAATGTGCTATTTTGTCATGTCAGTGGTAACTAAGATTTATCTCCCATTTGTTCTCCAAATATCAATGAATGTTGTTTTTTTTAGGGAAAACTTCCATTTTAATAATAAATTTTTCCTGTATTTGAGTATTATAGAACAGGAACAGATCGAAGGGGAGCTTCCCTCTCCAGTTGAGGACCGTTTTTCCAAATCGTGATAACTTCATTTTTGGCGTTTTTGACTTTTTGACGGATTTGGGTACTTGAAGTGGTCCGCCACCAAATGGCGTTGGTAGAATTTAGCTAACAATATTACCTTCCACGTTCTGTGACAAAAACCGTTTTGAGTGTTGTAAATCGCTTTTCCAAACCGTGATAACTTCAGTATTATTTACACATAAAAACGAAGAATACTACAAAAAAACTTTGAAGCTTTTTAATTTTTTAGAAACGTGAAAGCTCAAACATTAAAATCATTTTTAGGAAGAGGTTTCAACCGTTTTCCGAGATTTTTTCAACATTTGAAAGGTGAAAGAATACTCTATAAAATGAGCCGAACAATTTTTCCGACAGACTATTATGGTATCGCTCAGAGTGCCACTTGAATATTTTAAAAAAATTAAAAAATTCCAACAAAATTAATTTTTTGAGTATAATAAGGAAGTGTTGAGTGATAACATTTTTTTAATGGTTGTAATGTGTTTATGTAGTGTATGTGCAACAAAGGCAGAAAAAATTTATTTTTTTCAGATATTTATATGGCTCTGAGAGAGCAATAAGTGAAAATCGTTTTTCCAAACCGTGATAACTTCAACTTTTTTCATTTTCGTTCCATTCCTGCAGCGCCAGCGCCAGAGATGAATATTTCGGTATGCTACTTGTTCGACATATTTTGTAATGATAGCTGCAATATATTTACTTTTGTGACAAATTTCAAAAAACAAAACTTTCTCCGTGATACAGTTTTTTTTGATTTACTCGAAATGACTTTTTTGAAGTGATCACGGTTTGGAAAAACGGTCCTCAGTTGTTTGGAAAGCATAGCTTCGAATTTGTAGCGGCACCTTCGTCAAGATATTTCCACATCCATCCTCCTCTTCCCACCTCTCGCAGAAACAGAAATTAAATTGATGTTTCATAGACTTTCTCTAATTCTTAAAAAACCCATCAGCAGAAAAATCAAAATTGATATACGTATTATATTTTTTTATACTTCAGGTGGTGAGTTGGAGAAAAAGAATTTTCAATAGGAAATGCCAGATAGTCAGGTCTCAATTGTACATCCGCGCGGGATACCTGTTAAAATTGATTTCATGATTGACGCTCATTCTAAACACCAAAACAAATAAATTTCGCTTAGATGTCTATTTTTCCTCTCCGACCCTTTTCCTAGGGACCATCCCCAACATTTCAAATGTGTGGTCCGCCTAATCTATGAGTCGTAACAAAAAAATGTTGAAATAAAATTTGTTCCTCAACACCTAATGTACATTTTCATTCCTCATCAAAATCCATTTTGGAACAATTCTTGCCGCCCAAATTTGGAAATGAAACGTTTTTTGAGAAAACTTCAGAATCACGTTTTCTTCATTTTTAACGAAAAGTTTTGGAGATACGGAAAAATTTGTAACTACCAAAAAATTTCCTTTCCAATGAGCTGTTTCACGACCATTTTCCTAAACTTTTTCTGACAGAGTGGACCTCTCCCCCTCCCCCTTATCTCAAAAGTTGGACCCACCAAAAAAAATTGCTTCGAAATGAATTCAGGTACCAAGTAAAATTGTACACCACATAATTATGGAAGAACAAAAATCGTTCAAGTTTTTTTTTTCAAGTGTCCAAGTTTTGAGATAAGGGAGAGGGGGAGAGGTCCACTCTGTCAGAAAAAGTTGAGGAAAATGGGCGTGAAACAGTTTACTGGAAAGGAAATTCAATTCTAAATACTTTTAGTGGTTACAAATTTTTCCGTATCTCCGAAACCCAGAGAATGGACACGATGCCCTTTTTCTAAAAAAATCTAAAAATTTTTAAAAATTGCAATCGTGATCGCTACTAAGTTTTCCAGAAGAACACATTTTTTCGGCTTGAAAATATTCAATTGTCTGGAATAAAAAGGAAGAAGTCAGGAATGGAAAACTTTTTTAGAAAAAGTGTTCAAAAAGTTTAAATTTCTTTAATTTTTTGTTTTGTACAAAGCGAAAAAAAAATTCAAGTAATTTGGAAAAATTTGCGTCTTTTAATAAATTTTAGACCAATTTTGCAACTTTTTCGCGACTTTCGCGACCTGTAGACACCTTGTATTATTAGAGATAAAAATAAGTAGAATGAAGATAATTTTCAGAGCACAAAAAAGCATTTAGCCTAAAAATATGTTCGCAACAGTCTCACGCATTTTTAGACTAAAAATTTCATAATGATCCATAAAATCACTTTCAATTCCCACCCCTCATCTTCCTACTTCCTAAGCAACAACAATATTATCAAATTCTGTGCTAAACTCCTCGTTTTTTCGATAATCTTCCTCACATTCGTCCCTCAATCTACACTTCTCACTTAATGGATACAATCACACGGATATTTTTTTCGTATTATTGCCAATTATGCGCCATATTTAACGTGAAATTTCATTGTACAATTCAACTCCATCCCTTTTTGCTGCCTTTCCGTTGTCTTCATGCATCCACCACCGGCGAAGGGTGGTTAGCAATATGTAGTTACCTACGTAATACATTTTCAAGTCGGACGACAACAGTGAAAAAAAAAACCTACAAAAAACACAAAACACAATTCGCTTTAAATTAAAACGAGCCAGGGCCGAGTTTAAAAATGTAAAAATTACATTCGCGTTAACATTTACCATATGACAAATGTACGCGACGGCGGTTTTTTTTATTTATTTTTCGCCGTAAAATTTACAACATAATAACGCGCCTCTGTAAAAACGAACACGTTACATAACACAAAAACGAATTAAAGTACCCTTCAAAGCAATTTGATTTTATAGTGGAAAATTGCAAATTACAGTTTGTTTATTTACGAAAAGCGTCGCGGAATTGCCCTTATATTGTGTCAAAATAATACAAATGGTTTTGTCGAGTGATAAAGGGATAAAAACAAGAGCGGATGGCAGGTACTACTATACATATAGGCCTAGCAGATAGAGTTAGCGGCGGTTATTTACTGACAGGTATCTCGATGTATTACACTGTCATCGCTTCAAAATACCAAGTGATTCTCAAATTGTCGCATAAGCTGCATATTTAAACCGGCACGTTTACATTTTTGCCAATAAATATTCGAAGCTTTGTAGCCTTTTTTTTGCCTCTTTCTTTTTTTTTCGTTTCGAGACGATCTTTGCGGCGATTTATGTCGCGATGTCAATGTTCGTAACGTATTCGAGTTAATTTTTTCGTCGTTTTACGAATTTTCAAAAAGTCGAAGGGATTTCTTATTCGGGGTTGAGAAACGGAATGGAAAAAATGCCCAAGGCTGCGCATCTGTTTCAATTCGAACGATGTTATCAAAAATTTATGAAAATTGATTTCAAAAATGATTATCATCATTTTCATTCAATTATTTTGATGAAATTATCATAAATTTAGACCTCAGTTCATAATATTTCAAAGAATAATTCAGCTATAACGATCCCAAGAGGGTGTTTTTCCCACATCCATGGCAATATTTACTTTTTTAATACTCGCAAGTAAAATTCGAAATTAAAAAAAAAAAGAAACCAAACTAATACCAAATTATACAATTTGAAGAAAAATTGAGCAAAATTTCTCGAAAATTTCTCCGCTTATCGTAATATATGCGGAAAAATTTTCACCAGACGAGATCCCTACCGCGTTAAATTTTCATCTCGATATCATTCGATATCGACAACCATAATTTATGGGCTCCAAAAAAAATGCTAATATGATCGAAGAGTACATTTAATTTCGGTAAAAGTACCCGACAACGTTCTACAGGTTGAATGAAATGTTGAGAACCACGTTTTAAATTTTGCCAATTCAATCACTATATACACGCGCGTTGATATGAAAGTGCGAAGCCACGAGCGAGGAAGAGAGTAAGAGAAGAGAGACAGAGAGCCCCGAAAAAAAGAGTTACACAACGGAAGAGTATTACGCATTCATAGTGAAAGCAAGCATTCCACGTTGGGGATGCGAACACGACTTCAAAAGAACGACCGAATCCATTTTTTATCAGTTTCAAAATAGAATATTCTCACAACTCGCAGCTTCGCGTTCGAGTGATGATAGGAGCGAATTTACGTTTTAACGTTTGCTTGCTTCTTTTTGCTTCTCTGTGTATCTCTGTCTCTACTTTCCCTTCCTTTTTTTTGCTAGTTTTATTATTTATTTTATTTATTTAGTATTTTTTTTCTGTTGTTAAAAAGTTGCGTTGAAAAGTTTCTTTGAAATAACGAACAAAAAAAGTGAGAATATTTTTCACAATTTTTTTCACCTTTTTTTATCGAGTTAAAATGATAACGAAGTCTAAGACTGTTTTTTAATACGAACGAGCGTGTTTTTCTTCTTCTTTTCCTTCATGTAGCGTTGTGAAAAGTTTGATTGGGAAGGGTGAAAAATACGAGGGAAATGATTCCGGGGAGAAGAGGAAACTGCGACAAAAATTTCAGCAAAATTATTTGAATAAATCATCAAATTAGAAACAATGACTTTGAGGGCTGTAAAAAATACTCGAGAACAATAAAACAATATTTTTCAAAAAAATTGGATTCAAATGGACTCAATTTATTTATTGGTTGTCTAGTTTTTAATTTATTCAGTGATGGAAAACTGGAACTGGAACTAGAACTGGAAATTGAAAAAAACTGGAACTGAAAATGAAAAACTGGAACCAGAACTAAAATGAATTTCAGTTTTATACCAGTTCCAACAGTTGCATTTTTTATATTTAAAATATGACTTGAAAAAGTCAAAATTTTCATGTTGAAATTTACCAACCACATTCAATTTAAAATTTTTTACTAAAAACTCCCAAACCTTGAAAATTTACGTCGAAAAATGAATAAAGAAGAATTGTGTTTAAACTCAAAAATTTCATTCAATCAAAGAGGTCCATTCAAATTCAGGGTGTCTAACAAAATTTGTGAAGCAAAAAGCTTGACTTACGAGGGACCGGTCAGATATGTAAGTCGCCAATCTGCTGGGATGGTTGCCTAAGTTGAAGTACCTCAGGCGCCTACCTGCATGCAACATAAATTTCATCTGACACGGGCCTGGTTTATTTGTGACAGTGTTGCCAACATGAAAAATTCGTAGTCGTAAAAAACAAAAATTTCACAATTTAAAAAAAATAAGGCGGGGGTTGGGTAGAGGTCCATAAAGTAAGTAAAAATTGTTATATGCATAAGTTGCCTAACTCGCGATTTGAAGGGGCAATAATCCAAAAATGATCAAAATTAGTTTCTTGATCAATGATTCAAATTTGTAATAATGAAAAGAACAAAAATTTTACAATTTTGAAAAAATAAGATGGGGGTTGGGTAGAGGTCCATAAAGTAAGTAAAAATTGTTATATGCATGAGTTGCCTAACTCACGATTTGAAGGGGCAATAATCCAAAAATGATCAAAATTCGTTTCTTGATCAATGATTCAAATTTGTAATAATGAAAAGAACAAAAATTTTACAATTTTGAAAAAATAAGGTGGGGGTTGGGTAGAGGTGGATAAGGTAATTAAAAATTGAATTGCATAACTCAAGATTTGAAGGAGAAATAATCCGAAAATAATTAAAATTTGTTGGTGTTTTTGAAAAAATTTCGTTTCTTGAGAATTAAAGGATCTGTGTAGATTATTTTCTTGTAGGTAAGTGCAAAATGCAAAAAAAAAAAACCAACATGCTTATCTATTCAAAAAATCCAGAACATGCATGTTTTAAACGATGACGGTATGAAGGCGAATAATTTTGGTAGGTAGGTAGGTAGATATGTATCAATGATTGAAAATGCTAGGAAATTTATTTATTATCCCAATACCCCTGCTAATTTTTCAAATTTGATCATTCGATACAATGGATCCTCTTCGTGTAATAGAACAAGTAAAACATCACATCGAAAAAATAATGAAGGAATACCTAACATCACGCGAAGAGAAAAGCAGTTGGCCTCTAGACTTTATGAAATTATGAATAATACCACAATTCTCGAAGAAAATGAAGAGGAAATCTTGGACTTCGATGAACATAAGGATGAATTTTCATATCACGTTCAAGATTTAGCAATCAACGATGAATCGAGTTCCAGCAGATCGACTACCACTCGAAGAAAATTCACCTATGAGCAAATTAAAAGAGTTATCGATTTTCGCGAAACTTATCTCCAGAAGCATAAAAAATACCCAACCTTTAAAACAGTGCAAAGTAAGTATCCGTGGGTGCGGCAAGAAAATTATATAAAAAGATTCTATGAGTATTACGAACGTGAGGGTACAAATGGAGATAAGTTTAAAAAAATTACGGGATACGTTTTCGAACAATTCGTTGAAGCGAGGCAGAATGGGCTTGCAATACATGATAGGCACCTTCGAATGTGGGCTCTACAGAGAGCTGATTTATTGCAACTCCCGCGATCTGTATTTAAGGCGTCGCCGTCGTGGATCTCGAGGTTCAAAGTCTCGAACAAAATTTCTTCTCGCAAAGTTACACGATTCGTCACGAAGAAGAATTTGCAAGAAGTAAATTTATTACAAAATGAAATCGACAATCTGTATACCGAAGTTCACGACGATGTTCTACCAAATTATCAACCACACGAAATTTTTAATATAGACGAAGGCGGTATTAATTACGAAACTCATACTGCGAGAACATTATCACATGTTGGTGAAAAAGATACCGAAGTAATGATAGGTAGCAAAAATTCGACAACGCACAGCTATACGATCGTGCCAATGCTTTCAATGACGGGAAAATTGGCATCGCCCTTGTGTCTTTGTTTAAAAGAAGCCAGCGGAGCTTTTGGGCCGAGAGTCGCACAAGGCCTATCTCGTCCAAGAAACATCCGGCTTATGGCTTCGAAATCGGGAAAATTAGATAAGCCGAAGTTCGAAATGGTTCTGCAAGAGGTACTGTTACCCAATATAAACACGAGGTGCTGCCTATTTGTTGATCAATGGACTGGTCACAAAGATATGTCGATATACGAACGCAAGTTACCTGGTATGCTTCATCATTACTACAAAGTTGGTAGGTAAATGTGGGTATAAATATCTGAAATTTTTTTTTTCAGGAAAACAAGTTAAAGTTCTACTCCTTCCGGAAGGAAGCACCTCTCTTGTACAACCTCTCGACGTCGGTTTTTTCAGGCACTATAAAGATGTGATCAAACAGTTTACGGAAATCGTCTTTCTTCAAAACATTACCGAATTGAATTTGAGTAATCGAAATGTTGTCATCAATTTGAATAGTGCCGTGCACAATCAACTTTCTTCTTCGAAATTCGCGCCGTTGTTTCAGTCAGCATGGGATCGTGCAGGGTTATCTGGGTCTGCAGAAACCGATGAAGTTTATCCAAGCTTAAAAGATATTTGCTTCTCCTTCGAAGAGACCAACTGCTCGATTCCGAACTGCACCCGTTATCCTTTTATAAAATGTGCATGGGAGGAGTGCGGAAACATTTTATGCGCGGTGCACTTCGTGGATATTGATAATCATTTACATATCGAATCATAAATAAATGTTTTTTTATGCAAAAAATTGCACATCTGAATTTATTACTCGAAATGGGAAATGGGAGTCTTTTTGTGTTTTAAATGTGGTATGTAATGTAATTAGCACATGTGGAAATAATAATACGCCCTACGTCTTCAACTCTCAAGATATACAATTTTTGCAAAGCACCATTTTTTGTTCATCTTGATGATATTAATAAGAATCATTGATCAAAAAATGAATTTTGATCATTTTTTGAATTACTGCCCCTTCAAATCGCGAGTTAGGCAACTTATGCATATAACACTTTTTACTTACTTTATCGATCTCTACCCAACCCCCACCTTACTTTTTTTTAATTGTGAAATTTTTGTTTTTTATGACTACGAATTTTTCATGTTGGCAACACTGCCACTAAAAAACCAGGCCCGTGTCAGATGAAATTTATGTTGCATGTAGGTAGGCGCCTGAGGTACTTCAACATAGGCAACCATTCGAGCAAATTGGCGACTTACATATCTGACTGGTCCCTCGTTAGTTTGACCTTTTGGAATGACTTTTTGCATGAATTTCTTGAGGGCCACCTCACGAAACTCGGGCAAAAATCTCAGGGGGAGGGAGGGGGGTAAAAATGAAAAATTTGCTGACCAGTCATATTGAAACTAAAAAAACAAAAATTCTTGGTTTTTAGCTGCTACTTTTATGATTTTGAAAAAAATAATGAATTCCTTAACAACCTCCCCCCCCCCTGTAAGAAAATTGAAAATTTCATTTGAGATCGTCTTCAAGTCTTCCGATAAAATTAGAAGAATACATTTTTTTTCGTTTCAAAATATTTAATTGTCTGAGATGAAAAAGAAGAGATCATATCATAATTTTTAGGAAGAATTGTGTAAAATTACTCAGCCCGAGCAAAGCGAGGGCGAAATTTTTTGAAAAAAGAGCACCCAAAATCTGAAATTCTGTTATTAAAATTCCTGCTTTTCTTCGTGTTATGTTTTGACTTCCAAAAAAACTATATCTATGGGCTCATCACCATCGAAACATTTTTGAAAATTGCCATCGAGCTCGTTACCGAGTTTTTTTATAAATGAAAAAGACAATTTTTTTCATTTGAAAATATCAATTGTTTGGGCTGGAAAAGAAGAAGGTTCATACTATTATTTTGAAAATAAATTGTGTAAATATATTAAGCCCGAGCGAAGCGAGAGCGAAAACTTTTGAAGAAAAAGGCATTAAAAAACTAAAAAAATTTCACTGTTTTAATCAATGTTTTAGCATCGAAAAGGGGGTGAAATGTTTAAGGGATAAGATTAGAAAAATTGGCTATTTAAAAAAAAAATAGAGCCCCAAAACGAATATTAACTGAAAATTTTGTATTTTTTTCACTTGAAAAAAAAAATTATCAAGGGCAATAAACGGAAGTTTTTTTTGATTTTTGAAAAAAAGCTTGACCTTTTGAGTAAATTAGGGTAAATTGGTCAAAAAACTTGATTTTTCAGTACCGCACGACTTTTTTGAAAAAATCTTGACTTATCAGGACCGTTAGACACCCTGAAATTTTTTGTTGAACAATTCAGGAAAGAGTCACAACATTTTTGAAAAATATTACTAGTGACTTTCTTTCTAGAATTATTTTGTTTTGAGTTTGAAAAGAGAAAAAATTGTACTTCAAATCGAAAAGGAAAAACAACAAAGTTCAAATTTAGAAGAAAATGTTGCATTTTTTTGTCCTTCAAAATTTAAAAAAATGAAATTTTGGAACTGGTATTTGAAACTGGAACTAAAAAATTTTAAGAACTGATATTGGAACTGGCACTGGAACTAAAAAATTTTGAGAACTGAAACTGAAACTGGAACTGGAACTGGAACTGAAACTAGAACTAGAATCATGTCAGTTTTCCATCACTGAATTTATCTATTTGAGTTGGGAAAAATCGTAGTTCTTTGAGTCGAACAAATCAGAAAAAAATTCCATTTCAGTCGAGAATTTTCACCCCCCCCTCCCCCCAATAATCCAATTCAATTTTATTCCTGATAACAAATTTGTATGCTTCCAACGTCACTCCTGACAAATGAAGCTTTTAAAAGGCCATTCCTTTTAGGGCTGAAAAACAATCATACCAGTTAAATATTTCCCAAACCCTTTGAAATCACTCAACGCCACCTGGACTAAAAAATTGAAATAAATTCACGCCGTTAAAATATTCCAAATCCAAAAGACGTTTTATAGGTACATTCGAAGAAAACGATCTTAGCTGTTAAAATTACACGTCGAAAAGGCAGCGTAACCGGCGGGACGGGGCTAAAATGCGTATGCAAATAGAACTCGAAGAGTCGAGACGGAATGGCAGTTAGTGCCGCATAATTCTTCACGGGGGTAGAACGGAATTCGCTCCGTTTAAAAAGGCCCTTATCTCTTTGCTATGCTGTTGAATTAATTGCGGCATCCAGTTGCCTCCGTCGTAAGTAACGTCGTTTCTACTTACCCCCTCGGTCCTGGCGCGATCCGTTATCGGGACGTAGCGACGCTCCAATTAGGCAATTAATTTATCTACTATTTTATTCGGCTGAGGTAGAGAATTCGCCTTCGGACGGGCACGGCGTTCGGGGCGCAGTTTAATTTATCGCTTGTTTTCGTCTCCGCGTCGAAAAGTCCCCCTAATTACTTTTTATCGTCCAACTTTCGCCGTCAATTTGGCAACGCTGATTTGTAATTTTCTGTATCCGGTTTTTGTTTTACGTAATAAAACTTCCTTCGTCGAGGATAAATAGCGCCGCGCTTCGTTGATGAAGTCGAAAATTTACACATCGCGGGATGAGAGTATCTAGTTTTTTTCCCCATCCCTGCTTCTTCTTCGAGTTTAATTCGAGTTAGCTACCTAAGTATAATATCTTGTCTGCGCATTTCCAAGGTTCGAATAAACAATAGAACAATACCAAAAGGATACCTATCTCTCCTTAATCTCAGGTTTTCAACAAGAAGTTGAGGAAAAGGGTTTAAACCAAAGTTGCAGAGTAAGTGTCGACCTTTCCGCCCCAACCCAATCAATTTAAAAAATTTATTTTTGAAAGGGTTGCATTGAAAGCCTAAAAAACAGAGGAGTCATAAAAATTTTCCGTTTTCAATAATTTTTCATTTTTTGGCCGTGGTTTGAGTATTTTTTTAGAAACTTTCTTTCACGATTGACTATTGAAAAAATGGAGTAAAAAATTCAGAGAATTTTTCCAAAAAACCACTTCAACCCTTTTTTTTAATAATGAGATTTTTGCAAAATTCTAATATGGCGATGATGCAGTAAAATTTTTATAGAAGCCAAGAAATCATATTGTTTCACCATTTCATAGAATTTGGCCCATAAAAGTAAGAAGAAAAAAATTTCCAAAATTTACTAGGTTCCAAAAAAAAATCGAAAAATGTCTACTCGAGTTCTGGTTAAGCAAAATTGAAACTCTTGCTTTATTTTTAGCCAATTTGATGTCTATCCCCCCCCCCCAAAAAAAAACAAAAAAACATGGGAATAATGTAGGACTGATGGAAGAGAACGGCAATTTGTTCTGTTCCATTAGGGAACAAATCAGTATTAATAGGAATGAATCGTAGGTACTGGTATTTTGTTCAAACGAAAATGATTTTTTTTGTTGATTTTTTAAGAGAAAATTTTTTTAGTGAAATATACTTACCTACCTACCTACAAAAATTAATTTTTTTCAATAATTTTTAATGACTAAAAAAATTCAGGCAGCATTTTTTTTTAAAGTGAAAATTATGTTTCTATATCAGACAAGTAGGTAGTAGGTACCTAAATACATTTTTAAAACTGAGAAAAAAAAGAAAACGTAACAAGTCTGAAATTTACCATTTTACAAACCTGAATATTTTTCTGTGAAATCAATTCGAGAAAAAGTCCCTCTTAATGGTGAATTTTTTAAAATTGGGGAGGATATTTTTTATTTTGGAAACAACTTTTACCAAAATCTAAATGGCATTTAATATCGATTTTTCAATTTTCCCAGGCCCTTTATCACGGTTTCTGACAAAATCTCAATTAAAAATCAGAACTTAGGAAAAATTATCACACGAATTTTACACAACTTTTTTCGTTTTAAAATCTGGGTAGAAAAATGAAGGAAGCAGGAGGCAGAGGGTTTCTAAAAATTAATTTCAGTTCCCAGCGTTTATGAATGAAGCTAAGGAGCCAAGGAGGTATCCAGAATTTACAGGGTAAAAAATATCTTAAGTAACGAATTTTTCGCAAAATTTTGAAAAGATGCATTATTTTGTGAAAAAAATTAAAAACATGATTTTTTCGAATCACTTTTTCATCTCATCTGAATGCTTCTTTCCTCCCCCAATTCAATTCACTGCTTTCTCGCTAGCCGCGAATGAAAAAGGAGGAAGTTATACATGAAAATACCAAATTCTCAGACTTTTCTCGATTTTTTAGAAAATGGACAGTTTGTAAACCTACTGCAGTTTTTCAAGAAAATTTTCAGATTTCGGACCTTGTATCGAAACAACCACTCAGCATTACTTTTTCTCCATTTTTTTCTATGAAGACCTTTTTTTTGACCTTCTTAGTTGAATTATTCCATTTTCAGGAATGTTTCGCGTTCGAAAAATACACATATCCTACCCTAAGAAATTCCATAACAAATCTACCTTCGAGGGTGTTACTCGACAATTCGAATACCTATCGATTACGTCCGGCACCCTCCCGAGCCAACCCGAACCATCGGACAAAGGGTGGTTTAAAAATTTCTTACCAATTACACGCGGCAGCCAGCACCACGCATCATTGTATCGAAATCAGACCAAAATTAATGAAACAAAAGTGTTATCTTTGAAGGCTAAAATATAAATGATGGGTGTATCGCAGTGGGGTGCAATAAGTACTCGCAGCAACCCTGTTAAGAGTAAATGGAAAGATCTTACAGCTACCGGGTTCGACATTAAATAGCTCCGGATAAAGAATGGCTTAAGTTATTACATGAGCCGAATTAAATCTCCCTACTGGTACTAGCGAAGTATATATATAGAGCTATTAAGGGGACGCTTCTTTGGCGGTTTGTTTTCTTTTTAGGCGCTCCGCTAGGTACTCGCCCCGCTTATTTACGCTCCCATCTGTCTCTTCTGGGTAATAACCGCAAAGCCTGTACCACTATATACTCTCAAAATCACACTTTCATAACTCTCCCAGCACTCTTATAGTCTTCATTCTGCAATAAACATTTACATATTGGGCGATTTCCTCGCCACCGGCGACCAATCACTCCTTTTCAGTTTGTGGTCCTCTAGACATGGACATCGTGTCCGATTCGATTAATTTTCATCTATCTTTGAATTCAGCCATATGACAAGGTGTGTACCGGATTTGAAAAATGAAATTTCTTGTTATTTTCTGAATTTTTCTTGTTTTGAAGAAGAAAAAGATTAATTTTTCGGTTTAGTAGTGAGCTGCTATTTTACGAGTTTTCAACAGATTAATATAATAACTGGAGATGTTATAGAAACGGGGTAGGCAAAAAAGAAAAATTTACATTAATGGCTTTAAAATAATATAAATTTAGCTTAGAATAAATCCTGTCGATTTTTATGCTGTTTCAAGACATGCAGTTAGGTTTTTGGCTGGGGGAAAGTTCAGGTTACCTATTGATAAATTCCATTGAGTGAAGCTAATTAATTTGTAGGTAATTATTCGGCAAATTCAACAATTTGTTCTATCATGTCTGTCATCTTTAATGGAGCACCAAAGATGAGAGAAGCTTGGAGTGGCGATTTAGTCAAGCGATATATTATAGGGTTTATATTTTAAAGGAGACGTCTCTTAATTTATGTGCAAATGTTTTTCGGAGGATAATTTCTGGTCCAAGTTCATATGTATCAAGATATTTCACACTAGATCAGGGCTGCGAGAACAAACGAGAACAAAGAACAAAGAACCAAAAAGAACCAAAAATTTTGAGAATGAGAACAACTTTGAAAGCATTAAAAGAACAAGAACCAGAATGAGAACAATAAGTAAAGAACAAGAAGGACAAGAGGGGAACGAGAACGATGATTTTGCATTGTGTCAATTTTTCAAGGTTGTATTAAATCGTGAGTCTCGAGTCCCATTTTGTGCCCCCCCCCCCGAGTATTTTTTTCTACTATCAATATCTGCAATTCTGTCTGAAAATTTTCTAGCGGTAAAATTTTTTTAATTTAAAATTTATCTTTCAATAAAAACGAGAATTGACCAAATTATATATCTCAATATGAAAATTTTTCAATACAGCAAAAATTTTTTGTCTCGACAGAGAATATAATTTGGTCAATAGGTCAGTTCTCTGGTTTTTATTGAATGTGTACTTTTTTTTTGACATTTACAATTAATCGCTGATACAATCATTTAAAAAACTGTCACTCGCAATAGACTCACAAAAAAGACTCGTTCGCATAGTTTGAGTCATTTAAAAGAGAGACTCCACGTATTTGAGGAGCGAGTCTAGACCCCTGCGCCGCCGCTCCACGCTACCGCCGATAAATGTCTCGGTTCGAGCCGTTTTGTTTTTGACTATTAATATTGTAACTTCAAGATCGGCAAGGAGATTTTTCATCTTGAAAATGTGAAAAAGAAGTGCATTTTTTTGTTTTTCAAACATAATTTTTCAAAAATTTTTGAAAGCTTCCAGCTGGCGGTGAGCCACCGCCGCCGACAGTGTCACCACTTCAGTCGCCAACAAAGGAGCTACAGTGGTCTAAGCAAATCTCTAAGAAAAACCACCGAGTCTCATTCTGAGTCGACTCAGAGTCTTTGAGTCCTCTAGGAGTCCTTTTTCAGAGCAAACTCAGGGCAACCCTGTATTAAATTGTAAAACTGGAAAAATAGCAATATTTTCTGACATTGATAATAATCGATATTTTTTCAACCAGTTAGAGATCAGAGATGGGCCGATTCAGAATCGCCGGTGTGAATCATAAAGAATTTCTGAATCCGATTCTGAATCGGATTCACAATTTGATTCTTCAATTTCATGAATCACAATCAGGGCTGCGAGAACGATGAAATTTTGGTTCTCGTTCTTGTTCTTCATAAGTCGTTCCTGTTCTCGTTCTCGTTCTTCAAAACTTGTTCTCGTTCTCATTCTCGTTCTCGTTCTTCAAAACTTGTTCTCGTTCTCATTCTCGTTCTTCAAATTTTTTGTTCTTTTTGGTTCTTGGTTCTTTATTTTTCTCAAAACTCGATAATATCGGCATTTTTCAAGCAAAAAATTAAAAAAATGCAAAATCATCGTTCTTGTTCTCATTCTTGTTCTTCACTTATCGTTCTCGTTCTCTTTCTTTTAATGTTTTCAACATTGTTCTTGTTCTCGTTCTCGTTCTCAAAATTTTTGGTTCTTTTTGGTTCTTTGTTCTTTGTTCTCTTTCGTTCTCGCAGCCCTGATCACAATTTTGGGAATCATGATTATTTTTGTGACTGAATCGCGCATCTGTGATTCTTTTGTGATTCTTTTTAAATATAATGTTGAATACTTCTTTTTTTTTTAATAATTTCAATTCAAATATTTATTTTAAAAAACGACATTAAACACTAATTTTTTCCACTCAAGAAGGCGCGAAGAGAAACTGTGAGAGAAAATACATTTTGTGGGTACCTATTTCACTCATATCATGTACAACATAAAAAAAAGAATCGCAAAAGAATCACAGAAGAATCCGATTTTGAATCGTGATTCTTTTCTTTAGGAATCCGATTCTTCAAAATGGATGAATCGGATATTCCTGGATCCGATTCTTTAAATCGCTGGATCGCCCCATCACTGAGTCAGATTCCAAAGCATTATAACATTACATATTTTGATTTTACAGATTACTGATATTGTTCTAAGGGTGAATATTTTTGCCTAACTTTTGAGGGAATTTAGACAATTTCCATTTACTGAACCATCACTTTATCATATTGAGTCTAGCTTCTTACATGGTGTGGATCATTATTCTCAGTGGTGTCGAAAAGTAGGTTTACCCCCCCCCCCCATTGCATCAGATAGGAATTTTCGAAGCCATTAAAACATGAAAAATGTATTTTTTAACCCAATTTTTTCAAAGCTTTGCTTGGGCACAACAAAAACGCAATTATATGAATTATTTGAGTCAACAGTGAAAAAAAGGTTCCTTTTTGCCCCCTTCCCCCGAAATCCTTTTATTATTCCAAGTTTTTGTACTCACTTTGCATCCTTCCCAAAAAAGCTTCTGATGCCACCGGTTGTTTTGGCTTTCTAGACAGGTATCATCAACAGACATAGCTATTGACTGTACACAATGAAGAGTTTAGGGCCTAATATTGTACCTTGAGGAACACCTTGATTAATATTTTGAGATGAGGAGATTTAGTCGTCGATTCGCACATAGAATTTTCAGTTTTCCAAAAATGATGGAAGTATTTTGCGAAGAAAAGGTGTTTCTAGTACCTATTACTAGCTTGTGAAGTAGGTAGTCCACAGTGTCATACGTCATACAGTATCAAATGTTTTTTTGACGTCAATGAAGGCTACTATCTCTACTATTGCGTAGGTAGTCCTATTTTTAAAAACCATTTCTTATTATTTTGATGGCACGATGGAGTTGTTGAATTGTATTCATTTTTCTTCAGGAACCAAATTTAATTGGAGGTAGATCGTTCTTTTTGTGTAAAAAAATCTAGGAGGTGTTTGCGAATGATTTTCTCAAAAAAATTTGATAATGAGGATCGAATTGGATTTGCTCAAAAAAGAATCTTTTTATCTTCCAATTAATAAATTCAACGAAAAAGGAAAATCATAAAAATTCTCGCTTTAAGCAATTAAAATCATCAAATTCTTGCTATTTTCTAATTTTCTCGCTACCAAGATGAAATTCTTGCTTTTTTAAAAGCTTTTCCTCATTTTTCTTGCCACCACAGCACGACCTCTTCACTCCACGACGAAAAATAATTTCGATATTCGACACTGGACTCAGGAATGGAAAAAAAATATTCCTCTAAATCAGCCAGTTAGATATTCGAGAGAGATTTTTCGCCGCCGCACGCATCGAATGATAACCCTTTTTACAATCGATGGGTTATTTTTTCCAGTACAAAGCTTGTCGGTATAAATCAAGTCAATATTATCAAGATTATTCATCACCAGGACCGGCACCGCGAAAAGCGTAACCCCTGACACCGCTTCGGGTTACAATTTTATCTTAATCCAATCTGCAATTCGACCATCTATGACGTAATCAACGTTATAATTTCAGCCGCGAAGCGCAAATTAAACAAAACGGCCCGACGTGCCTGTCTCGCTGCCATTTTCCCATTAATGAGTCGATTTTCATCGCTCGTCATATACCAATTCCATATACTCGTATTCGTACGTAGCATAGATAGGTATAAATATGAAATTTACACATTCGTATCCATAATCCGCGTATTGTCGCCAATTCCATTCTTTTCGTACGCGTTTGAAAATTCGATTATTGATACGTCGCGTCGTCGTCGTCGACGCCTCCGATATTTCTGCTCTATACTCGCACAGTACATACAATTACGTACATACTCGGGCACGTGCTATACACATATCGTTTTCTCGTCTCCAGAGAGATATATAATATACGCGATGATAATTATACATCTATATTCACGCGTTTGGCATTCGCCAGACAACCCGGTAATTAACGAAATGTCGTCGATGGACTTGAAAAAAAATAAAATAATACAGAGACATGTTTCAGTACATCGGTCGAAGAGGCGTTTCTCATTATTATACTGATCTGATTAATAGGTTCGAATTTTCTATCATTAAAAAAGATAACGACCACCAGCAACCGATTACCATCGTTATTTACGACCAAATTGGTAGTACTAATTTAAAAAACACTAATCCGCGCGATGACTGTTTTTATGTCGTATTATAAAACGCAATTCGCCGCGACACCAGTACCAGCGAGACATCCAAAAAAAAATACAAATTTTTAGGTTTCGCCGGCACGCCATTAAGTACCTAGAGGAATCAGCCCGCTGGTAATTTTGGTATCTTATCGTATCATTATCGCGAATGTACACACTTATTTATATTCTTTAAGTAAATACATGCATACGATATGAAATTTGAAACCGTTTTAATATTCGGTCGGAGAAGGAATTACATCGTTTATTAATACGTTGACAGACGCGATGAGGTTTTTTTTCAACATTTGTACGTACGAGTACGTAAGAGACGATTTTTTGTAGTCAATGTTTGACCTAATTAATTAGGGTATGGTGTTAAAACATTAATTATTATACTTGTTCGATTAAATTAAACAAAATGAGATGCCACACGTGCTGGAGATAATTTCATAACCATAACAAATGTTCATTTTTTTCCTTCCTAATTGACTCTATTAAAAATATGAACAGAAAATCACCTACTCTTGTATTTTCTTTGTTTGAAATTATTTCCAGCAGCAGTAATACGTATCTATGGAAATAAAAATTTGTTTTCATTTTTCCATCAGTCCAGGAAACATCGACACAAATTAAATTCAGGAAAATAAATCGCAAAAAATCCATCGACTCGAAATGAGAATTTTTTAAATGACTAGAGGTTTTCAGTCGGAGAAGGAGGGGTCGCACAGTGGGCCAGGAGACCCCCAAAAACGTTCGTTTTCTGCGAAAAAAAATTGTCATGGATCAAGTTGGCAACACTGCTAATCTGTTGTTAGATATTAGGGTAGCACGAAACGAGTAGCGCAATTTTGATTTTCGTCCCCCCGTCCCTTCCAGCACCCGCCAAAGTTGACGATGTGCAGTCAACTAGTTTTATCTTGTTTATGGGGTGTTTACAAAGCAATATTTTTCTGGTTCATGTTAATATTTTTGAGATGTCAATTAGTGCAAAATGATCAGAAAAGTAAGGGCTATTCAGCCATGTATTTGGTTTTTCGATTTGAGAAATGATAATTCAATCATAACTCTCGAAAGATGTCCATATTTTTGCAAGATTTTAAATGGTTTTTGGAATAAAACTATACTTTCCCAGTCGGCGTCAGTGTCCGCTTATGGTTTAAATTATAGATTTTAGTGTCCTGAAACCGAATCCGGTGTTATTTTTTGCACGAACTTGCACGATTTGTCTACACGGGCAATTTTCTGACAGAAATAAGTAAAAAAATCCATGTTTTTTTGAGAGGGGTTCAAATTAAGAATTCGGTATGGTATGCTATCGTGTCGTATAATATATCACCATATACGTTTTTGAGGTCGTAGATTACGAATTTCGTACTCAAAAAAATTTTTGAGTAGGAGGGGTGCAGGAGGGAGGGGTAAAAAATGAAATTACACCATACTATCGTGTAATATGTCAAAATATATGTTTTCGAGGTCGTAGATTACGAATTTCATTCTCCAAAAAATTTTGGAGTTGGAGGAGGGGCAAGAGGGAGGGGTAAAAAATGAAATTTCACAGTACTATCGTGTAATATGTCAAAATATATGTTTTCGAAGTCGTAGATTACGAATTTCGTACTCAAAAAATTGTAGAAGGAAGGCAGTAGGTGGGGTTTAAATTTAATTTTCGCTATATCCTTACTCGTACAATTTTTTGAGTACAAAATTTGTAATCTACAACCTGTTGAATGTATATAATTTGACATATTATATGTGCATTATCATTGTGAAATTTCAATTCCGATCCCTCCCTCACTCCAAAAATTTTTTGAGTACGAAATTCGTAATCTACGACCTCGAAAACATATATTTTGACAAGTTACACAATATTATTGTGAAATTTCAATTTTTACCCCTCCTCGTGCCTCTCTTCTCACTCCAAAATTTTTTTGAGTGCGAAATTCGTAATCTACGACCTCGAAAACGTATATTTAGACATATTACACGATATTATTATGAAATTTCAATTTAAATCCCTCTCTCCTGCCCCACCCCTCACTCGAAAATTTTTTTCTCTTCAAAATTTGAAATCTACGACCCCAAAAACATGAGGTAAACATTTCTTGAACGTTCTTTCGGGGTTTTTGAGCAAAACGAACGTTTTTGGGGGTCTCCTGGCCCACTGTGGGTCGTATTGAAAATCAAAAAATCAGAAATTCGTACTTTTTTCGGGATACTTTTGATTTTCAAAAAAAAAACATAAATTATACCCCCTTCTCCAAAAAATCAGGTAATATCACTTATAAACACTAGAAAAAGAAATAAACATCTCAAAAGTTGAATAGGTATTTATGGAAATCTTATTTCAGTGAAAAAAAATCATGGTTCGTATATTGAAATCAAAAAACAAAAATTCGTGTTTTTTTGTGCTACTTTTCTGATTTCTAAAAAAATTTGGTAATGGTGAGCCCCCCCCCCCATCAAAAAATGTATGAAACCCTCAGCTGTGTGACCTCCATTGCTTTTCAAAAATGATTTTCCCTCACTTCGACGTTTTCTAGACCAATTTTTACAAGTCTCCCATACGACGAAAAAGCACTTCTATTTCATAGTCCAGGCATTTTAGGAGTTGGCCCCCCAAAAATTAAAGCCTGATTTTTTTTTCGCGTTTTTTGTTCGTAAAGCTGGCTCCAGACTATGCGCGTTTCGCGGTGATTCGCGCATCGTTAAAATCCCGAATGCGATTAAGTGCAAAATAACTATTCCTATTTTTCACAAAATCGCATTTTGGGATTTAACCGATTCGCGAATCACCGCGAAACGCGCATAGTCTGGAGCCAGCTTAATGGTCCACTACACAACATACTAAAATGGACACCCCCACAACCCTTCGCTACCCTCAGGGGAGGGGTAAACGTTCGCTGAAAACCGGTTTTTCGTGAATATCTCCTCAAATAAGCCTCAAAATTGAAAAGTAGTTATGAACAATATTGTTCTTCGAGTAATTTCCTATCGGAAGGGTTTTTTTCTTTTTCAAAAACACTCACATCCTTGACCAAAAATTAAGGGTAAAAACACCTATTTTTCAACAATTTACAGCATTTTTGGCAAAAAATCGAAACTTTTGGGAATATCTCCTCAAAAAAGCCTCAAAATGGAAAAATAGTTATGAACAATCATGTTCTATGTGTAATTTCCTATCAGACAGGTTCGATTTTTTTCGAAAACACCCGCTTCTTTGCCCAAAAATTAAGGGTGAAAAACACCTATTTTTCCAATATTCACAGTACCCGGTTGACAAGGTGCTAGCGTTTTGCTAGCATTTTAGTCGCAACACTCGCAAAAAACGAACTTTCTACTCGCTTTTTGATGCTAGCCTAATTTTGCTCGCTCAATGTTAGCAATTTGCTAGCAAAAATTTGGTAGCGAATTTGTTGCTTGCGTAACGCTAGCAAATTTCGAGCAAAATTACGCTCGCAAATTTGATGCTCGCATAATGCTAACAATTTTGTTAGCAAATATACGCTAGCGTTTTGATGCTAGCAAAACGCTAACGCTTTCGCTAGCGACTATACGCTCGCGTATTGACACTAGCTATACGCTAACGCCTTTGCTAGCAACTATACGCTCGCGTATTGACGCTAGCAATACGCTAACGCCTTTGCTAGCAACTAAACGCTCGCGTATTGACGCTAGTAATACACTAACGCCTTTGCTAGCGACTATACGCTCGCGTATTGACACTAGCTATACGCTAACGCCTTTGCTAGCAACTATACGCTCGCGTATTGACGCTAGCAATACGCTAACGCCTTTGCTAGCAACTATACGCTCGCTTATTGACGCTAGCAAAATGCTCACGATTTGCTTCAATGGTGTAAATATGAGGAAGAGGATAAACCCTCCCCAGAAACCCTCTCCAGATGCCCTTAAAAATTGATTTTTTTATTCGAAAAGTATTTTTGATTTTAAAACCACATTTTTTCGACAGTAATAATGTATAGTTTGCAAAAAAAATGTCCTCGTTTCACTCGGACTGAATTTGCTACTTCTTTATTTTTTTAAAATCGAGGCTGTTTATGAAAAATCAAAATCATCTCAGTTTACTTACTTACTCACTCATTTGAAATCAGTGAAATTTCACTGATTTAAAAAGTCAGAATTGCAGCACAGGGAAATCAGTGAAAACCTGAAAACCACTGATTTGTTTCGGTGGAATTCCACTGAAATTAATTTCAAAGAAATTTCACTGATTGAACCAGTGAAATTCAATTTTACGATTTTTCGTGGATTTGCCTATACACATGCAATTATTTCATGAAATTAAATGATTGTTTTTTCGCATTGAAAGAAAATCACTAAGTAGGTACCTACACGCATTTCGATATTTCGATCGTAGTTTAAGAGTGTCTGTTTCCCGAAAATGCTCTGGTGGAGCTCAATTTTTTTTCGAAGTCCATTATATCAGAGACGTTCAGAGGTCTAAATTTTTTTCAAAACGTAATTTTCACACACCTAAATTTTTTTTTGAGTCCAAATTTTTTTCCAAATGAAATTTTTTAATACCTTAATTTTTTTTCAACAATTTTTTTTTCAAAACGTAATTTTTAAACACCTAAATTTTTTTTCTCAACTATTTTTTTCAAAACGTGATTTTCACACACCTAAATTTTTTTCTCAACTAAATTTTTTCACCTTAATTTTTTTTCCCAACTGAATTTTTTTCAAAACGTAATTTTCACACCTAAATTTTTTATTCTCAACTGAATTTTTTTCCAAACGTAATTTTTTCACACCTAGACGTATGTCTGAGTGCAAAAAAAGACCTCGTCGCACAGCCACAAATGTCTGTTGAAAAGAAAACGCGAAAACCTGACTTTCAGAAACGTTTCTAACGTATTGGTTAAGTGTGTATTTCATTTTTTTTCAAACCATTTTATTTTAGTTTCCTACATTGTGTTACATTTTTTTTATAAATACGATTTTTTTTTGAAATTTGTATACATTTGTCGTTAATTTTTTTCGAGTCAAAATTAGGTGTGAAAAAATTACGTTTGGAAAAAAATTTAGGTGTAAAAAAATTTCATTTGGAAAAAAATTTTCATTAAAAAAAATTTAGGTGTGTAAAAATTAAGTTTCGAAAAAAAATCAGTTGAGAAAAAAAATTTAGGTGTGTGAAAATTACGGTTTGAAAAAAATGTAGTTGAAAAAAAAAATTAGGTGTGTGAAAATTACGTTTTGAAAAAAAATTAGTTGAGAAAAAAAAATTAGGTGTGTGAAAATTACGTTTTGAAAAAAATTTAGTTGTGAAAAAAAATTTAGGTGTGAAAAAATTACATTTGGAAAAAAAATTTGGACTCAAAAAAAATTTAGGTGTAAAAAAATTTCATTTGGAAAAAAATTTGGATTCAAAAAAAATTTAGGTGTGTAAAAATTACGTTTTGAAAAAAATTTTGTAGTGAAAAAAATTTAGGTTCGTAAAAATTACGTTTCAAAAAAAATTTTGTTGTGAAAATTTTGTTTTAAAAAAAATTTGTTGAAAAAAAAATTTAGGTGTGAAAATTTTGTTTTGAAAAAAATTTAGTTGAGAAAAAAAAACTTTGGTGTGTAAATATTTCGTTTGGAAAAAAATTTGGACCTCTGAACGTGGACTTTGAAAAAAAACCAAAAAAAAATGAGCCTCCACCATAGCATTTCCAGGACACAGACACTAGTATAATATTCAAGTAAGTAATACCATATTGAGAAAATATTTGAGAAAATTTAAATCCTGCAAACTGCACTGCTAATGCATATATTAACCCACCCATCGAATGTATATAGACTGGATTTAATGACTAGATACTTATCGAGTACTGATAGCCGTGTGGCTTAGGTTAGGGCGTTAGGAACGTAGGGTCGTAGGTTCAAACCCCACCTTAGGCATAAGGATTTTTAGTTGTGAAATTTGAAGCAAATGGGTAGAGGTAGGTAAGGATATACCTGAAATGAAAAAGATAGTATGAAATAAGGTTGCCAACCCTTTTAAAAAAATTAATTAATGCAATTTAATTTTGTTTTTAATTGTGCGATAATACGCTTCATCGACGCTAGCTTTGTGCTAGCTTTATCGGCGCTAGCGCCGAGCTCGCCTATTTTTGCAACAAATGCCTCTAGCTTAACGTTAGCGTTTAATGCTAGCTTCATGCTAGCTTTGGCGCTAGCGCCGAGCTCGCCTATTTTTGCAACAAATGCCTCTAGCTTAACGTTAGCGTTTAATGCTAACTCAAAGTTAGCAACAAACGTTAACTCAAAGTTAGCATTAAACGCTAACGTTAAGCTAGAGGCATTTGTTGCAAAAATAGGCGAGCTCGGCGCTAGCGTGGAATCACTAGCATTTTGTCAACCGGGTATTTTTGGAAATTATGGAAATACGAAGCTGAAAATATCGTTTTTGAATCCTTACGACACAAAGAAATGTTCGTATCACCAATAATCAGCATAACATCGCGTTTATAGTACTTTTTCTTTCCACAACTTCGATTTTTTAAATGCAGTATTCAATTTCAATAACCTCTCTTATAATTAACGGTAGGGGTTGAAATTTTTGCGGTGACTTTTTTTTTTGAAATACCCTACCAGCATGTATAAAAAAATACTCATTTTGGGTACTTTTAGCTTCGTATTTCCGTGATTTCCAAAAATACTGTGAATATTGGAAAAATAGGTGTTTTTCACCCTTAATTTTTGGGCAAAGAAGCGGGTGTTTTCGAAAAAAATCGAACCTGTCTGATAGGAAATTACACATAGAACATGATTGTTCATAACCATTTTACCATTTTGAGGCTTTTTTGAGGAGATATTCACGAAAAACCGATTTTCAGCGGACGTTTACCCCTCCCCTGAGGGTAGCGGAGGGTTGTGGGGGTGTCCATTTTAGTATGTTGTGTAGTGGACCATTACGAACGTAAAACGCGAAAAAAAAATCAGGCTTTAATTTTTGGGGGGTTTGGTACATTTTTTCTCTTATTTGCCTGGACTATCAATTTTCAACTGGAATTAAGCCCCCTGAAAAATGGAAGGGGGAATTTTTTTCTGATTCAAAATACTCAATCGTTTGAGGTAAAAGGAAAGGAGGTTCGCACCATTATTTTAAGATCGAATAACCTAAATTTGTCGAGCCCGAGCAATATGAGGGCAACAATTTTTGAATAAAAATGTATCCAAAAATTAAAATATCTTCATTTTTATTGATGTCCTCAATCTTTACTTTTTGTGGATACTTACGTACATGGCCTAAGTTTCACACGTCCGAACGAAATGAGAGCGCCCGCAAAAATTTGAAAAATTTGTCAGCCACAGAAACAAATAATAATTGATTTTTCCAGTTTTTGTTGTTGAAAAAAAATTTCCTGACTACACAGTAAAAAATTCCAAACTGAACGACATAGCAATATTTACTTTCGTTGCTTGGTCCTAAAGAGATCACCTCAAATGACTTTCTTTCAGACTGCTCAACTCTACAAAGTTTTTGTTTAGTCGACCTCATGAGGCTTTCATTTTGAAGAATACGAACTGCGTTTCGTCTAAATTAAAAGGTCTTCTCAGACTTCCATTCACCTATGGCAAGCCTATAAGAAATTCTTGACAAAAGTTGGAATTCGTCTTTACTTTTCTCAAAAAGTAACTTTCAATAACTTTTTAGAGCAAAAAGTGAACAAAAAGTGACCAAAAATTCAATTTTTTGGGAGAGGGGAGGGGGAATTTTTACAGTTTTCTGGGGGGGCAATTTTTTTGTAGTTTTCTGCAAACATTTCAAAGATAAATCAACTGAAAAGACGCGAATAATTTCATTTATAAAATTCCTTCGCCAAAACAACAAACAAACTAGCAAACCTCAATTTTTTAATTTTTTTCTTGAAGAGAATTTCGAAAAATAGCAATTTCTACTTGAAAATTTGAATTTTTTCCTGGAAGTTCGAAGAAAAAGTGACTTTTGAGGGGGAAAAAGTACCCAAAGTGACCTTTTAGACGTGAAAAGTAACCAAAAGTGACTGAAGTCGAAAAAAGTAACAAACACCCTAAAAAAGTGACCCGCTATGATGCCTGCTAAAATATGAAAATCAGTATCGATATTTACTCCTTAATCGATCTATCAATCGATTTCTCAGTTTTGAATTCGATATTTTGGTTTACAGAAAACAAAGTGTCTAATGGAATCGAAAAATTTAAAGCATATGATCCCATTCCAGTATTATTCTTTTCGAAATGAAAGCTACAGTCATGGGTTCCGGTGAAGATTTAAGGAGAGAAGAAAATAAAGGAAGGAGGGGGAAGGTAAATTTATGCAATTTTTTAGGATTTTCTCAAAGAGGGGGCGAAACATACTTCAGAAAACTAGGTTGTAACACTGTGAAAAAATCAGAAGGTCAAGGACGATAAGGAATCGAAAAATATACATTTCAAAAGAATCTTCCCAAATTAAAATTTAAACAGAACTAGAAAATCGTTCACTCGTTTTTTTTTCGAAATTTTTTTCGAGCTTTTCTGAAACATCCCTCAATTTGCTGATTCGGGATGGAACCTTTTCAAAAATTGGTTATTTTCGAATATTTTTCAAACTTTCCAGGCCTATTTTTAAAAATGTTTCTACACATTTTACATTAATTTCTCAAGCAGAGAACAAAATAAAGTTTTGGTAGCAGGGAGGGGGGAGATTTTCCTATGCCAAAAGCATTCAAAGTTCCGGTAAAGCATGCAATTTTTGAAAATTTTCTGCTTTAAACATTTATATTTGACATTGTTTCTTTTTAATGAGAAGAAAGAAGAAATCACTAACCGCCCGAGCAAAAAATTCAATTTTTTTCGAAAAATCACGCCAAGTAAGCAAAAAATGATCCTTTTTGTTCCTTCTGGACATGCATAAATTAGCTCCATACTTCCAAGCGACGTGAAAGCTAAAACTTAAAAAGCGTAATTCTCTGAGACAAAATTTTCAACTTTTTTTTAACGCTTAAGTATTTCCATTTAAAATAATTAATGTGTAGTAGGACTACCTATTAAATTATTTTTTATTTCTCGTTTTTATCCATGTTTGAAATCCAAAAATGGATATTTTTAAAAACATAATTACGAGTCATTTTCGATTTTCAGTCAATGGAAAAAAAACGAAAAAAATTAATAATTTTTGGCCAAAAGTATAACTTTTTTATGATCCGCATGACCCAAAATCTGAAAGACTTTTTTTTTTTGTACTGTATGACTTATATGATCTATGAGACACCTTGCAAAATGCAAATATACCCAAACCCTAGGATATCCGGTGAAATATTAAAGGTCGTACACTTGACACGATCAAGAATCAGGTACACGCGCTAGGTGCGAAAATAGCATGTAAAACTATACGATTCTCATATTAATATTTCTTCACCTTTCAATTATTCAACTAGACCACCAAAAGAAAACGACTGGACGTAGGTTTCCCATACTACGAGTGATCGGTTAACCACCCCAATGTACCTTCATTCATCGCACGGTTGCATTAGATTTCATAACGATTAGTCAAATAAAAGGAAACTCTTGCAGACTGCAGTTAATATGACATCTGTTCGCTAAGCCATCTGGATCGGATTGACCTTGGTAATTAGCTCCGAGACGAAGGGAGTCGAAATTCCGAGATTATTGCGGTTATACGAGCAGACTAAGTGACGATTGTTGTAGCGTTTATATAGTTTCCGGTAAACGAGAACCGATTATGTATGAAACAACAAAACTCGTACAACCCTACGGTGAGAATCGCCGCTAGATATAATGTCACCTCATTGGAAACGCGACTCCGGCAATTTAAAGCTTCTGCACATCATCATTCGAGAAATTAGGTGTAACAATATTTTTGTCATATATCGTGTCGTTCGCGCCTTAACATTAACAAATATTATGTTCCTTTCGACAAGTTGCTTGTTTCCTGTTCTTTCCTTCTCCCCCTCTGCCTGTGCGCTAACACCTTACGGATTTTTGGTGAAGTGTGTCTGCATGTACCTGGTGTACCACTTGCACAGTGTAGTACATTAGCGAAGGACATAAAATCAGTGTTTTTTATAATTCGATCCTTTTTACAACACGGTTGACTAAAAGCTTTGGTAATTATTTACAAAGGAGTGCGGTCTACCACGTGTTTCGCACATCTTCGCATCTTTTTCGACCATTTGTAGCGAGTAAGGTTTTATATAAAGATGTTGAACATAGTTCTAAAAACGACATATCTTGAATTCCGCTGAAAATTGGTGTACAGTCGTTTCATAGAATGCTGAATGCGAATATGATCATGAAAATTTGCGAAACCAGTTTTTTAAGTTCCAAAAACCGGTTCGTTTGACAGAAAAGTTGACAATTCAGCTAAAAATTGGTAAATAAAATGTACTCGACGCGATGATTGCAAAAGTAACACTCAAAATTAACACCGATAATTATAAGCCGACAGAAACCGGTTACTTTTCCAAAAATCAACTCCAATTTTTCTGAAAATTAGTAAATAGAGTACAGTTGACCCGCTACTTTTGAATATAACCGAACACGAATATGAAAATTTGTGGAACCGGTTTCTTTATCCAAAAAACTGGTTTCTTCCACAAAGAAATTGACAATTCGATTAACAATTGGTATATAAAATGTACTCGACGCGATGCTTGCAAAAGTAACACTCAAAATTATCATCGATAATTTCAAGCTGACAGAAACCGGTTTCTTTTCCAAAAATCAACTCCAATTTTTCTGAAAATTAGTAAATAGAGTACAGTTGACCCGCTACTTTTGAATATAACCGAACACGAATATGAACGTGAATATGAAAATTTGTGGAACCGGTTTCTTTATCCAAAAAACTGGTTTCTTCTACAAAGAAATTGACAATTCGATTAACCATTGGTATATAAAATGTACTCGACGCGACGATTGCAAAAGTAACACTCGAAATTACCACCGATAATTTTAAGTCGACAGAAACCGGTTTCTTTCCAAAAATCAACTTCAATTTTTCTGAAAATTAGTAAATATAGAGTACAGTTGACCCACTAATTTTGAATATAACCGAACACGAATATGAACGTGAATATGAAAATTTGTGGAACCGGTTTCTTTATCCAAAAAACTGGTTTCTTCTACAAAGAAACTGACAATTCGATTAAAAATTGGTATATAAAATGTACTCGACGCGACGATTGCAAAAGTAACACTCGAAATTACCACCGATAATTTCAAGTCGACAGAAACCGGTTGCTTTTTCGAAAATCGCTCATCCAATTTTTTTTTAAAATTCCCAAGAGTATAGTTGGCTCACTGTTTTGAATATAACTGAACACGAATGAATGAACATGAACATGAAAATTCGCAGAATCGGTTTCTTGATCTAAAAAACTGGTTTCTTTTGACTAAAAAATGGACAATTAGACTGAAAATCGGCATAACTATTGGCTCATTCAACGTAAAATCGCACAGGTTTTGACCTCAGGTGTTCCGATTTTGCTAAAAAGTTTTTTACTAGTTTCCCTTGATAGTCTAATGCAGAAATCTCCGTCATTTCAATCCGAATGCTTCAGGGAGTGAGGGGGAGGTCCTCATAATTTTCGTACAAATGGAATTTTTTGCGAAACAGCTCATTTTTGAAGGCTCATACCTCGAGATTGGTCAAGTTCAAGATGAATCTGTTTGCGCGATTTTATAGAGAATTGAAAGGATATTTAAAATAAAGGTTTAAAATTTTAATAGCTTAAAGGTGAACTTTTGAGATAAAAGCTCAATTTTTTGTGATGAGCACAATAGTTCAACGTTACCAGGTATCTAAAAAAATCACAGTAAAGATAACTTTTTATATGTTTTTGAACTAATTATTTTTCAAGATGCGATCTCAACGCCCCTAGACAGGATTTCAAAAACGGAAAATTTTTCGGGTTTCGTTTTTGTTTTTGTTCCACGATTTAGGTTTTCGTTTTTAATGAAATTTTAACGTTTTCGTTTTTAAAAACTTTTTTTCGTTTTTGAATTTTTTTTGACAGTACAAACATTTAAACGTAGCAATTAATACAACGATGAAAAGTCGAAAATTTTTTGAAAAATTTATGTAAAGAGCAAGAAATGGGCAAAATTACGTGTTTTTTAATTAATTTCTTCATAAACTGGAAAAAAATTGAACAGTCATTAAGCATATTTTATTAAGTCATGATCCCATGAAACGAAAAATAAAAAGATAGGGTGATTTTTCATTTTCACATTTCTTCTTTCTCTATAAAATTTCAGTTTTTTTATGATCGAAAACTCCAATTTTCAAAGATTTTATCTCATAAATTGAATTATGACTACTATTCACTTGAATTTTGAGAGTTGGAATCAAGAAATCTTGAGCTTTTTGTACCCTAAATATTTCATTTTAAAAATTTATATTCTCTCATCACACCACAGGCCTGTATAGATTCAAAAACGAATTCAAATCAACTTTTTGCTACCAAAATGTCAAAAAAAATCAAAAACGAAAAAAATTTGGTTTGTTTTTGTTTATCACAATTTTATTAATTCAGTTTTTGTTATTTTTTTTTGTTTTTGAAAATGCTGAGTAATAACGTTTTTTCCTTTTTTGTTTTTTGTTTTTTTTGAGTTTTTGAAACCCTGCCCCTAGAGAGCACAGGGGCCCACAATTTTGGTAAAAATTCAAATAAATGGAAAAAGTGAAGTGACATTATCGATTCTGACTAATTTGAGGACTGACGTAAAGTTTGAATATCGGTTTACTTTTTTGACGATACCCCTATACCCCCCCCTCCCTCAGCATGACTGAAATCTCAAAAAATTGTAAATGACGAGCGACGCACACTGGGCCGAATGGCCAAAAAACGCGCGCATTTGATATACTGAAAAGATATCACTGAAAAAAAAAGATGCCAGTTATGTAATTTTTAGTGTAGAATTCGATTTTGGTATCATTTTAGCCCCCTCACCCCCGGGAGGGGGGGTGGTACCAAATTCAAATTTTGAAAAATAATTATGAAAGTGATGTGATATGTCAAAATATAGGTTTTCGTTACCCAGGATTCCGATTTCCAGGTCAATTTCACACCCCAACCCCCTCCTAAGTACTTTTCAATTTTTTAAACCTCATTTCTCCAAGTTTTGTCAATTTTGAGATGAAAAATATTCAAGTTTATGTTAATTATGATAATTTTGACACCTTAAGTCGAGCTTAACTTTTTTGGTCCAAGGTGGTCCAAATTTTTTTTGCGAAATAATGTGTGATTTCACACCCCAACCCCCTCCTAAGTACTTATCAATTTTTTAAACCTCATTTCTCCAAGTTTCGTCAATTTTGAGATAAAAAATATTCAAGTTTATGTTAATTATGATAATTTTGACACCTTAAGTCGAGCTTAACTTTTTTGGTCCAAGGTGGTCCAAATTTTTTTTGCGAAATAATGTGTGGTTAACGGTATTTTATTAAATTATGATAATCTTTCCTGCGGATACTTGCGGATTTTTTGCCTAACAAACGATACGTCGCGACGTATCGTTTGTTACGTTTTCAAGGTCGCTAAATCCGAAAATTTATTCATTTTTCAAGTACAACTGCTCAGTACCCACCCCCTCCCAGCCCCGCAAAAATGAAAAAAAGGCAAAAAAAAATTAAAAACAGCGTGTGGCATATCGATTCCTACAAATTCAAGGATAATGAGCTCGATTACAAACTTACTTTCTTGATCTACCTCCGACCCCTGAATTACTAAAAAGTTGATATATTTATACACATAAATGATGAAAAAACTTCGCTTCTTGATTTATCTCCGAATATTTACAACGAAAGAAAAAAATACGAGAAAGGGCACGAAAAAAAACCTCGGTATATTAAAGTCGAGCCCGCCAAAACACGCGAATAATTTGTCTAAGTAAAAAAGACAAACTCCCTATGGGGTGTACGCCGGTGCGGGGGTAGAGGAATAGGTAAACCCGAGACGTAAACGAAATTAAGGGGGAAAAGTTGCAAAACAGATGAGGTTCGGGTTGAGGATAAGAAAAGAAGATTAACGGTAAATGATAAGTGAAAACAAGTACGGGCAAAGTTAAAGAAATAATCAAGTAACTTGGCAACTGGCAAGGGTCTTTGGCGAGGAAAAAGTAAGGCGCAGAGGCGGTTGAGAAAAGCGTTGAGGTATGTCTAGAAAACAGAAACATAGCTGCGTTACCTGCTTTGCCAGCTCATTACTAATTCCTTTCAGCGAGCCCGAGATTTATTGCTGTTTTCAACTGAATGTAGCAATTTTCGAGGTCTTCGGTAAAACGACGCTCGCTTCCCTGCTTTCTTCTTTCCTCGACTACGACTACGAGTAGTATAAACGATTTCATTTGCCGACTATCACGTGTAAAAACTACCTTACCTTTTCTTCAACCCTACATCATCGGCTTTATCTCCTCGCCGAGGCTATATTTTTGCCGGTGTCAAGCTAACTAAACATTACGATACGTACCATCGATATCTCTATCTCGCTCCCTTCATCTCCACCTTGCTTCGCCGTAGCGCATCTCACTTCACAGTTAACGCACATATACTTACGCTTACACGTATGTACGGAGTGTACTTCCTTACTTCTTGCCTTTCTCAAGTACCAGGTACCACACTCTGTGAGGCTTTATCTATTTCTATAGCCGTTGCAACTATAAATATGTAGTAGCGTTGTTAGCTACATGCGACATTATGCCATAAAGGGTATGTTCTTCTCACATATTCGTTTGCCCAAGCTCAACCAACACAGATACAGGCGAAACATCCTCCAACGAAACTTTTCTCCCCATTTTCACTACATCAAAAGAGTCTACAACGCAACGCAGTATTCATTTAAAAACCAGCTAAGACGTTTCTCACCATATTTTCCTCTATTTTTATTGTTTTATCAATTTTTCTGCAGAGAACAGAAGGTACACAGAATACCTACAGATTCCATTCATAAGAATAGGAAGGAATTGTCATGATCTCTAAACGTAGAATTTTTTTGAAAAAATGAAAAAAATCACGAAACCTTTTCCTGAACTAAAATCCTGTAATTTTCAAACAGATTTTTCCAAGTTGCGAATTTGTTACAAAACCCAAAACAGGCCTCACAAGGGCTAGGGTAAGACGTAAAACATTGAAAACTTTTCGAGATAGGTATCAAAATTCATATTTTTAACACCCCCCCCCCCCCGAATAAATTTCTGAGATGATATTTTCCCCTTACCCGTGACTTTTAGAGCCTTTAGAATTAAGAAATGTCTAAGGATGGGATTTTTATGCCATAAAAATCGTGTTTTATGGGCATAAAATATGCTTTTCGCAGTCTGAAATATGTCAAAAATATTCCAAAAAAAAAACCGAAAATATGCCAAAATATGTCAAATAAAAAAAGGGGAAATATGGGATTAAAATCCAGGGCTTTTGAAGGAGAGCAATAATACGACAGACTCAAAACAGAAACCGCATTCATTTATTCGAAAAATGTAAAAAAACAGATGTTTAAAACATACACTGAGAAAAATTTGTGGTAATATTGACTACAAATTGTGGATAAGTTTTTCCACAATTTGTGGTCAATATCGCCACGCTTTTTTTTCTCAGTGTATCATTTCATAAATTTTGAAATAATTTCATTTCTCTCGGGAGCACATTTCGGCAAAGTTGATTTTTCATTTTTTTTTTTTTTGTCTTTGAAAAAAAGGATTTTCGAGTATTTTGAAAAATATGTCGTAAAAAATGGAAAAATGTGAAATATGCTCCAAATATGTCAAAGAACGGGTAAAATCACCAAATATATGTCAATTTAGGCTTTTTACCTAAAAATATGTCAAAATATGCTCATACAAATTGGGCTCATTTTACTAGGAATTTTATGATTCGCAAAGATATTATAAATATTCCTACCGACAATCAACCAAAAAAAATATACAAAAACATAAAAATCCAATCCCTAGAAATGTCTAAAATTGTTCCCAATCTGCATTCCAGAGGCCCCATACGTTTCGATTCCGAGTTAAGGGGTCATCAAATAACTGCAGAAATGGATTTCGAGGATCAAAAAACATGCATTCTGATTTTTCGCTCAAGAATTTTCAATTTTGACTTCTTACTCCAATCCTTGCATTTTCTTTTAGTACCTATTTAGTAAAGAAACGACTTCAAAAATAAATTTGGAAGGTGAAAAAAATTGAACTCCGATACTTATAATTCGGAATTCCTAAATAATATTTTGGAATGTTCCACTTAACTGAAAATGGACAAATATCGAAAGATAGATGGCAAAATCGAAAAATGCTGTAAGAAGTGGAGAAGGGGGCAGTAGAGGAGATATGAGGCTATGAAAGGCTGAAACCCTTTTTCAAACTTGTCAAGATTTTTGATTTCAAAAAATACCATACTGACGTGCAATTTTTTTTCATTTTATACACTTTGAATTCAACGAAAACAATTTCTTTTGATTGACTTCCAATTCCATTCTCTTTTTAATTTTGATGATTTTTAGTGAGATGGCTACATTTATATGGGTTAAATCCAGTGGCGTACCGAAGTCATTTCCCAGGAGGGGAGGGGGGGGGGTGATGAAAATCCCAACTACATTTCGCCGATTTTATTGAATTTAAATTTTAAAAAAATGAACCGGCGATTATTAACATAAAATTGTCCATATTTATAGTTTTTGTCCCGAGCGAAGCAAGGTATTTATCTAGATTGAAACGAGAATAAAAAATTTCAAAATAATTGTAATTTAATTTGAAAAATTTTGTAGTTTTAATCTGAATACGAGAGAAATGAATTTGGCCCCGAAAATTTTTGAAAACTTCCAATTCAAAGTGCGATAAAACCGTGTTTTTGATTACCAAACTTGAACAAAAAATCGGTCACTTTTACTTTGAAACTATGTAAGAATAAATACAAAGAGGCCGAGCACAGCGAGGCCAAAGCTTTAGAAAAATTGGCTTTTAAACGTCGAAAATAAGTTTTATGGAGAAAAAATGTAATGAATATTAGTTGTAATAATTTTGAGGGGAAATACGAAAAAATGACTTTTCTATGATCAAAGGTATTGAAAAATTTATATTTAGGAGGTGATTTCACTGATGGATCGGATTTCTAAAAGGGGACGTTCTCCACCAACATTTTTTTCGAAGACTTAGAATGAGGTTTCTTGATACCCTCGATTTCAATTTTTAAGCTTAAAATTCACAAATTTGAGTTATCAAGTGTAGATACAATGGTCGGAAGCTTTTTTTCGGAGGGTGGAAAGTGAGTACCTACAAAGACTTGAAATAACAGGAAGATTTTTCAGCGAGAAAACTTTTTTTTGCATTGTTGACTCAAATGATTCATATAATTGTAATTTTCTTTATGCCCGAGCGAAGCGAGGGAAAAAATTTGAAAAAATTGTGTTTAATGCCCAAAAAAGGCCTTATTCATCAGTTGGGAAAATGACAAATTTTCCCAACTAATGTGTTAAAATATTCAATTCTCCCAACTCTCAAGTAAACAATTCCCTCAGGGGCGAAGCTCTCCCTCCCTCCCTATCGGTACGTCCCTGGTTTTATCCCCCCCCCCGATCCTCCAGTACAAAAGAAATCACTTTCAACAGTATAATTACCAAATTTTTTTTTAAATTATGAACAATTTTGTAACATTTAAGTATAAATAATTATTCAACCATTATTTTTGTATTTTCAACCATTTTAATAAAATTTTTAAAAATTGTACATCATTTCCCAGAATGTCTGATTATTTAAATTTTATCAAAATTGATTATTTCCATCAACAACTCTCGTCCTTGGAATCGAAAATGCACTTTTTCAATGATTTCGCCATTAGATAAATTCTATTGGAAAATTTGAAAAATTTCCTTGATTTTCACACATGTCTACGACTTTTTTGAGATAGATATTCACTATTCTGCTTAAATTTCGTTCGTCTACAATTGATTTAAAGTTCAGCAGAACGTAAAACTGCTTCACTATCATAAAAACAATTTGAAGATTCGTAATGAAAATCTAAAAGTGAACTAGAGGATAATGCTTAAATCAAAAAAATTTTAAAACCTTAAATTTTTGATTTCAAAGTCATTTAGAGACCTTTTTAATTTATTTTTTTTGCTGAAATACATCAAAAAGAATCTAAAAGGTCAAAGAACACAGATTTCGATATATCGTTCAATAACATCGAAAAATGTTGAAGTTAGGGCTCTAATGAAGTTGGCTTTCGAATCCCAGCGTTTTTCTAATTATATTCTTTTTGGGTAGTTAAAATATATTTTGCGAAAGGGGGAAGAGATTTTTATACAGCACGAATTTTTGTAATACTTCATACTTCATATGAAAATAGTATCTTCAAAATTTGTTTTTTGCGTTCTAAATTTCTGATAGACATTCTGATTCGAATAAATGCTTCGATTGACTTCAAAAAGGTCTTCTTTTCAAAAGAAAAGATCAAATCTTATTAAAAATATCTTCTCAGTTTCTATATTCACCACCTAACAAACCCATGCAAAAATTTTCGACAATAGTATCCTAGCAGCCTTTGCATTCGCCACTTTACGGTCAATATTTCAGCCATAAATTGTACAGAATTTTTTTACTCTAAATTAAGGCACAATTTGCATAAAACCCGACCCAGCATAAAATTTATCACGCACGACCTCAAAACCTAGACGGATAAAAAAATAGCCGAAAAAGCCACCATTTTAACTTAAATAATACATAAACGCACGAGTACATCCGAAGCTCGTATGTCCAACTAACTACGTCAAAATTCGACCTTATTCGCCATTCTACGATGTACTAAAACTGTATAAGAGGGACACGTGCACAAGCACATGCACAATTTGGTCAAAAGTAATTTTAAAAATTAACTGCGAAATATTCTCTATCACCGAAACCCATCCGGCAATTTATTTTGTAGTCTCGCTGACGAAACGGGCGTGTAAAAAATTATATGCACCAAATCTAGACAAAATTTTTTTATACACGATAAATAAGAGTAAATTAGATGGCAGTTAGGTAAAATTATTAAAGGGACCGATGAATATTACGGTAAGCGGAATAAGCCAGAACAGCAGATAATTTTAAACGTAAAAAGGTAAATGGCGCTAGGCAGACTGAAAGTAAAAAGTTAACTATACAAATTGACTATACTTTGCGTGTTCCATCTTGCTGTCAGCTGAGCCTATTTGACGCTCGATGCGTAACGAAAAATACGCGACGTTGCCAAATTATTATGGCTGCTTTTTCCAGCCTTTCAGCTTTTCCCCCAAACTCTTTATAGTATTTTTTTTTCGGATTTCGTGTTATTCGGAATGGGTGGGTGTTTATACGAAACGATGTATTAGAAGGTTTCAGCAGGAGAAGGTTAAATTTTGACCGAATCGTAATTACGATTTTTATTTTGTGATTTGAAAGCCGTGAGGATTGGATGATGAAATAAAAAGAAGATGAATCCAAGTGTTTATTTATATGGGCTGTCCATAAAATTCTGTGAGTTGAAAAATTCACAATTTTCAGTCTCTCTTCTGCCTTGCTGTCAAATTTTATTCTTCCCCAATAAAATTAGTCCTCTCACACTGTGATTATCTTTTCACATTCCAAATCCGGGATCTAGAAAATCCGAATTTTAAATATCAAAATCCTGAAAAATTCATTTAAGTCCATTGATTTAAACTGTTTTCGCTTGATTTTCTTATTGCAGGGTGTGTAACAAAATTTGTTGTGCAAAAAGCTTGACAGCTTGACCTTTTGGAATGACTTTTTACACGACTTTTCCGAGCAACACCCCCCCCCCCCCCAAAAAAAAACACTAAATTTTTAATAGCAATATTTTTGAAAAAAGCTTGACCTTTTGAGTAAATCAGAGTAAATTGGTCAAAAGCTTGACTTTTCAGGACAGCTTGACCTGTTAGACAACCTGTATTGACCAGTTCTTATGAGAATTTACCTCAAGTTTTTAAAGGTGTTCTTACAGGTGTGTTTCAAGACATATCGGAAAAATCTACAAAAATCCAGCTAACTTAACTCCCTTCTTTGAAAACTTTTTATAGAGCCAAAAAACTCCCAAAATAATATTGAAGAAAAAATATAAGTGAGGTGTCAAAAACATCACATAGGTACCTATGGCCTTTGAATTTCCGAAATTCAACTTCTAACTACAATGGTTAGGGCTTAAACATTAAAAACAAAGTAATTTTTTTCAAAAAATTCAAAAATTTCGAGCAAAATGTCAAAAACTGTTAAAATTTACCTGTATGTAACACAATTTTTTATTTCAATTTTTGAAATTTAAAAAAATGTTACAAAGCATTATTTTGGGGAAATTTTTTCAGTTTTTGGGGAATTTTTCCAACAGCTGAGTGTATATTTTTCAATTTATGAAATGAGTTAAAATTGTCTATCATTAATTCAAATGTCAAAAAAAATCGCAAAAAATTGAAAAAAAAAACTATAGCAACTATAAATTGGTACCAGGTACCTAGCTACCTACCTAGATGGAAGTTGTTTTTACATGCTCGTTCTTCCGACTTAATTTGAATTAACAGCTGAAAGCGAGAAATTTAATGATTTTTGACAGATCACCAGATTTTTTTCATCAGAGGGGAGACTTTTAGACATAGTTTATTTTTAATGTTTAAGCTCCAAAAATTGAGCTTCAAAATTGAGTTCTTCATTTTTGAAAGTTATATTTTGTATTCAGCAATAAATGTGGATGATTTTCAACTGGCATGGCACTTCCTTGAAGATTTCAGGGCATCCACAATATTTCAGAAATTATTTTTCCTGGCTTTTATAGTTTTTTCGGACCAATTTTTCGAAGTTTTCCAAACCTTCTACAAATGATACTCACAAAGCATGGAGGAAAAATTAATTTTTTCGCATGATGTCTCAAGAATTTTTTTTCAAACATTACTACTTTTTACGAGATTTTTGGACCCTCATTTTCCTGCTACAAAAACGACTCAAATTCAATTATGAATATTTCTGACCACCCTCCCCCGTCCCCTCACAGAAGCTTGAGAACTTGAATTTATTACGTACAGAAAAATTTTCAAATGAAAAGAAAAAAACACTTCACTAAATTTCTTTTGAATTTTCGTAAGATTTCAGGAAAAATTTCTAATTTTCCTGACATTTTCATATCATCAAACTTCCCTGACTTTCCCAGGTTTTCCAAAAAGTGGTCACCCTGGATTTTGTTGAAGCTATTGGGGGGGGGGGGCTAGACACCATAAAAATCCACCTCCCCCAGTGACAAGTTTTGGTCTAAAATTTTTCCTGTCAATCATCAACGTTTCAACCTCGATTATGAGACGATCCAGATTGCCTCATTTTCACGAAAATTTGAAACGTACTTCGGATTACGAAATCAAAATTTAACGTTCCAGTAGCAATTTGAATAATTGGATCAGAGGCAAGGAAACGTTCATGCCCATCTACATTATGACTAATCATTTTTCAAAAAAAGACCTAATATTAAGGTAATGGAAAACAAAATTTATAAATGTGATGAAAATGGAAAATTTTTGATTGAAAAAGTCTTAAGGCATATCACTTCAATGGGGGAGGGATTTCTCCCTCGTAAGCGGTCTCAGAGAGCTTGTGAAAGGCAAAATGCACCTCTAGCTTCACTCGAATATCTTTTCCATCTTTCTTTAACTCTAAATGTTGAAAAATTAGTCTAAATACACGCGATTTCTCAATCTTATATAGTCTAAACCTTAATTTTTTTCATTTTTTGAATTAAAAGTACTGCAGAATAATGGTACAGTCAATGCTTATTTCACCCTTTCTTCGGGAAATGCGAGGAAATTAGAGAAAACGTATTTCATCCCCTCTTAAAATCTTCGTTTAGATTCGCCAATTTGATTTTTTGGGGATTTTCAAAAATTCGAAATACACGGAACTATGCTGTAATTATAGAGAAATTTTAATTAATTTTGAAAAATGAATACTACAAAGAAAAGAATATTTGGAGCTATACCGAGCAGAGCCGAAAGCAGCTTAGCCCTTTTCCTCCAACTTTGAAAAACTGCACTTTCAGCAAGAAATACGAGATTCAAATTCATAAAAATATGTTGTTTTTTTTGGGGGGGAGGGGAGAAATAGCAAAATTAGGAGAAATACCTACCAATAAAATGAGAATTTTTCAAATTTTAGATCCCTCCGCAATAAAACCAACATTTTTCATCCTAAACGAGATCATTTTGAATTAAATAATTGGAGACGATTTTTTTTAAATAGGTTTGATATTTCTTCCAACTTTAAGATTCAATAAATTCAATTAAAAATGAAGTTTCAATATTTTGGACCTATTGTTTGAATTTCCTCCAAAAATTAATGCTTTTGACATTTTGTTTGCAATTTTCCATCGAATTCATTGAGAAAGTAAGGGTGGGGTGGAGAGGGGTGAACCTTTCCAAAATGTTCTCAGAGTTGAACTATGCTCGTCAGCATTTTCTCTTACTACCTCATCAGAAAATCCTGCGCTGTCCATGGACATGTTTTCTCCACAATAAACAGAACGATTTACAAAACCGATCAAAATCCAAAAGAAAAAACCAGCGAAAAATCCCTCGCCGAAAGAAATGGAAAAAATTCGAATAAATCAAAACTAAACTTAACCAATACCGTTGCTGAAAATCTCATCGATAAAAGCGAATTAAAAATTCCATTAAACGATTCAGTCGAATAAAGGGACCCCTCGTTCGGAATTCTTAAACACAACCAGAATATCGGGCAATCGCGCAGGGGGGGGTGAAACGCAGATCTCGAAAAGGTTAAAAATACAGCCAGCGTAAAAGGACTCGTCGAAAACTGCGAATACGAAAAAAACAACGAAGAAAACGCGAAATCTAACAGCAATGAAATGTTACGTTTCGTTCAATTAGGAAAACGTGTATTACGAGGGAAAATGGTATTTAGTGGAAAAAGAACCAGCAGCAAGAGCAAAGCAAAGGCAAGGTACACAACGAACAGGAATTGTCTGCGGGAAAGGTTGAAGAGCGCAGCGGTAGCGATTCGTTTAACGGTACGGTACCGGCGGCATGCGGCACCGGCGTAGCAGGGCAACGGGCAACATCGCGAGAGCCGGAGCCGCCGCCGGAGTGCACCGGAGAGGGAAGTGAAGGCGCAGGCGAGAGCAACCATCGCGCCGCGCCGCGCGGGTACAGATTGGTATAAAGGGACGCGCACGGGTGATTTTGCTCCCTACGGTATTGACTGGACTAACTGTAGGCCCTGGGGAACTGCAGTCAATACCCAGGACTCTACGCCAGCTAGTAAATGGCGCTGCGCTGGCGTATGGAGCTTTTCGGGTGCGAGGCGCGGCCGGACGCGGCAACGCGCCGCACGTAAGCAACGCGAAATTATACCAGAAAGTACAGCTTTTCTCTGCGTTTTCTCCTCAGAAAAACTCCGCGCCGCCGCGCCGTCGCAGGCGTTTCGTGCTACTGCTCGCTACACCAACCGAAAATATTCCAAGAGCAAATACGAACGAGTACAGTATATACGTAGTTACGTACAGCTACAGATACGTACGACGTATTATACCCTTATACATTCGCAGGGGTTGCTAATATACCTTTGGTCTCTTTTCTTCGCTTCGGCTCGCTTTTCTTTCTCCGCTTGTCCCTCGCACACCTTTGGCGCGCGTCGTCGTTCAAGCTCGCAAATTAGTTACCGGTATTCCCCGGTGTAATCTGGCTTATTCTTATTTAGCACCTAACGTATTCATTCGCCTTTTAAACCTATATACGCAACATAGTAATATACATTATGTTTTTTGACTTTTACGCTTTGCTTTCTCACCCCCTTCCCCTTCCCCTTCCCTCTGCAGCAAACTCATTCCATAGGAGCACAACCGACATCGTGTCTCCCCTCATTTTTTTTTCCTACTCGTGATTTGTCGTTTCCTTAAACGTTCCTTCGATTCGTTCGTTTTCATTTCCTCCTTCTTCGAATATTTTGATAATTTTTTAATTCGATTATCACCTCGAACCATAAAACCATCACCTTTGAAGCAATTGAAAAAAAAAACACAAGCAAACGCGATCTATTGGGTTATTTTTGTATATTAAAAACGGATTATCGGAGTTTATTAGCAGGCGGAAAGGGTTCGCGAAATGTGTAAACTTTTAAATTAATTTTCGTATAACGTTGTTTCCACTAAAAGTTATATAAAGTTTCGCGAGAAGTAAATAAATTAATAAATTGCTACCTGTTGCGGAGACAAGTCTGAACGCTTTTACTAGACACCCGATGACATCTATAAATCATAATTTTGAGTATTCATAACCCTGTCCTATCCTATACTCTGTCGCCTGTTTATAATAAACCCAACTTTATTAAAAACTTTCGCAGACGCGGCTAAATTTTTCCTTCGCCTGACTCCTTTCACTTTCCTGTTTCCTTCGGCGTAATCTTCGTGGTGTTGAATCGTTGGCACAGAATTTGAATTTTTTTCTTGTTTAAATTTCGTTTGTCAATACGTTGTCGGTGGAATTAATCTCCTTTATTCGTGTGTGGTATTTTATGAATAGAGAGTACAGTGTCCAATAAGATGTTTTTTATAACACAATGAATTTTTTTTCGAATTTTGGAAGTCCTGCAATGGTTTACCTTCCTCTGAAAATGAGATTCTCAAAATTTTAGCCTTTTTCATCAATTAAGGACCATGCACTGGGTCCACCTTTTTCTTATGGGATTTAATATAATAACATGTCAAAAAAAAAAAAAAAAAAAAGGAAAAATAATGCGAAATTTCCAAATAATTCTTTAAAAAATCTGAATACTAATGATTCAGTTCTGATTTTTAAAGATGAACTTAAAATCCGCGGGACCATCCTAGGGGAATTCAGGGCGCCCTCAAATTGGGTAAAAATGGATAAAATGTGCTATTTCAGGGTGTCCAACAAAATCTATTGAACAAAAAGCTTGACTTAGCTTGACCTTTTTGCATGAATTTTATTACTTTTTTATGGGCCACCCCTCCCCCCCACCAAAAAAAAATACGAAAAACATAAAAAATATATAATTTAAAAAATCACAATGAGAGCTCATATAAATTTAAATTTTTACGAACAAATTCAAAAAAATATGGTTCAAAAATAATTCGCAAAAGCTCTTTTTTTATTTAAATTATTTATTAAGAGTGAATGGAAATTTTTTCAAAATTTCGAAAAAAACCTTGACCTTTAAGTCAAAAAGCTTGACTTTGCATGACTAGCTTGACCATTAGACACCCTGTACAAATATGTGAGGCCACCAGGACTCTCTTTAGAATGGTTCCTTGCGTCCAAAGTTTGTCTCTAAAATTTAGAATTGAGTCATATAGGTATTCAGATTTTTGAGAAATATTTGGAAATTTTGAATTATTCCCAATTTTTTACGTTTTTTGGCGTGTTATCCTATCTTGAATCCCATAAGAAAAAGGAGGGCCCAACGAATGCTCCGTTAATTGACTTAGGGGATTGAACTTTGGGAATCTCATTCCTAAAGAAAAATAAACTACTCAAGGGCTCAGACCTCAAAAATTCGAGAATTTGATTGAAGACACACTCTTTTGTCAAATTCTTAATTCAAAAACCAATTCTTGAGCAAAACTTCTAGTAGGGTATTTAATCGAATTTCGAAAAAGTCTCCCCCCCCTCCTGAGCATCGGAAAAACAAATGGATATACTCCTTGCCCCCCCCCCCCCACTAAAAAAATTACGAAAAACATAAAAAATATATAATTTAAAAAATCACAATCAGCTTCTATAAATTTAAATTTTTACGAACAAATTCAAAAAAATATGATCAAAGAAAATTCGCAATGAGCTCTTTTTTTATTTAAATTATTAATTGAGAGTAAATGGAAATTTTTTCAAAATTTTGAAAAAGCTTGACCTTTAAGTCAAAAAGCTTGACTTTGCATGATCAGCTCGACCATTAGACACTTTGTACAAATATTTGAGGCCATCAGGACTTTCTCTAGAATGATTCCTTGGGTCCGAAGTTTGTCTCTAAAAATTATAATTGAGTCATGTAGGTATTCAGATTTTTGAGGAATATTTGGAAGTTTTGAATTATTCACAATTTTTTACTTTTTTCGGGGTATTTTCCTATCTTGAATCCCATAAGAAAAAGGAGGGGCCAACGAATGCCTCCTTAATTGACTTCGGGGACTGAATTTTGGGAATCTCATTCCTAAAGAAAAATAAACTACTTCAAGGGCTCAGACTCCAAAAATTCGAGAATTTGATTGAATAATGAATACACACTCTTTTGTCAGATTCTTCATTCAAAAGTCAAATCTTGAGCAAAACTTCTAGTAGGGTATTTTAATCGAATTTCGAAGAACGTCTCCCCCCCCCCTCCGAGCATCGAAACAACAAGTGGATATACTCCCTCTTCCCCAATATTTTTTATAACTGGAAAATTACATTTTTTCAAATTATTTCCACCTCAAAATGTTTTATTTAAATTTTTCCTTAAAATCAGTAGGCAGAACTTCTACAAAAATGATCAAAAAAATTAATTTAAATCAATTTGGCTTCGGTACTTTTCAAGCTGCTGAATCAAAAGCTTGAACTTTTATGAAAATTTTTGGGAATCAAAATGCAGTTGGCAGCACTGCCGTGAATTTTTTTTGAAGATTATTACCAAAAATTACTTTAGAGGAGACCAAAAATTTTTTTGGCTCGATTTTGAGGTGACTGAACGTGAAATTTGAATTTAGTAAAAATCAAATTACCTTTAAATTCACCATCTTCAACTTTTCAACCCTCTTGTACAGGTGAAAAAGTGGTATCTGACTTCAATGTCAATAGCTCAATTAGCATTTTGGGAAGAGGGGGAGTGTGACAAGTTCCTAGCAGGCGGCATTACCAAAAAAAGACAAAAAACTGATTTATTTTTGACTAATCTAGGGATCCGTAGTTTCGTGGGGGACTAAAAAAGTTTTCTGATCTCCCACTCACAATAAACTAACTCGTAAATTTTTGTCGAAATCCAGGACAGAAGTACATCTAGGGGAGCACAGGGGATCGAGGTCCTCAAGCTCGGAAAAGAGATTTTTAATTTAAAAATGTGAAAAAGTGCATTTTTCGGTCTTCAAACATGATTTTTCAAAAAAGTTTCACCCTCGTTTTGCCCGGGCAATATTTTAGTTATTCTATTTCTTGAATGAACATAATAACTCTCTAAATCTGAATCCATCATTGATAAAATTCTGCCTTTGAGAATCAGTGAAAATGATTTGTCATTGAAAATGATTGATTTTTCACTGATCTTTCAGTCAAAAATCACTGATTTCTCAATCAATTCCCAATTTCTCAAAAAAATCAATAATTTTGACTGATAGATCAGTGAAAAATCACTGATTTTCAGTTAAATTCATTTCACTGATTCAAGCAGGTAAATTTTACCAATTCAGATTCAAGAAGTGTATTGATTGTTGGTTCCAAAAAACTCCGGAATTTTCCAATTTTTCTTTGCTCAAATCTGTTTAAGGAATTTTCAGCTTACTGAACACACCCTGATTACGCCAGCACCACCGAAATAACGGTGTACTTACTCAATTTTTTTTTATTGAAATCTCACTCCCCCCTAATTTTTCTCAAATTCTCAACCTCTCCCTTGAAGGATATGTTTTTTCATTCGATCCATCCTATTGCCTTTTACAGCCTAATTTTCGTTACAATTTTGGTTGTAAAATCAGTTCTGCGAAAAAAAAAGTGAAAAACTTGGGCAGGATAATAATTAATCAGATTTCTGACCCGACTAGACCTCTCAAAACAAACAAAAAAATCTAAAATAAAAGTTGGAAAGCTTTTTAAAAAAATCACTTCTCAGCCAACGAAAAAAATATACAATTTTTTCAACTCTTCCCCCCCCCCCCCGTTTCTCTCTACTGGCGAAAAAACGCTCATGTTTGAGGGCACCTTCACTAAATCTTCGAGTGACCTTCTCCATACAAAACGCAAACCTCACATAACTAGAAAACGACCTTCGTTGACGATTCGATTACGCGGGCACACGAAGAACTACGTATACATAAGACGACGCGACGCTGAAGCAGAGAAAAAACCCACACACACGCCATAAAAAGAAGTAAAAGCCATCAGATCGAATGGTACATGGTACATAGTCAGATATATGTAAACCGTGTCGTTAGGAAGTATGCACACGGTAAACGAGCTTATAGAGGGGGCTTGTTCTCGAACGGGCTCTTATATAATCACATTTGGCTTTCTTATCAGAAACACAGCCTGGAGCGATGACCACTTACCGAATTCGACTGTACGCGCGCGACCCTCCTTTACCTCGTTCAACTTTCAGTTTCTGCCCGTTAAGTAAATGTATTCTCTTACCCGGTAGAAGCCTATTACTACAACGAATCCTCCCTTCGTGCAATTTTACAGGGGTGTTTCTAAATAAATACTATATCTGTCCCTGGAGCGACATCTGAGACCCATTCTACTCGTCGAAATGTCGTATACCGTAATCACATTATTCCTGTCTAACTCGCATATTCGTCATTCTTTTTCCTCGCGCAAATATTCCGCTGTCTCTGTCTTCGTTGTTCCCAGTACATAGATTCGACTTCGTCTTCACGCGAAAAGCGCCAAAATTTTTTCCACTTCTTTTTTCTTAACCCTGCGAATGTTTTTTCTTCGACAATGGCGAATTCCTTCTATTTTTTCCAGCTTGCATAAGGTTTATGAGAAAGAAGCAGTAAAGGGAATTGTCTACGTAGCTAACTTCGGAGTGCTTGAATCGTTTTATGGATGGATGAAGGGGTGGGGGAATCACTAAGTCTAGAAATCAAAAAAAAAAAACAATACGTACCTTGTCATTGACACTAAAACTTCAGAAACACGTAAGTCAAGCACTTCAAAATTTTCAAAATCCCTCCTGCAAACAAAAAAATCACAAAAAAATTAATAAATACAAAATTGACGAATAAACATAACAATTTTCTTCGCGTGTTAATCAGCTGATCATCAAAATCACCTAGTGATATTTAGGGCGAATGGATAGGCAACTTATTTCACGTGTATTTCAAACGTTACCGTTGGTGGTGTCGTATTTACGGCAAATCGTGTAGGCAATTTATTCTACACCAATCTCTACGGTAGAAAAAATAATATAAAGGAGGAGAATGGAGGGGTTTTATAATGAGATGAATTTGATTTAAGATCATTTCTACACTTTTACCAAAGATGTGATGAAGCTCTGCACAAGTGGAAAAATGGTGATTCGAAAATCGAACTTAGGAACCACGTAATTGATAAAAATAAATCTGTTTTGATAATTTCCGACCAATTTTATCAGATTTTTTTCATCGACAATCAATGACATAGAATCGACTTAACGACTTTTGTTAAAATTTCAAATATTAAACATATTTGATTTTTCTTCAAATTTCAACGACATGTCCAACAAAATTTTGAAATTAAAAAGGAAGACTTTTTCAATATGAAAATCCCCCCTCTTCCCAAAAAAAAACATCTTCTTTCGAAAAATTAAAATACAATGTCAAATGATAACAGGTACCTAGGCACAATCAAAAATTTATAAAAATCATTAATTTTCAAAAAATTATGAGAAATTAAGAAAAAAAATTTACAGAATTTTATTTAAGAGCGAAAGCTTTTAACCAGAGTTGACTTTTTATTATGATGGGAGGTAACTGAATCGTTGGATGGTCTTAAAATTTTCGTTCGCCCTGCTAAAATTTAGTCTCAATTTTTATGGATTACCCCCCTCCCCGTTCTGCACCATATCCACGTTGAAAAACAATTTGGACACGATGTCCCAAAAACTACAATCTGACAATTTGGACAGAATGTCCCAAAAAATCTCTCAATTTGGATTTTGAGTCCCACAAAAAACAGTTTGGCAATTTGGACACCTCTCCAAAAAAAAATTGACATAATATATTGTTTAGTATCTCGAACAAAAAATGAGACGCAGCCAGGGATACCCGACCATATGTCGGAAAATTTTTTTTCGTTTTTTTGACTCTTTAAATAGTACAGACGTGTACCTTTCGAATAGCGCAAACCACATTAAAAAAGGTTGAGAAATGAATTTTCTATGATTTTTCAAAGTTTACCAAAAAATGATTTTCAAAAATCAAAGTTTTGAGAAAAACGCAAAACAAAATTTGGAACTGTTTTCAATGAATAAAAAAAAAATTATGTTCTGTAAACGACTTTTCTCATCGGAAATGGTTTATTTACGTCCTCTTACATCACTTTAGTAATGCTTTAGGTCATTGACCCCTTCCAGAAGTTGCCGGCATCGAAAATCGAAACCATACCATATGTCGGGAATCATCTTTTTTCAAGAAATAATGGCATTTTTGGTACAAAATTTGTTTTCTTAATAATCGTACACCACTGTAGTTCATTAAAACGAACCTGAATTTACGTGCATTGAGAAATGAAATCATAGTGCAAGTCAAACAACTTTACAAACCAAACGGTGAAAATCATCCTTTGAAAATTAGTGTTCAACAAATATCCGGATAATCGAAATGAAGAGTTTCAACGGGAAAAAATTGAATTTTCGATTTCGATAATCGATTTCGATAATCGATTCTTTAATTTCGATTTTTCGATTTCGATAATCGACCTTTAAATTTTGTGAGGGTTCGTGAAAGAATTCGGGAACTCTCGGAAAAGTTCAACCGTTTTCGGGATGTTTTCGGAGCTGTTCGGCAATTTCCGTGTGATATCCGGATAATCCAAATAGTATTTGGTATTTGGATATTCGGATATTTGTTGAACACTACTACGTTTCAATAATAATGATTAATGAAAGTTGTAAATTTTAACATATTTTTATAAAATTCCGACATATGGTATGGTTTCAATTTCTCAGAGGCCTTCAGCAAAATTCGTTTTTTAACCAAGAAGATGACACTTTTGGGACCTGAACCTATTCTCATATGAAAGTAGAGGGTTCATAGTATACAAATTGATAAAAAAAAAAAATTTCATATTTTTGGTCATTTTTTCTTAATTTGCGTTTTTCTCGAAATTTACTTTTCCGACATATGGTCGGGTATCCCTGGCTGCGTCTCAAATAATGATTGGACTTTTTTGATATTTCAATCAAAGGTAATGAATGCAAAACCCAAAAAATTGTCCATGATTCAAATAATTCATCGAAAAATTGCATAATTTTTCTACTGTTTTTTAAAATTTGATATTTCAACAAAAAGAACTCAATAATTTTATAACTTCAGAGTAAAACATTCCACAAATTTCCATTATCTCTTTTTCAATTCTGAATGATGAAAATGAAAACTCACTGATAAAATGGCAAGATGGGAAAAATCAGGAATATAAACTTTTTTCAGTGAATTTTCGCCGATTTTTCAATCAATTTTTTATTAATGAAAATTTCCACCAATTTCTCCTTGTGTTGTAAAACTGCTCATCAATGATTTTTCACTGATTTCAAACGAGAGACGAATTCAATTTCAACCAATATTTTTGACATCTCCCCCCCCCCCCGGTAGAGGATTTTTCTCAATCTTGCCACCACTTATTGACAAAATTTTCACAAAATTCATGACTTTTTCGCTACTTGAATATCCCATTTTTCATATTACTACGTTTTACATTACATGCTGTTTGGATTTTATTTTGGAACATTGAATGGAAAAAAATACAAGGCCAGTTTTAGAAGGAAAGTGGTGATTTAAGATAGAATTATCCCTAGAGCCAAAAAAATCTTAATGGTCGATAATTACTCGTAAAAATGTAAAAAAATTACAATTTTTGCCTTTTTAAACGTAATTTTTCAAAAAAATTCACCTTTGCTTCGTTCGGATGTTGTTTTTCATCTTCATTTACGTGAAAGATCTCTTTTTTGGAAAGATTTTTCAAAAACCACGCCATTTTTCTATTTTTCCCCATATTATAAATTTCGTTTTTTCTAAATTTTTGCCATATTTTGATTCCTTTTCGAAAAAATCAACAGAAAATTTGAAATGAAAAATTTCATGCCTTCCTCCCGAAATCTTTACCTGGATTGGCTACTGACTATACAATTTTATCATCCCCTTAAAAAAGATTTCAAGACCACAAATGAAAACAGAAATTGAACTGAGATGGGATTTTCACCTCTTCTCCCTCTGTTATGCATACACATTCATTTCAAAACTAAGATATAAAAAAATTGAGTCAAAACATTATACATATGTGAGCCTGGATAAAGAAACCACCCTTAGGTGTCAAAAATTGGTTTTTGAGTCAACACTGATCTTGGTCTTTTCAGAAGGAGTAGAATCAAGGGGGAACCTCAACTGAAAACTAATTTTTGACACCCAAGGGTGGTTTCTATATCCAGGCGCACATATGTAGAACTAATTAAACAGGAAAAGACGTTCGTTATTTTCACAGAAACTTTTAATACCTTCAAATAAGTACCACAAATACAACTCATTATACCCTTGCATTACCCACAAAATCATTTCTAAAGAAACTCGACTACTCGAGAGTAAAAACATGAGAATAACGACATACTTTAGACACCAAAATAGTCTCGAAAACGCACCCCGATTATTTTAATTTCGCCTCCCAATAACATCCACCATCATCTAATTGGCAACACCACGACGCGATGAAAATTTCATCCTCAAAATCAATAACGTCAATTTTTACTTTATGCGAAAAAAAACCTCGAAGAAAAAAAATGCACTGCCGAGAGAGATGCAGGGAGTTTTAAAAAAGAAGGGTGGCTATAAAAATATAACACGTATAGCAAGCTGTTCAACGTACAGCAGCCTCTCATAGATTATTTATAGATTTAGAATTCCCTTCTCTTTAGGCCTCTTTCCTTCATAATTGGGGTGCTAAATTCGAAACTCTTACGATTTTGACAGCGAAAAATGATACGAAAGGACTAGGCTTCTTTTCTTACGCTCTCCACTCTTATCTGCAACATACGCTTTTAATACGTATTCGCGCCAACACCATTTTCAACTGCGCAATTATCGAATTTTTTTACCACATAAGGAAAGTCGACCGCTTTTTTTAACGTTATTAATTTTTGTGTTTTACTCCGCCTCGCACTTCGATCTTCTTTCTCTTTTTTTTCAATATTAACATTTTACGTTGTTTTATATACCTATGTAGAATGGCACGCGATGGGTTTTTTCTGGTGAATACAGTGTACGAAAAGTTATTTCAGGCCTCATATACAATGCCGCAGCGTATGCATCAAATTATTAAATATTTGCCGGGGTTCGAGAATGTTTAGATTTAGATGGTAAATAAGCTTCAAATGTGAGATAACGTAAATTGGTTGAGTTATCATTTCAAAATATCTATTAAATCACAAAAAAAATAAAAATATTTTCGTAATTTTTTCGAACTGAATATTTTCAATTTTTTGTTTTACCCACTTTTTCAAAAAAATACGTGCTTTAAATTGATAATTTTCATGTAACACCTGCAAATTTTAGAACTCGCTCCATCAAGCGCTTGAATAATCAATTAGGTAAGGAAGAAGGCAGAGATTCTTGAAGAAAAAAATAGCTTATAAGATTTTGAAAAATATCAGTCGTTGTGCCAACAAAGAGATTGAGCCTGAAGTAAGCGAGGACAAAAATTCTGCAGAGAAAGACAATCAAAAGCTAAAATTTCATTATTATTTTTAAAATTCTAGTTTTCAGCAAAAATTCGTGCTTTTTTCGGACTTTTTTGTACTCTCGGGCTCATTCAGCGAAATTCGGATTTTTTCAAATTTTGTAATTTTCGTATCCAATAAACGCCTTCGTTTAGAATTCGAGAGGTTGTATTTCTGAAATGTACCGATGAGAATATGAATTTTATTCATCATATAATTAATCAGATACAGAACATGGAACATCTTTGGTGGATAGAATAATTTCAATCTTCGAGTTATAGAACAGGTGTCTACTGGATTTGAAAAATGAAAATTCCTTCTATTTTCTGGTGTTTCTTGCTATTTTTATGCAATTTTTCTTGCTCCAAATTTTCTCAAAAATACCACCCCCCTCCCCACCGCCTATACTTGTTTTAAAGAAAATTTCAACCAATTTTTGCACATTCCCCCTTCCCTCCGAATAGTACTCGTTTAATAGGAAATTTCAACTTCTTTTTTTGCAATTTCATTCTGATGTGATATTACTCATCAGGTGAAAAATAATACAAATTGACAAGTGAAATAAAATATTCAAGGTGTCTAATAGGCAGGATTTAAGCAGGATCTCTCAAACGAACTTTAAAGGAACTTTTTCTTTCAGCTTTGGAAAAACATATTCTCCTCCCTACTTTTCAATATTTTTTTAACTGATAAAGGCTCTGGTGTGGTAAGGGGGTCATTTGTTCTCTTGTGGAACTTGATTAAAATTTGTATGCCATTCGATTTTTCTTGGTAGAAGATGGCAGAAGATGATTTTAGAGCGCATGAGCGAATTTTTATCTCACCACTGGGGGAATGGGGCCGTGGGGCCTCATAATACACGACTTCCAAGCTAAAAATTCTATCTTCGCGATTTTCAACCGATTTTTTTCAAACTTGGGGATGTAGGGATGTAGGTAGAGGTACTAGAGAGGAGTACTCGGAAATTTTTCAGATTTTTCCAACTACATTAATGACCTTGAATTCGACGTTGAAAATACAATTTTTATATGGGCAGAACATTTTTTTCCAAAATTTTTCAAAGTATTTCACACCTCTCAGAATTTTTTCAGATTTTTTCGAGTGGTGGAAGTTGGTCAAATATTCAAAAACCCGGTGTAATTCATCATTTAGCACAGGAGAATAGCATCAAAAAAAATGTTTTAAAAACACATAATCATAATTATGTTAATCGCAATTTTATCACTATGAGATGTCCAGAATATAAAGTTGCACTGTCATGTCCCAGCCAGAGATGGAACGATTACGATTATAATCGATTCTCATCCCTCGATTAAAATAATCGGACTAGCATCGATTAACCGTCAATTAATCGGAAAATTATTTTTTATTTTTTGATTGGTCAAATTATAGGTGACGTAATTTTTTTTTAATCAAAACAATTTGAGTTTTTGACGTCACGTATCTCTGGCCAACAAGAATATCCAAATTTTGTGGACCGATTAATCGATTATTAATCGACGTTTTCCGATTTTTATTTGGAAAACACAATCGATGTAGCATCGATTATAATCGTTCCATCTCTGATCTCAGCCATTATCGTTTTTTTTTTGGGGGGGGGGGGGGCTTTTTATTATGAGAGACAAAATTGTTTTGCACCGATTTCGCTCAAATTCATGTGGAGGATTATTTAGTTTTAGAAGTACCCCCAAAATTTTTTTAACCCCACTCGATCTCAGAAAGCTGAGTCATAATTTCCCAAAGTTGGACATTTTTGACTGAAATGACAAAAAACTAGTTTCTCGATCATAAAACCGCCTAAAAATATTGGTATTTTTCATACACATTTTAAGTTGAAAAATCCGACTAGCTCGATTGAAAACTCACAGAGATAGAATTTTTAGCTTGAAAATCACGAATTCTGGGACCCCCAGCTCCCCTGGGGCGAGATAAAAATTCGTTTATGCGCTCCAAAATCATCTCCTACCAAGACAAATCGAATGGCATACAAATTTTTAATCAAGTTCAACCAGAGGCCGAATGACCCCCTTACCACACCAAGCCTTTAATTGTTTTCTAACTTGCCTCTTCTTCCTCCTCCTCCAAAGGTGTTCCATTTAGTCTATAAATTTGAACCCAGTGAAACCTGGACAAAAATTATAGAAAATAAAAATGTCAAATACCAAAAAAATACTCCTGGAACTTTAATTTTAGGAGAAAAAATTATTCAACACGAATGAAGAAGAGGAGAAACTTTTAAAAAAGAAATTTTAAATACAAAATATAGACATGAATTTTATGGCATTTTTATCCATATAAATTCATCAAAAAAGGTGTTTTGTAGTAAAATGATCAAAATTCTATCTGGGTATTTTCTGGTTTTCTTACCACTAAAGTAAAATTTTTGCTATTTTCCAGTTTTTCCAGCCAATAGACACCTGGTAGAGTATAAAAGTGAACCTACAAAACATTTTTGGGAAATTTTGTTTCATTATTCGATAAGAACTGTGTAATCAAAATATGATTCTCAAAACAATAATTTTCGTTCAAACTTCAATCAAAGTACCAAACGGAAATTAAATTTTTTCAAATTCCTTTACTTTCCTGCCTGTCCTTGAAATGTAAGAAAAGACGAAGAATCGGAATCCCCGAAGGGCACATTTTAGCATGTGTACTGTGCACCGAATATTGTCACGACAAGATGAAAACCAGTTGTAAATATCGAACATTCGAAAAAAGAAGGGTTTCCGGGTTGACGGTTTCGCACAGCACATCTAAAACTTTTCCAATTTTCACTCGGTATATTTAAATTGAAGTCGGTATATATAACAAAGCGTGCACACATTGTACGGGTACAACTTTTGTCTTGGTGACAAATTTTAAATTTAAATCATGGCGCATTCGAGAGGGTAACGTACTTCTACTTACGAATTATTCGCGCCAATTGTTCGACAATTTCGAAAATAAAGCGCCACAAAGCGTACGAAATATTCGCCTTGTTAAAATTATTGTAGCGTAAAATTATAAGAATTTCGGGTACCTAGATATTCAGATGCGATTATATAGGTAAATAAAAGTACGATAGAGCTGTAGACTAACAAGATATTTCGTATGTGTTTCGTTTTGCAGATATTTTCTCAAATTCTTCCTCAAGTGCAATCAAAACTGTTTGAAAAATGCCGGTAATCCTCGAGACATGAGAAGATTTCAGGTAAGCTGGAGTATATTTAGTTAGGTACTTTATAAGGTAAAAAAAAGCAAACGCTTTTCACGCCGGTTCGAGATGCTGGTAGCCCGGAGACAAAACGCATTAACCTTTTCAACGCGATGCTCTGGCGAATCGGTTGCTCTTTGAATAATTCACTGTCGATGTTATTAAGTACACCATTCGTCTTGCCTTGCACATGCCGCGGAGGAGCAAAAGCTGCTGCCAACACGAAATTTCGTCTTAGTTGATTAAAAAGTGTAAGGAAAAAGCACGTGTGAAGAAACGTACAATTTTATAATCTCCCCTTACATTTCAACAACGGTCTCCGATACACCGGCGTGTCGGGGTACCCCGCTCGGATAAAATTACATTTACTTTAAGGGTTCTAAACTCGCCGAAAGTAATTAGTTTAACATAAGACGAAGAGGTGCGCGTCGACGGCAGCGAAGGGAACACGAATGGCGTTACTCCCTTTGAAACTAACTTTAAATGGTTAACTTTTTAATTGCTACAAAAGAACCTTCAACTTTAACACTTTTCCTCGATGTTAACTTGAAAACTAACTTCTTACAAGAAATTAAATAATTCTGCCTTTTTTTTACTCCTTCCTCCTCTCTCTCTCTCTCGCTCCTTGTATTTTTTTCATCCTCAAATTCGTTCTTTTTTTCTCTCTTTTTTTCCTACTCATCGTCGTCGATTCCCCCGAGATACGGATTTTTTGCTTTAAATTCCGATTCACCGCGAAATATTCATTGTGTGTAGAAATTCGGACGCGTTATAATTTTTTATTCCAACATCCGCGCCCGAGATGAAATTGGTGAGGAAATTTATCAGATTTTAGCGCCGCGACCGGAGCGGTGCGGCACGAGCCTTTGAAGAGTCGCAAAAGTCGATACGCGTCGGGAATATTTCACAATAATTTTGTAAAAACATTTTTAAAAGAATTTTCTTATACGGTTATTTATTTCCTGCTAAAAATCGCCCTTCTTTTTTCGCGACGACTGAGACTGCGACTTTTCCATCGTGTCGTGTTTTTTCATTTCGAAGCATTTACGTCTGTGACGCCGTTTTTCTTCATTTTTCCTGCTTCCTTTTGTTGCCGAATCCGATGCTGGTTTGTTTGAGGAGAAAAAAACGTTCTAGGTCGTATTTCTATGTACGGTACCTACGAAATATATTTTTTTTTTATCTGTATACCCTATCTCGCCAATGACAAGTTTGTAAAAATTTCGACTCGTTTTACCACACATTTCTACGTAATTTTGGATTTGGAGTTGGACCAAATTTTGGTTCGAATACTCGAACAAAACACATTCAATATTTCGGCCTAATGTCGTACGGAGGAGTGAGAATTGTCGTGTCTCTACAACTGATACAAGTGCTGATTTAAATCATAAGAGTTTTAGGACGATTTTCAAAAAAAAAACTTCTCAAATTTTAATTTTACCTCTGATTTTAAAAGAAAATTTGTCATCCCTGAAAAATTATCACGAAAGGTATTTTTAAAAAAGATCAAAAAGAGAATACACCATCCACCAACACAAAATTTCGAATTGAAATAAAATAAATTCGTTTTCTTTTTTTTTATACATTAAAATGTCATGACAATAGTTTGATATTTGGTGAAAATCATCGAAAATCACTGAGATACAGTCAGAATTGCAGCACAGGAGAAAATCAGTGAATTTTTTTTACTGAAAACAAATCAGTGAGAAAAATCACTGGAAAATCAGTGAATATTCACTAAAAGGTCAGTAAAATTATGAAATTTTCTGAAAAATCAGTGAAAATCTTTGAAAAATCAGCAAAATTTGCTGAAAATCAGTGAGTGACTTTTCACTGATTTAGAATGAGAGAGTACTGGATCTGAAAAATGAAAATCCTTTAATTATTTTGATTTTTCTTGTCATTTTCATGCACTTTTTTTTTGCTTTCAATTTTCTCAAAAAAGACCCTTCTTTTTATCCTTCCATTTAAAAATTCAAGAAAAGGGAATAATGTTGAAAATTATTGCTTTTTATGGTAAAATCCATAAAATCCTTGCTATTTTCTGATTTTTCATGTTTTTCTTGAGTGTGTTATGCATTATTTCCTTTGATAAAAAAAAAACAGAATTTGAGAAAATTTTGAAAAAACATTTTTAGAAATAAAAGCGACAAAACAAATCATTTTCCAAACACTCTCCTATTTTGAATCAGTGAGAAGAGGAAAAACGCAAATTCATATAAAGTTTTGAAAAATGAAACAAATTATTCAGGGTTTATCAATCCCTCCTCCCCCCCAAAAAAAATTGTCTTAAATTTATAAATTCCACGAAAGCCCCCGCAATCTTTTCCGCTTGTTCCAGTGAATGAAAAATCGATAAGGAATAAAATATCATTTTTTTTGATGAAATACTTACATAAAATGTATTTTTTGCGAAAAAAAACTTCAAAAATTGAAAATTCATTACTTTTTCCTAACTGAAATTTTCCAAAACGAATTTTGAACTTTTTTAATTTTAGAAAAAATGCTTGATCTTTGAGTCGAATGAGTCAAAAAGCTTGACTTTGCACGACTAGCTTGACCTCTTGATCAAAAGCTTGACTTCTCTTGACCAGCTTGACTTTTTAGGACCCTTAGACATCCCGAAAGTGTACATTGGTAATTCTTCACACAAGGAGGGCTCAATATAAAAAAATTTTCAACTCAACTCTTTGACATATTCTCTTAATTTGAATCAGTCAAAAACTGAAGGTTGACTGATTGAAATAGACAGAATTGATTCACTGATTGGCAGTGAAATTCCACTGATTCTAATGTAAATCAGTGAAATTTGGCTGCCAATCAGTGAAATTTGACTGTCAATCAGTGAAAAATTACTGATTCAATCAGTGAATTTTAATTTTAGAATCAGTAATTTTTTCCTTGACCACTGAAATGAATCAGTAAAAATGTCAATTTACTGATTCATTTCTGTAGTTAAGAAAAAAAATACTGATTTAAAAATGAGAATTCACAAATTGAATCAGTAAATTTTTCACTGATTTCTACAGTGAGTCAATTCTGTCTATTTCATCAGTCAATTTTGACTGATTTAAATTAAGAAAGTATCTACCTATACCAACCTTGACCTAACTTTAAGTTTGTCAACCTGATTTTAAATTTCTTCAACTTGAGACTCAACTATTTCAACTTTAGAAGAACAGGTCATTTTCTAATCGAAAACTTATTTCCACAAACGACATGAAATGACACCAGGTACTAATTTTTTAGATCATTGAAATTTGAAAGGTGCTCTCTCAATCTGAATCAGTCAAATTGACTGATTAAAAAAGACAGAATTGAGTCATTGATGAAATCAGTGAAAAATTTACAGATTCAATTAGTGAATTTTCATTTTTGAATCAGTAATTTCAGCAGTTGAGAAAAAAATTACTGATTCAAAAATGAAAATTCACTTCTTGAATCAGTAATTTTTCACTGATTGGCAGTCAAATCTCACAAATTAACAGCATAATCAGTGGAATTTCACTGCCAATCCAGTGGCTCAATTTTGTCGATTTCAATCAATCAATCTTCAGTTTTTGACTGATTCAAATTAAAAGAGTGGTTTTGGGATCAAGCAGGAAAAACCAACCCCAATTCCCGTAAAATTAAAAAAATGTGAATGAAAAAATATCCTAAAATTAAAGTAGATTTATCACTGCAAAAAAATGAACAAATCCTCAAACACACCTCAGACAAAACTTCAAAATATATCGAAAGCTTATCGATATCAACGAGAAATCCCCCCCCCCCCGTGTAAATTATTTTTCACGAGACGAGAAAATTCCACTAATAACAATTCACCAACGCGACCAACTTCATTTCAATACCTTGGAAATGATGAAATAAGAAAATTCGACGATTAAATAAACGCGCGAGAATCTTTACACCGGGAAACGAGAAACAAGGGTTCGAAAAATATGCACTTGAACTTTGGCAACTTTTGACGTGACTGTTCACCTGGTAAAGAAAAAGTTGTTGTTTATAGGGCAATTTAAGAAGCGCGGGTATTAGCTACTAAAATAATAAAATGATATATTTCGAGTGGATTTTCGGCGTAAAACATAAATATACACCTATAACAAGGTTGTTTTTCCACATCCATTCTTTGATTCATTTTCAAGTACAAATTGTAATAGGCAGGTAAGTGTAAGCATACAGAAGACATTTGTAGCTGTCTGGCCTTTTCTCGCTAGCATTCTATCGTTTAAATCTCTTACTCGCTCGGTGTTTAGATAACATTTTCCGCAGAATTACAATAATTAATGGGACGCCGCCATTCGTCGCTGCATAAAATATCAACTGGCAAATGAATAAGCTGCGGAGTAAAAATAAACGCAATTTTTCTGTCTTCGAGCAGGGAAAAAACAAAAGAAAAAAAGTGGAAAAGTGGAAAAAACACGAGGAATAATATTCGAAGCTCGCCGAGCTTTTTAATTTCATTACTCGATAAGTTATTGAAACGAGATTAATTCGCTTTAATTGACGAGATTTGGCGAAAGTTTATTCAAAAGCCGAGAACATCTTTCCATTTGATGTCTGGAATCGGTGATGATAAGAGCTTAGTGCCACTACGGATAAAGAGCTTCGCTATTAAAGGGGGTTCACTGTTCAGAAATCGAACATTCAGTCGTTCCTATGGGAACGGAAAAACCGGCAATTCCGGGTACTAGCGGGGCGAACGGGTGGCACGTACGGGGTTCACGGTGTAAAGTATCGCGGAGACGGAGACGCGCGACGGGCAATTCTCCGAGCGTACGACTATATTCCCGAGGGGCGGACTGCATAAACCCCAAGGGAGGAGGAGTTTATTTCTACATCTTGTTCTACCGTACTCTTCTTGTACCCGCTTAGAGCTTTTCCCCGTCGTCCGTGATTTTCTTGCTACGTCAAAATGGTCGCCGCTCTATTATGCCGACAAAGTTTAAACTTTTCTTCCACTTTTTTTCCCTTTCGTTTTTTCGCCCGCATCCTCTCGTCCTCGCGTCCTACTACACAGATACCATACCATACCACACCACACTGTGCCCTCATGCCATATACCATACTGTACACTAATACACACAGACACACACGCAAACACCCCTCTCTCCCGTCACCCCCGCATTTTCTTCTTCTTCTTCTTCTTGTTTTGTGTACTATTACGCTAGTACAGCGTACGAAAAACATTTAAACTTGTATACACATTTAACCAACACTTGCACCATTACATATAAGTCGCCTACTCTCATATCACAAATACGAGTACCTAACCTACTATACCCACCACATACCGAAAAGAGCCCTGGACCAAACTGCAAACGAACGAAATAATACTACTTATTTTAGCCAATTTTCTCTCCTTCTGTCTAGCTCCATTTTCAAGTTTTCAATCTATACAGCGAATTATTCCCATTTCTTTCTTTTCCATCGGGCGGCCTCATCATGCCAAATCCAATACACCCTACTCGTATTCGAGTAGGTAGCTGGATTCGTTGCGTAAAACTATATCCAGAACTGATGCAGTATTCATTTGTAAAAAAAAATTCTCGAGTCGAAATAATTTTCAATGTACCAGTAGTATTGTTTTTATCGAGATATTTTTCAGCTATCATAATGTACCTATGATTTATTTGAAAATTTTTTCGATTCATCAATAATCCAAAAAACGAATGGTTTTTTGAACTAACAAAAAAAAAAACTCATCTTGAAAGGCAAATTATACGAAAAAGAAAATAGGAAAGAATGACGAGAAAAGGGGAGCAGATGAGACAACGTTAAGGGCATTCTCTAGTTTGTCATCAGTGGAAAAATTTAAGATCAAAATATCTTAACCATTATTGAATAATTTTTTTGAAAATTTAATATGTGCTTTGGAATAACATCATCTTTTGACGACTTTTAAGATATTTTCAAAATTTCTCTTCTATTTTTGAAAAAAAAAATTTGGAAAAAATTGGATAAATAACAACAAAATTTTTGTCCAAAGTATTTTTGAAGATTCTTTTTTTTTTATTTTAAGAAAAATTTTGAAAATATCTCAAAAGTTCTCAAAAGATAAAGTTGTTCTAAAGCACATATTACAACCAAGAACCAGATATGTAGGTATGTTCTAAAAAACGCAAAATATGTACATATTTCATGCGCTAAAAAAGGGTGAAATATGTAAAAATATGTGCTAAAAACTCGAAATATGTGAAAATATGTGAACTCGATATGGGTATCAAAAAACAGCTTTTTTCGATCCGGTCATTATAAAATACCACTCAAAGTGCTAAAATATGATTTATTTTAGGCGATTCTGCCCGATTTCAGTGATTTCTAGTCGATAAAAAGTGATTTTCAATTCAAAATCAAAATAATTGATGAATTGGTGGTAGTTTTGACTTTTTCAAAAAAAAAGTTTTGCAAGGCATTTTCATTTTTTAATAGGAAAGAAAAAATAAAAAAATTGAATTTTGCGTGGTAAAATTTTATTTGTAAATCTTCAAGATATACAATCCTAAATTTTTCACTGATAACAAGCTAGGGCATACCCTTAAGAGAAAAATAAGTTTGCAGAAAAAAGAATTGGAATTTTATAATTTTAAAGAAAGTTTTGGAGAATCAATAGTTCTTATGAAAGCACCCCATTTTTAAATATTTTTAAAACTACCTGATGGAAATTTCACCTTCTCTCAATTCAATTCTTAACGACTCAACCTTCCTCAATTCTCAATTTCAAAAAAATTAAATTCACTAAAGAAATAGCCAGAATTAAGTTACTGAAGAATCAGTGAAATATCATCACTGCCAATTAGTGAAAACTACCGATTCAATTAGTGAATTTTCATTTTTGAATCAGTAATTTTTTCAATAAGGTTAATTAAATTACTTATGGAAAAAAATTACCTACTGATTCAAAATTGAAAATTCACTAACTGAATCGGTAGTTTTTCAATAATTTCTACAGAGACTCAATTTTGGTTATTTCATCAGTGAATTTTCACTGATTTAATTTAAGAAAGTACCAACCTATTCATGGCCGGCATTTTCTCATTTTTCCACCAGGTGCAAACTAAAAATCTCATTGAAACGTGGGAACCATTGCCTGAGGGAGGGGGGGGGGTATATTTTTCAAATCGTAAAAAATTACAAAAATGTGAACACTGAACGTAAATTTCAAAAAAAAATTATCAACGTGAAATATACATAGGTAGGTAGCTAGGTACATATGTAGAAAAAAAAGTAATAGAAGAGAAAAAAGAAACAAAATTATCGCGCAAAGGTATTCATTTTCACCCATAAGCGCACCCAGAAATTATGTAAGTAAGGAACTGAGAATTCGAGAAAAAACTGGGGAGAAGGAAGTCAAGATTCAATGGAAAAATTCAGAATCTGTCATTTCAGTGGTGCAGGCGAAGTCAGGATATTTTTGACAGGAGTACAATACATTTACACAGATTTGAGCGAAGAAAAATTGAAAAATTGTGGGATTTATAGAACAATCAATCAATATAACTACTCTTAAAATCTGTATTAGTAAAACTTGGTAAAATTCGGTTTTTTTGAATCAGTGGAAGGAATACTGATTTTTTAGTCAAAATTACTGTTTTTCTGATTGAATGGGAAATTGACTAAGAAATCAGCAACTTCTGATGGTTTAACTGAAATACCAGTGAAAATCAATTCACCAATTCAAAAAAGCAGAGTTTTTATCAAATTTAAAGAATTATATAATTCAAAGAACAGGAAGTAATCAAAATGCAGCTCGAACGAAGCGAGGGCGAAATTTTTTTTGTTGAATGGAGAAACTTCACTCAAGACATTTTCTTTTCATTTTTCAAAATTCTAATGATTGGATCGGATTGAACGAGAAAAAAGAAGCAGTTGTTCTGCCACCCCCTCCCCAATAAGGCTAAAATTATTTTTGTGATAGGAAAAATTTAATTCGAATAGAAAATTTTTCAAAGATGATTACTTTCTTGAGGATGGGATTTTGGTTTAGAGTTTCGAAAAAAATTGAAAAAATCATGATCCCAGTTGAAAAAAATCTGAAAAAAATTATCGCATTTTTCTCTTTTGGGTAAAGACTTTAGATCATAGATGTGTTCAATTTAGACATGAGGCAATGTTTTTTATTTTCATGTAAAGGAGACAAAACTTCATAACTTTTTATTAAAATGTCAATGCACTTGAATATTTTTTTTCAATCTTTTTCTTTCGTTTCAACATTTGAAATATAACTTTTCCAGTTTTTTCTTACTTCATCAGATTAGGACTGATCAACTTTTTTTTGTGGAAAATTATTGTTTTTCGTCAATTCAACACGGGTATACTTTTGTGCAAAGAATCAACCATAGTCATAAAGTTATTCTGTAAATTAAATAGCACAGAATTTATTTGAAAACAACTTCACAAGTAAAAACGTTGTCAATTTACGACTTTTTTGTTTTATTATGTTAAAATATCAATTTTTCTTTTTGTTTTCTTTCAATACCAGGAATTTGAATCAAAAATTATCCATTATTAATAAGAGCAAGGAAACTTATAAGTATAAAACTTCAGAAAACACAATACAGCATTAAAAATTTGCAGTCGAACCAGGAATTTTGAAAACACTTTTAGATATTTTAATAAAAAGGGATATGATGAACTAAAAAATTATTTATTAAAATCACATATTTGAATACTCAAATTCCCAAATCATATGTATCCATAATTTAAAACATTTTCCTATCAGTCAAAAACTTATCATTTTTATCACTTTTTTCAAGCAATTTCAGAAGACCCCCCCCCCCCCACGCACACACACTCGAGCGTCTTTATTTTCAACTCGGCAACTTTGAAATATTTTTAGGCAGAAGAAAATGTAGACTTTCTTTCCCCTCTCGTTTGAAAAATAATTGCAAAAATAATAAGAAATAGATACTAAAAAAATTTATAGAAATGAAAGATAACATTATGATTTTTGAAAAACATTTTTAGGTATTAAACTTGAATAAAATTCAGACAAAATTTACTTCTTCAAAGCTTGGGCAATCCTTCATTTCTGAAATAATTTCATACTTTTAACCGGTTCCACCAGCAATATTTTCACTAGAATTTGAAAATTGAGAAGCATGATTTCATAAATCTGACTAATGGATGGAGAGAGAAGGGACAAAGAAGGCAACGTGCCATTCTTGATAATGGAAAAATTCCATTTCTGTCGAAATTTTTCGAAAGAGATGATAAATTCTTTAGAAAATTTTCATTTCAAGTTGAAAAAAATTGAAAAATTTCACTCTAACTCAAAAAAAATCATTTTAGTGAAAAGTCACTGATAAATGTTCAGAATTGCAGTACAGGAAAAATCAGCGAAATTCGCTGAATTTAAGTGAATTTTCACTGATTTTTTAGTGATTTTTCTCACTTATTTGTTATCAGTAAAAAAATTCATTGATTTTCTCCTGTGCTGCAATTCTACCTAACTATTTCTCAGTGATTTTCGATAAGTTTCACTGATTTATACTTGAGGGAGTAAATAAATAAATTTTTTCCCAATCTTTGAAAACTACTTAATGATCATGTCATATCCCGAAAAAATCGTCATAAAATATTTCACTCGTCAGTCAAAATCTAAAATAAAATTTCACTCCACCTGGTGACCAAAATTCCCTCTCCACCTTATAATTTTTGTCAAAAAAAAAATTAACGTTAATTAACAAGTCAAACTTTTCTTCGTCGTGTTTCTTCACCTTCCCTGGAAAATTTCCAAAAGCAAAGAAACGCTGCATGCGAACTACGTACAGAGATGCAAAAGCCTCGACACACAAAGTACCTATGCGTATTCACGCGTCTAGATTAAATCTTTTTTCTGGGTAATTGGCGCGTTTCGCTAATGTTTGGTTGAGCTCTCTCGAATGCATTATTAACGCGTCGGCACGCGGCACCTTTTAGAATCCATTTATACGTTGTAACATTCATACAAAATTAACGCCCATCATAATGGAATATTCGATGATCGCGAAATAAAATTTGAAATAATTTCGAAACCGACATCACCGCGCTGATGTTGCGTCTCGTAGGTGCGTATAAAACCAACCATGGCACCGGAGTGTGTAGGAAAATGTTGGACCCTCTCGAGTACTCTTCGTATACCACACATGTTTGAAAAATTCGCCAGAGAACTCGTTAGGGAGTAAATGCAGATTACATCTACGATACATATTATAGCATTTACATAGGTATACCTCTATACGATAAATGGTACATGAAAATCCAACATCAACCAGCAACCAGCTGAAGAGCTCGACGCTGGCGCTGGCGTATTTGCATCTCGTGCTTATTGGAACATATCGTATGCATCGGTCTACGACGGTTTTAAAAATTTAAAAAGCTCATCCGACGTATCTTTAAAACGTTATAATTAACTCGACGCATCGATGTTTAACGACGTCGTCGTTTTATTACTACAAAATTTCTATGAAATTTACTTTGATGCTCTTCAACACGAGCGACCATCGCCGTTTTACATCACGACAACTCCACCTCGCGGGTAATACGATTACACACGTATATAAAGCCGGCATCGCAATGTGTACACGGATTCGTTTTGTCTTATTGTAAACAAAGTAAATGTAAACATGTCTCTGGCGCTCTGCAAAAAGGGTTCAAACCCATAATGTAGCTCTGGTACACACACTGCTACGTACCTCCACCATTTTAAAGATTTCTTCGCCCCCACGTGTCATACGTATAAGATGTGCTTTATAATAAATTACTCGAAAAATGAAAATAGATGCTACACTATTAAACTTTACAACTTGTACTAACATTCGTAATTCAAAATCCTACGCGATGTGTAGAATTATACCACTTGGACTTGTGCTAACGTATTTTTTCAAGTTCCTCACGAGTCTATGGGTATCTTATATGGATGTATTTTTCTATACGTTAAACGTGTTTTTTTTTTGTACTGTACAGGTTGTGATCTCCACTCAAGTCAGCGTCGAAGGACCACTGTTAGCTGTCTCTGATAATATGTTTGTACATAATAATTCCAAACACGGTCGTCGAGCCAAAAGATTAGATCCTTCAGAAGGTACGAGCTATATTGCAAATTTATGGGAATGAAATATTTTTTTTGAAATTGATTCTAATACGTGATATTTACAAATTTACAGGTCTATATCCTCCGTTACCACTAGCCACACCTTGTATAAAAGCAATCAGTCCCAGTGAAGGTTGGACGACTGGTGGTTCAACAGTTATCATTATAGGGGACCATTTTTTCGAAGGTCTTCAAGTAGTGTTTGGTACACATTTGGTTTGGAGCGAGGTAATACTTGATTAATTTTTTTTAAAATAAATAGTACCTAAGAAAAACTGGGGTATGTTGCACCTCCCTAGATCAAAAATGGTCTGCCAAATCTATTCTAATTACTCAAGTGGTCTGATTATTGCAAAAAATTGAAATTCAAAAATTTTCCTCTCGTTTTACTGAAAAAATCATTCTTTGGTGCACCCCTCAACCATGAAGAATAAAAAAAAAAAAAATTGCATCTTGTTCCATGGGTGCGGGGTAAGATGCAAAATGCCATGCGACAAGATAAACACAGTAAAGACGTGATGAAAAATCGAGAATTTTTTTCTCAAATTAACTCAGATAGGTACATCAGAGGCAGGGTCGTAGCTACGGGGGAGGGGTTTTGGGGATCTCAACCCACTCCCCTCCTTGGGGTCAGGAACTTACGTGAAAAAATACCTTCTTGGAGCATTAAAAATCAACTTTTCACAAAGCTTCGTCCTCGCTTCGCTCGGGCATGAACGAAAATAATCAGAATTATATCAACTATTTGAATCAACTACCTATGCAAAAAATGGCTCCCTTCTGATATTCCAAGTCTCTTTACCCACTTTGCACCCTCCCAAAAAAAAGCTTCTAACGCCTCTGCTTGGATTTGTGAAGTATTTTTTTTGGTTTTCAAGGTCAAAATAATTAGTATGACAGTTGTTTGTTCCAAAATAACACTTTCGTCAGTTTATTTCTTTAAACATGCAATTCAAATTGCATGAGAACATTGTCAAGTTTGAATTTAGTGTTTTTATAGTAAGAAGAAATTAGTGTTGGGAAGGGGGAGGGGGGAACGCAAAATTTCTCAAAAAATTATGAAATTTTGGACCCCCTACATGAGTAATTTCTGGCTACACCACTGATCCGAGGTAGATACTACAGATTTAAATGAAAATGTAATTTTTGGAAAGAAGCATGGGTGCGGTGAGGGCATATTTTTGATGAGTAACTCAACGTTGAAAATTTTGGGGCCTTATTAAATTGTTAAGAATGAAACTTTAATTAAAAAATAGATACAAATTTCAATTTTAAAGAAAAAAAAATAAAAACACGAGTATAACTTGACAAAAATTCATTTAAAAAGACGCCCCCCCCTATAATAAGGCACCCCCATAATAAGACCAGACCCCTCCTCCCAGAATAAGTTTTTCAAAAAAATTTGCCCTCGCTTCGCTCGAGCCAACTTATCACATCAGTATACCTACAATTATTTAGTTACACTTCAGGCCTTCCCCTAAACATTTTTTTTCTCAATTTTGGATTCAGTCCAAAAAGTAATACCAGCTCACGCCATCCCACCTCCCCATGAAGAAGAAAATATCTTGTTCAGTGCTCAATGAAGAATACATAGCAATTTTTTGCAGTTTCAATGTGATTTTTTATAAAAATTCTCGCCCTCGCTTCGCTCGGGCAATGCAATATTCATTCATTCATTTTTTAAAAACTGATATCCATTTTTGCACCCCCATCCCTTTTTTTATAAACATACTAAAGTTTGAAAAAATGATGATATTGGTGAAAGTGGGGGAGGGAGCGTGCTTGGAAAATTTGGGGGGCACTCATCGTTGACTCAGGGGGGGGGGGGGTCACCGCACCTCTGGAAAGAAGAGTTCTAAAATCTCCGTAGTTAAAATTTCAGCTGCTTTAGTTGATTTTCTGATTTTTTGGCAAATTTTTGGTATTTTATCTGAAAATTAAATTAAAAATGTGATATTTTGGAAAAAATATCACAAGCATATCAATAGAAGAACGTTTAGTACCTCCTCGACCAATTATTCTTTTTTCACTTTTTTGGCTAATTTAGGTAAATAAACCCTTCAGAAATCGAATGGAACTGGTTCCAGACCTCTATATTATTCAAAATTGAGAGAGATATACAATTTTTAAGCAAAAGAAGTCAAACTTTAAAATTTCCGAAAGTTCAAAATTTTTACTTTTTTCGTCAAAGATAGAGGCAGTGTGACCGATGTCGGCGTGACGTAACGTAACATGACGTCATCACGTGCCAGTAGGCCCTTCAAAGTTGAAATATTGGTAGGTAACCTAAAAATGAAACCGTAATTACGAAATAGAATATTCCCAACTTTGAATGTTTTTTCAGCAAAAGTTCACTTTTGGTTGTAAGGCCCTTTTTCTCATGCGCCCTCACATATGTGACTTTTTCAAGAAATTCATATTTAAGAATTAATCATTTTACAAGATGTCTGCTTACAGGATGGAACTTCCGAATTTTTTGCATTCTGTTTTCCATCTTTTCGTGGTCCTTTTTTCCCTACAGGGTGTCACAAAATTTGTTGAGCAAAAAGTTCGACTTAGCTTGACCTTTTTGGATGACTTTTTTTGAATTTTTTATGCTCCCCCCCCCACCAAAAAAAACAATTTTTACGAAAAACTTCAAACAAATATAACTAAAAAAAAATCACATTGAGCTCCTAAATTCACATTTTTACGAACAAATTCAAACAAATATGATTCAAAAAAATCTCAATGAGCTCTCTTTTTGTTTAAATTATTTATTAAGGGCGAATGGACAGTTTTTTCAAAAATAGAAAAAAATGCTTGATCTCTTGGTCAAAAACTTGACTTAACTTGAACAGCATGACTTTGCTAGATAGTTAGACACCCTGTTTTAGAAAAAACAATCAAGTGTAACGAGAGTCGAAAAAAAATTAGAATATCTGAAGAGCATAAAAAATTTAAATAATGAACAATTCCTTGCAAAGGTCAAATAAAAAAGAAAATTCTTTGAATTCTTCATAAAAAATCAACGTTTTTTCACGATTCTCGTGAATTTCACGACTTATATGAATTTTTTGCCCAATAGACCTAGACATTAAAATTTGTTGTAATAAACAAAAAAAACATAAAATTAAGAAACATACAAGATCTAGAAACTAAAAAGGAAAAAATCATGAAAATTAGAAAAAAAATTAAAAATTTGAGAGCCATGAAAAAATTTTAAAATTGAAAAAAAGCACCATAAGAAACCACAAAATTGAAGAAAAAAACAAAAAAATGAATAAAATTATCAAAAAATATGAAAAATGTTGAAATGAACGAAATTTTTTAAAAAATCTCAACGTTTAGCGGTCCACCTCTTTAACAGATATTTTCTACAAATACCAAACTTTAAAACTTTTTTTCCACATTTTCAAAATGAAAGCAATGATTTTCAATTGCATTTTAGATAACAATTAAATATATTAAGTTCAAATTTTTTGAACATTGAACGATTTTTCTTAAAACCTCAGTAAATTAGGCACATGGTGAAAAAAAAACCTTTCCACGAATAATTTTGACCAAATCAATAACTTTCGGAACAATTTTTATGAAATCTGGTACGAAATTATAAATTTGTTACGAAATTCCCACTCAAAGGAGATCTCAATGACTTTATTCGTGATTTCATCAAGTTCACAGCAAATTTTTTCAATTATTTCAATAGGTGTACTTAGTATTCAATCGTTACTTCATCTTTTTAGTAAAATTTGTAGAATTCTTTCGTAAGATTTGACGATTTCAAAATTACGAAATTTTCTGCAAATATAAGAAATCTGACGAGCTCAGAATTTCAAACGCTCTTCTTTTAAAATTTTAGACTGAAATTGCACTATTTTATCATGAATTTTTAATAAAATTCGAACCCAAATAGGTAGAATACAAAAATAAATTTCAAAAAACGTGTCTAATCGCAGCACATACCTATGAATAATTGAAAGCCATTTTATACAATTTTTCGACCTTAAATTCCCCAATAAAATTCTTCAGGCACATTTCTCATATATTTAATAACGACTTTTGCAATTATTTTGTTTTCACAAAAAATTGAAAAAATCATTTCCAAGGCATTTAGATAACTTTTATAAAACATTTCGACGATATTCGACTCGCAAGAATTTTCACAATATTTTCAACCCTTCGATAATCTCGTTTCAGCTGATAACACCGCACGCGATCCGAGTTCAAACACCACCGCGACACATACCAGGAGTCGTCGAAGTAACATTATCGTATAAGTCAAAACAGTTTTGCAAAGGATCCCCCGGTAGATTTGTTTATGTCTGTGAGTACCCATTCTGCTATTTACTCTCGACTATGCAAATAACCTTGCATAGCTATTTATTATTAATAAAGTAAATTATTTACGTTGCTTTTTACCACGTGTCGCCTTCGTACAAACGCGCCTTCATTAAGCACGACTCATCTTCCGCACGCTATAATTACATCGGGTCTTATCCGTATGGTTTTTATGCATTGCAGCGCTTCAAGAACCGACCATAGATTACGGTTTTCAAAGACTTCAAAAATTAATACCCAGACATCCCGGCGATCCGGATAAATTACCAAAGGTTCGTCTTCATCTATAGATTCACATACGAAATTTTAACCACAATTTATCCAAGTTTTTGCGAATAAATTGTACTAATTTGGAATAATTCGCTTTCCGCAGGAGATAATCCTGAAAAGAGCAGCCGATTTGGCGGAAGCACTTTACAGCATGCCGAGGAATAACCAGTTCTCGATATCGGCTCCTAGGTCGCCGACAAACTCAGGTTCCATGGCATCCTCCGGTTTCAACGCCTACACCGGTCAATTAGCCGTTACAGTCCATGAAAACGGCACAAGTCAATGGACAGAAGGTAAAGTATACAAAACTTTCACTCGGATTGAACTTCCTTGTGGGTAAACCTTTGGAAAACTGACATAAGACGGTTATTCGTAGAGGAATTTGCTAGAGGGCAGAGTAGCAGCGTTTCGCCTCGAGGTGGCTACGGTTCCAGCGCCTCGACGCCTCATTCTTCCAACGGCGGTGGTTCTTACAACAACGGAAACACTAATGGAGGTGGCGGTGCTACCCCCGGTGGTACGATACCAACAGCAGCTTACAACGGTTCATCCAACTCGACTGCCAATTCGAATCTGGGGTCACCGACCGGTGGATCATTGTTCAATTCGTCATCCAGTAAGTACCCTCATTCAGTATCTCCTCGAACTCGTATTATACCGAACCTGTAAAAAAAGGGCAGTTTTTTCGCACTTTCTGGCGGCTTTTCGTAGTTTTCCAAGCTATCTCGAGCAGCACCTAGCTTTGAATTGTTGTTTTTGTTGCGCTTGAACATTTTTCGCTGCAATTTTTTCTTCTTTTGCAGTGGTACCCTGCGATAATTATTCCAATTATAATCAACATTACGGTAATACTGGCGAAAACGATGGAAATTCCACTAAGGAGAAAAGTGCTTTTTTGCCAGTGACCAGAGGTTCTTCGCCGTCGCCGGTTCCGCCAACCCAATCCGCTTCTCAGCATATACCAAATATGTCCTGGCACCATTTGACCGTGCATTCTTGTAGGTATTCTTCAGCTTTAGGTAGTATTTTCTCTCGTTTGAGCTTTCTCGTTTTGTTTGTGGTTCTGTCGAGTATTTTTTTTTGCGATTTGCTAATAATAATTGCTCCATACAACGGTAGGTATTGGCTTTTTCTTGAGTTGTTGTAGTTGAAATTCTAACAAGGGAGGTATTCCAGCTCGAAGTAAAATTTTTAGCCGAAACAAAAATAAATCGAAAGTACATCATAAAAGAACTCCATAGAGTATCTGGCCCAAATACCGTCACCCGCCTTTTTCGCATCTGCACAAATTACCTTATCGTCCTGGAAAATATGAAAATTTTATCTAATTAATGAAAAAATCTGAAAGTTGGTATAATACCCTGGGCGAATCCATACTAATTCGAACCAAAAATGAAGTTGGATCTTCCAATTTCGTTCAATTTTTTTTTACGATATCACGATTACGTGTTTCTTTTCTAACTCTCCAGGGAACGGGGGGCTCGCAATTTTTATGCAATTGCGATTTTTTCCCAAATTACTCAACTTTAAAAGCTCATATCCAGTGATGGAAAACTGAAATGATATTAGTTCCAGTTCCAGTTTCAGTTCCCAACATTTTTTAGTTCCAGTCCCAGTCCCAGTCCCAGTTCTCAAAATTTTTTAGTTCCAGTTTTCAGTTCCAAATACCAGTTTCAATATTTTAGTTTTTTTTAAATTTTGAAGGACAAAAAAATGCAAAATTTTCTGCTAAAAATGAACTTCGTTGTTTTTCCTTTTCGATTCAAAGGTACAATTTTTTCCCTTTTCAAGCCCAAAACAAAAGATTTCTAAAAAAAAGTCATAAGTAATATTTTTCAGAAATTTTATGACTAACCACGACTAACCCCTGAATTTTTCAACCAAAAAATTAAATAATGTACCTATGAGAAAACGTTTTCGATTGGATGAAATTTTCGAGTTTACAATACAATTTTTCTTTACCATATTCACTTTTGGAAGTGAATTTTCAAGATTTGAGGGGTTTCAATAAAAAAAATTCAATTGAATGTGGTTTGATAAATTTCAACATCAAATTCAAAATTTTGACTTTTTCAAGTTATATTTTGAATATAAAAGTTGCAACAGCTGGAACTGGTATGAAACTGAAATTCATTTTAGTTCTAGTTCCAGTTTTCAGTTTTCAGTTCTCAGCATTTCAGTTCCAGTTCTAGTTCCAGTTCCAGTTTTCCATCACTGCATGTCGAGATAGGTTGTACTTAGGGGAAAACTGTTGGCGGGGTTCGAAAGAGAATTGATAAGAAATTCAAAAACAATGATCACATTTTAAAGCTCAAACTTGGAATTTGATGGTAAAATTTTAACTTTCATGATAAGTACAAAAGATGAAAGCTACTCTCTGAATTATAAATCAGTGAAAATAGTCGAAAATCACTGAGAAACAGTCGGAATTGCAGCACAGAAGAAAATCAGTAAAATTTTTCTTACTGAAAACAAATCAGAGAGAAAAATCACTGGAAAATCAGCGAAAATTCACTGAAAAGTCAGTGAAATTTATGAAATCTGCTGAAAAATCAACGAAAATTCGCTGAAGCTGAAATTCTGACTATTCACCAGTGACTTTTTACTAATTCAGAATGAGAGAGTACCATTCAAAAATCTGAAAAAATTACAGTAGGTAGCCCTTTTCATCCCATTTTTAATCAACAAAAATTCAAGATGGGATCTATACATTCCTTGATTCCTAGAGGGTACAGGAGTCCACAATTTTGACCAAAATTTTAAAAAATCAAAAAAGTGAAGAACATAACACATTGATTTTTACTAATTCGAAAGCGCTGAGTTCGAATATATTCTCAGGTTTTCCATCAGACCCCTCTGACCCCCCCCCCCCCATTGACTCCCTGATAAAGTCATAATTCAAAAAAATGAAAAATAACGTGTTACCTGTCGTTTCTTAGGTTTTTGAGGGCACTGAGTTCGAATATTTGCCTTTCAATCGATTCGGGAGGTTGAAAATAAGTACCTATATACCAAGTTTCTGCTTCTTTCATTGATTCGATCAAATTTTTATATTTTCAGGCATCATAGCGAAATTTTTGAAGAAAAAAGTAACTTTCAGTAACTTTTTTTCAACAAAAAGTGACCAAAAAATGACCAAAAAGTAACCAAAAGAAATTAAAAATTCATTTTGGGGGGTTAATTTTTTTACAGTTTTCTGGGGGGCAATTTTTTTGTAGTTTTCTGCAAACATTTCAAAGATGAATCAACTGAAAATACGTCAATAATTGCATTTATTAAATTCCTTCGTCAAAACAACAAACAAACTAGCAAAAATCAATTTTTAAATTTTTTTCCTGAAGAATTTTGAATAATACCAATTTTTACGTGAAAATTTGAATTTTTGCCCGGAAGTGCGAAGAAAAAAAGACTTTTGAGGGGAAATAAGTACCCAAAGTGACCCTTTTAGACGTGAAAAGTAGCCAAAAGTGAGTGAAGTCGAAAAAAGTGACAAACTCCCCAAAAAAGGGCCCCGCTATGATGCCTGTATTTCGCAATATGATGAGGTAATTTTGAAATTTCAAAAATTCACCAAAATTTCAGAAATGAACTTTAGAACTTGAAATTTTGGTTATGAGGGTTCCTTTATAATGTACTTTCGATTTACTTCTGTTTCGGCTCAAAAGTTTACTTTCAGTTAGGGTACCTCCATAATACGATTTTCCATATTGCCATCTTCGATTCGAGTTATTTCATTTGGAAAATATTTATTAGCTGTTGATTACACTTTAATCACAATTTTTTTTTTTCATTTATAGGAGTCGGTAGCGGAGGCAGCCTTGTATCTTCTCCGTTCGCCACAATGAATCCTTTCGGATTAACCACGTGCAATCCTCAAGCTTACACTTCGTCTACTTTAGTAAGCTCGAGTAAATAATAATTATATTATTTGTTGAACATGTACCACTAGAAAAGCCACAGTACATCTGTACAAATTTCTTACATTGTTTTTATACATAAAATTTTTTTCCTTTCTGATTTGTTCCTAATAATTAAGTTGTTTCAGATTATTTTTTCTCTCCTTTTTAACTATTAATTCATATACATATTCAAAGTGTACAAAATTTTTTTGATTTTTAAATCGTTGTTATGATCTATGTGTAATGGCTGTATTGTACATGTATTCGTTTTTAATTGTGTCAATATGGCTATGATTAGTACGTAGACGTACCTATTAAGTACATGTTATGTTGCTGTCTTAACTTCTCATCTCATTTCTCATTGTTTTTTTTTAATTTTAAAAATTATCAGGTACGTTGTAACATTTTTATCTTCCAGTGGAATATTTATCATGCTCGAATTTTATGAAATATTTTGTCGTTTAATTTTTTTTCTTTTTCGAGAAAACAAAATGAACTGTTTCATATTCTCGTAGAATTGATCAGTGAAGTGAACCGTGCAATTGAAGTGAGAGGAGGGGAAATAATAGGTCAAATTCTGCCTTCCACTGATTTTTCAGTGAAAAATTACTGAGTTAGTGATTTTAGACTGAAAAATCACTAATTTTCAATGGAATTTACATTTTACCGATTCAAAAGATCATAATTTCACTAAATTTAGGTGAATAAAATGTAGAGTGTAAGTACCCGAGAAAGACAAAAAATATCAAAAAAATGTAATTTCCAACCGGAGAACTAGGCAAAGACTTGGGGAGGGGGAGCTTCAATAAAAAGAAAAAAAAATTACGTGACTTATGTTAGAATTTTTCAAAACAAAGATTTTTCACGTAAATTAATTTAAAAAATGAAAAATTTAAAATTCAAAACCTACTATTTACGTTGCACTTCATTAAAACATTTTTTAAAAGCTCAACAATTTTACGAGGGAAACAACTAAATGTGATTCTTTTTGTTTTCGGTTTCAATAAAAAATTCAATTTTCTAATGCCTCGAACGGACTGAGAGGCACTCCTCTTCTCTGAACCCTTTCACAATGACACTTTTATTAAGTAATTTTTATTTTTTTATTTCCTGGTTTTTCTTTTTTCTTTTTTATATGTATAATGTTTCTTGTTTCTGTTACGTTATAACTTAAATTTGTTACCTTCTTCTTTTTCCTTTATAGTTAAGTTACACGTGTAAAGTTGTAAATCAGTCACTAAATTTTGTATTATCTACGAATAGGTAGATCTACCTATGTTATTCACATAGCCTACCTAAGATCTCATGTTCTAAATCGCCTATAGATTCTTTTATCGCGTAAACTGATTAGGAAGTAAAATTTCGATAATTCTAAACAATTGAAAATTCAACTCGCAATTTTCTCAGAATCGATGAAATTGCGAGTCGATGAGTTCTGCAAAATAGTTCACAATGCTGTGATCGAAGACATGCTATGGGTAGTTATTTTTCTGATAAAAATTTTCATGACTCTGAAGTCGACTTTCTCTACTAGTTTTTTTTTCCTTTTTGAAGAAGTATTCTCAAAAATATTTCAAAATTATTATTTCAACAATGAAATGGATCCAAAAATAGAAAATGGAACGAGGAACCTTTTCGTACACGAGTACTTTTGATTTTCTTTCATTATACGACATACCCCTAGCGAGGAGAAAACAATAAAACAATTACGTGTAAATATTCATACGCAGTATCTACGTAAATCAAACAGAATGTAATTAATATTATACGTACAAGATGATTAATATTTTATGTAACTACCATGGAGAGACTTATACGCGGGTAATTATGTAACCATCACTTGTAAATACTGAAATTATTAAATAATTTTACGAAAAATGTTTAATCAAATGTTATTCTTAATTTCAAAGGCCCATGATGTAAGAATGCTACAGATAAAAATCAATTAAATTCCAAGGGCAGAGGGAAGGTTGTAGGAGATGAAAAAAAGAACGATTTTTTAGAAAATTCACACAGTACCTATGCATCAGGCATACCACACAGATTTTGGGGAAAAATAGTGACTTTAGTAACTTTTTATGAGTCAAAAAGTGACCTATTTTTCGAAAAAAGTGACCAATTTTTCTCTGCAATAGCGCTGAAAATACTGCCATATTTCAACCACTTTTTTCAAACTTCCACCAATCAAAGACTTATGGAGGTAAAAACGTCAGAAATGGGTTAAAAAATACATTGATCGTTCCTCCACCACTCCCTAAAATTCTGAGCCGATACGATCATTTTTTGTGATTTTTTTCTAAGGGAATTCAAAAAATTTTGGGTTCCTTATTTCGACCACCAGCTCCTCCCCCCCCCCACTTAGAGATGAGGGTCGGTTGTACATTTTTCTTATTCTACTTAGTAATAGGATGAAAAAAAACCGCTCCTAAAAGTCGATTAACCCGATTATTGGTAATTATTTGAGGTAATAATGGGAAATTTTCAAAATTGATTTTTTTCTGAAGGCCCTAGTTCCTCCCCATGACATCCTGAGAGAAAATGGTAAACGACAAAATTGTTCGTTTTTTAATGCTTTACAACTTTTGTTTCAACTATTTTTTCATTAGTGCGTAATTTCGAAAGTTATCGACGAAAAAACAAAATTTGAACCCCCTTACTCCTCAAAAGGAGGACTAAATTATGCACCAATTTTAGGGAAGTTTAGGAATCTTAAAATACATACCCTACTACGAAACTTCCCCTTTCTGCTAATTTTTTTTGAGTCAAAACCTAAAATGACTGTACCACTATGCTATTTCGTTTTTTTTCAATTTTCTCCGCTAGTTTTGCTTGTAGGGTTGTCATTTTGGTCTCAAATTGTTTATCTGTGAAAAAGGAGCTTGAAAATTTTTTTCCCCGGTAGATTGCGTCTATAGCGGCCGAAATCGGCCGGTGGTCGAAATTAGGAACCGGTTGAGATTAGGGCATTTTACCCTTCTGTCTAAAATAAGTTTTTACTGAAAAAAATCGTAACATTCTGCATTTAAAAATTACGAGTTCTAAAAAATAAACTAGTATTTTTTTAAATTTTATGCAAGAGCGGAAGGCCGTTTGAATGAAAAAAGTGACTTTAGAGTGAAAAAACGGACTAATAGTGACTTTTGGCCAAAAAAGGGACTTTTAGTGACCAACCCTGAAAATAGGGGACAAGTCACTAAAAAAGGTGACTCTGTGGCATGCCTGCTATGCATAGATCAATGTCAAAACCGACAATTACCTCAATTTCAGTCAACCTAGCAACTCAACAAAATGGGAATTCTAGAAAATAAACGATTTCTCGACAAAACTACTTCACGAAAAAGTTACGACTGAGATGAAACTGACTGAGCACGTATTTTTAAATTTTTGGTAGCGATAAAAAAAAGGTCGAACTTTTACTTCACTGAATACAGCATAATTAGAGACTGTTCAAAAATGAAGTTTCCACGTTCTCTGAATCTATATGCTTATCATTTGCACACAATAAAAGAGAATACTTATGGTAAAATTTGGAAAAGTGATTAAAAAGTGTTTTTTAGCCTTGAAAAACTCAACTTTTTTTGGAAATTGAAATTTCTTCTTTTAAAAGCTCTTTCCTGAAAAGTTTATTTTTCATGTTTTGTAATTTAACATGCAGAAGGGTTTAGGGAAATTCCATTTTTATACAAAATTTCGTCAAACTATTCAAAATTAATACAGAACATAATGTAAATCAATTCAACGCAAAAATACAAAAAATTGACATATCCAAAAATCCTCCAGTTAAACTACAAAGACAATTTTCCTGAATATAATATTAAAAAAGGAAAAGAAGAACAGTCAGAAGTTTTGAAAAAATGGGGCAAAAACATGAAAAATAAACTTTTCATGGAAAGTTGAACTTTTTAAAGCTAATAAACACCTTTCATCAATCTTCTCAAATTTTACTATACGAGTATATTCTTTTACTGTAGGCTAATGATCAGCGTATAGATTCAGAGAACATTGAAATTTCAAAAGGCGTACCCAAGGAGGGTGCACAGGGCACTCGAGCCCCCTTCTTAAGCTCACTAAAACGATTTTCAATTGTAAAAATGTCAAAAAAGAGAATTTTTTACCTTTCGAATTGTTTTGAAATATTTTTAAAAAAAATCTTTAATAAACATTACCCTCTAAATCTGAATTAGTCGAATGTAATAAAATTCTACTTTTTTGAATCAGCAAAAAATTTTTACTAAAAATCCGTGATTTTTCGACGATCTTTTAGCCAAAAATTATCAATTCCTCAAGTAATTTCTACTTTATTGATAAAAAATTAGTAATTTTGATTGAAAGATTACTGATTTTTAGTTGAATTTATTTTACCTACTGATTCAAAAAAGCAAAATTTCATCAAATTCGACTGATTTAAATTGAAAGAATATATTGATTGTTTGTTCCAAAAATCCTGCAATTTTTAAATTTTCTGTGCTGAAACCTGCAGTGCACAATTGCACATGTATCATTCGTCTACTGAAACCCAGTTTTTCTCGAATTCTCAGCCCCTCCCTTAAATAATTTCTGAGTGCGCGTATGCTGATTATGTTGTATTCAATGAAATTGAAGGAAACTTTTTCCATCGTTACCAAAACTTGAAAAATACATGCTCAAGAGTTGTGTAGAATTTTGAGCCTAAAGTAAGGCAGTATTTAAAAAAAAATAATTTCACCTCGGTCGTAACTTTTTCATGAGGTAGTTTTGTCGAAAAATCATTTATTTTCTGGAATTTCCCATTTTTTTGGGTGATAGCCTGACTGAAATTGACGCAATTGTCGGGTTCGACATTTATCTGGGCATAGCAGATTACTGTGTACCTTCTCTACAAAATAAATTTTTCATCCTCTATAGGTAATCTACACCCCCCCCCCCCCCATAAAAAGGATCATATGTGAATCCAATTGTCAAATCAACCTACCCAGCATTAAATTCTAATTAGATACAAACAAGACCATAAGAAAAAAGGCAGGCAGACCCAACGCAACGGTAGCAATTTGGTGCACGATGACGAACCTTCTGTTATCGCACCCTCTTCGGCGCTGAGTGAAATTAAAAAATTACGAGTAAAAAACTGAACTCGACATGTAAGAAGCAACACAATGATAATCTTTGCAACGACGCCACGTTTATAATTACACGACCCCTGGATGTTTACCATTTGACGTTATCTCTCTTTCGGCGTGTACGCGCGTCCTTTCTGCGCCAAACAAACAAAACACGCAAACGCGTGTACACGTAGACCCGACAGTCGACACTCACGAAATGCTCGGCCTAAACACTCACTCGTGCACCCATTTCCATATCGAGTATAATATTAGTAACTCATAAGCAACTAGTTATCTTAACAAAGAAAAAATTTTTCACATAATTTCTAGGCGAATTCGATCATGAGCTTTCACGTGGACGAGAAAAGGAGAGACGAGCCAGAGGGGTGTAGAGGAACAGACAGCAAGGGTGGCAGAAAGTGAAACGTACCGGAAATCGGTATTATATTGTATTCAACACGTATTACACAAACATCACTTACGTCAACCAGTGACGTATGACACGTGACCTATATAAATGAAACAAACACAAATGTTTCCAGGCACGCGATGATGCGCTGACCAAAAACCACCGTTTTTTCTCAGCCATTGTACCAGAGGAAAAGATATGTACTTGGAGTGAAACTAAAAATCACAACTTAGGAGTTAAGCGAATTGGGGTGTTTGAGAAGAGGATGAGCAAAAATTAAAATCAGTCAATCACAGACCAATAAATTGGAATAAATCTAAATCGAGAATTCAATGATGGAAAAGAATCCTTTTCTAATCAAAGGGTAGGTAATCATATACCATGATAAGAGCAAATGATAAAACTTCAGGGTATCTACTGAATGATCTTCTGATTTTTCATGAATTTGAAAAAAATTGTCCTCTGCTTTCGGAAAAAACTATCATGACAAGAATTGCAAAAAAAATCGAAAACTTTTCAAGATTAAGGGGGGGGGGGGGGGTAAACAGTGAATATTTCTGTTTAGTGCTCAAATAAAGTAGAAAATAATTGAAAATTCATTGAATTTTTCGCAAAATTATTTTTTAAAAAAAATTCATCACATTTATTATGACTTTTATGGCCAGTAGACAATGGAGGTTATCGTTTTGCCCTTTTTTTTTCAAAAGTTAATGAATGGGTGGCTAGAAAGTTGTGCCTAGACCTAGAAATAAAATAGTGAAAATCTTACATCACTAATTCCACATTTAGTTTTCCCACCGGACCCTAAAATCTGTTCATAGCCAAAAAAATTGAAAAATTGAAAAAAAATGAAGTTAATAACTTTTTTTTGCTATGGAGGTCTATTCTATACCCAAAAATATTTCTGGCATCTATTTTTCAGCAGTCCTTGAAAAGTACCATTTTTTCGTGTTTTTTTACTACCTAGAGACAGAAAAAAATCAAAACATTTTTGAATGAATTTTTTCTAAAATAAAGTTAGTTTGAATATTTTAATCCATAAAAATTATAAGCACCGATTTCTCAAACTTTTTTTAATTTTTGAAAAACTATATACAAATATACAATGGATACATTTTTACCCACTTATTTTGAAAAAATAGCTTGGAGGGAGTTTGATGATGGGAAATCGCTGTCGACTATACAGGGTGTTCCATGAATCGTCTGCCAAACATATTTTTTTGGATATAACCGGGTACCACTAAAAAAACCTTGAGATGAACATGTTGCCTATCTCAAGAATTTAAGGGGCAAATGCTGCTTTTAAAAAAATCACGTCAAAAATTTTTTTTGACCATGGGAATGGATAGTATTTTGAAAACTGAACAAACTTTCACTATATGACTTTTTGCCTAACTCAAAAATTGAAGGGGCTACAAAAATTTTTTTTCAAAAACAATTTTAATCAACAAATCAAGGGAATGGATAGTACATTGAAAACTGAAGAAATTTTGTTCTGCGCACTTTATGCCTAACGTCGAAAATGAAGGGACTACGGCTCGCGCAAAATACGTGAGCTTCAAAATTTTTTCGAATTTTCCCAATTTTAAATGACCCTTGGCCCCTTCATTTTTGATGTTAGGCAAAAAGTGTACAGAACAAAATTTTTTCTGCTTTCAACGTACTATGCATTCCCTTGATTAGTTGATTTTTTAAAAATTGTTTTTGAAAAAAAAATTTTGCAGCCCCTTCAATTTTTGAGTTAGGCAAAAAGTCATATAGTGAAAATTTGTTCAGTTTTCAAAATACTATCCATTCCCATGGTCAAAATTTTTTTTTACGTGATTTTTTTAGAAGCAGCATTTGCCCCTTAAATTCTTGAGATAGGCAACATGTTCATCTCAAGGTTTTTTTAGTGGAACCCGGTTATATCCAAAAAAGTATGTTTGGCAGACGATTCATTGAACACCCTGTATATTAATGGGTTGACATATTCATAGGTAATAAAACATCATTTCAGGAATTTTTTTTCAAATTTTCAAACTAGAAACAAAAATACATTTATGAAAAACATTATATATTTTAGGAACCCCCTAAAAAAGTAGAATAACGATAAAAATGGGTGCCAATGGTATTTTTGAGTTAGAAAATTCATACTAAAAATCATTTTTCAATACTTTTTTCCAATTTTTCAAAATTTTTCGAACATAGCCAGTTTTTGGGTCCCGTTGAAGAGGGTAAATGTGGAATCAGGGGCGTGAAATTTTTACCCCGTTATTTTTAGGTCTGAGCAAAAGTTTTTTCTACTATCCCCTTCATCATTTGACAAAAAATTCAAACGAATCATCCCTAGTAGGCACCTTGAGCTTCAACATTTAGAAAAGTTATCCTAGAACTAACTTTACAAGGGAGGTATCCCTACTCAAAGTAAAATTTTGAGCCCAAACAAAAAAAAATCGAAAGTACATCATAACAGAACCCCGTACTCAAAATTTCAGGTGCTGAAGTTCATTTTTAGATTTTTGGTGAATTTTTGAAATTTCAAAATTACCTCCCCCCTGCAAAATATAAAAATTTGATCTAATCAATGAAAAAATCTGAAATTTGGTATATACCCTATTTTCGACCTCCCGAATCGATTGGAAGCGGTTTCGAAACATTTCGGAGCCACTAGAAAATTTTGGAATTTTTTAGTGCTGGAGAAAAGCCCATAAAAATGGCCCATATGCACTTCAGCACCTATAATCTTGGATTATCCATATTGGTAACCTATTTGATCAATTAAAGCACAATTTTTCAAAATTCGTAACTTTGAGTTCAAATTTGCATTTTTGGGCAGGAAATTTTCTTGGAAAAAATTTAAAAATTTGCCTAATGCGCATACATCGAGGTAAAACGTTGAAACTTGGTAGATACCTTATTTTCGACCTCCCGAATCGAATGGAAGTGGTTTCGAGACGTTTCGGAGCAATCGGAAAATTTTGGAATTTTCCAACGCTGGAGAAAGTCCCATAAAAATGGCCCATATGCACGTTAGCACCTATAATCTTGGATTATCCATATTGGTGACCTATTTGATCGATTGAAACACAATTTTCCAAAATTCGTAACTTTGAATTCAAATTTGCATTTTTGGGCAAGACATTTTTTTCATGTGCTGGAAAATTCCAAAATTTTCTGGTAGTTCCGAAACGTTTCGAAACCGCTTCCAATCCATTCGGGAGGTCGAAAGTAAGGTAAATACCAAATTCCAGCTTTTTTCGTTCATTAGATCAAATTTTCATATTTCGCAGAGCGGAGGTAATTTTGAAATTTCAAAAATTTGACAAAAATCTAGAAATGAACTTCAGAACCTGAAATTTTGGATACGTGGTCCTGTTATGATGTATTTTCGTGTTTTTTTTGTTGAGGCTCAAAATTTTTTTCGGAAAAATAAAAAAAATATCAGAAATACATCAAAAAGCTGGCACGACACCACATTTTACCAAATATTTCTTATATTCCAGGATATTCTGTGAGAGAAAATAGTACACGTTGTTTCCTTCGACGATGACAATGTTTTCGCAAGATAAAAACTTATTACGAATGAATGAGATTTTGGTTGATTGGAGGCTAGCAGCAGTTCTCGGTAACGTATGCCGCCCTTGTTAAAAATATTATTACCGTCTTAATGCCCCGTCGAACAGGGCAAATTGCAATTAACGTTATTTGACAGACGCGTGGTACCGAAGCTTGATACATCTCAACAACGAATCGATGAGATTTTGAAATTTTGTCTGCTCCCAAAAAAATATCATTTTTTTCCTAAAAGGTAAGTAACCTAGGACTACGTACAGAGGTACGATGCTACAAGGACAAAAAAAAAAAAAAACAGAAATGAAAACTGATCATGTAGACAAGTATAGGTACAAAAAAACCATACTTTATACAATTTTTTAGACAAATTGACGAAAAAGGGAGATGGAAAAAAATAAAAGGTAACCCCTTGACGTAATTTTCTATTACAAATATACTTGTACTCACAATGTAGTTCTAAAGCAAATCAACAACAGATGGCGAACATCTACAATGTCAACATTATCGAGCACCATACAAAAAAATGCACCCTGCACCCTTCGTACGACTCTATAGAAAAAGCTCATTAAAAAGCCCGAGCGCGGGGTACGTATCAAGTTTTTCCGATGAACCACCAATTTTCGAGTGGACACGTAAGTAAACAAACCAACAAACGTAACTTTGCTTTAGTTATTATTAATGAGATGAAAGAAGCTCGAAATAAAAAGTGAATTTGTTTACTCGAACCCTTATACGCCGTACGAGTTTACAATACACCACGTTTGACCCTCGAAATGAAAACTTTCGACGGTTTAAAAAATTAATACGACAAGATTTAGAATCTGGCGTGCTTCCTTTTTTTTTCGTTTTTTATTCTCGTGTTTTAGTGGATGATGCGCAGCGAGGAGAGGTATATAAAATGAATTAATTTTGGTGAAGTATCTAAACGCGAATGTGTTTGGGTCTCTAAGGTCAATGTGTCGTCTTTTTTTCCCCCCGACGAATATCATTTATAAAGAAAATATGTCGGAAAATTCAGAGGAAATATTTTAGCATATTCCAAAATCTACAAAGAAATAATCATTTTCAAACTTGAAAATTCAACTTTACAAAACCACAAGGGTGTTTCTTATTACGTTGATACATGGTAAATTTTTTTTTTGAATTTTGGAGGCCCTACGCCCGCGGAAGTGGCTCGTTTTCTTCCAAAAATAGGATTTCAAACACTAGCTCTCTACATCAATTGACGGTTATGCACCGAAGCTAAGAATCACTTTCTTATGAAACAAGATACAGGATAACATGCTAAAAACGAGAAATTTTTTTGGCGAAATAAATTTTGGAGAGGGCTCAAGGGTTCTGAGAAGCCCTTAAATTGGATAAAAATTGCTAAAATACCATTTCTCACAAACCCACGATGGATCTGTACAAAAGTAAATAAATATAATTTTAGGATATTGGAAAACCAAAAAGAGAATGAGGACGGGACAGCAACAAATTTGGAAAATTTAGCAATTTGTGAATTTTTCCTTCGACTTCAGAATAGAAATTTCGAAATGAGTCGAGCTAAATAAATTTTAGGCACGATGGTTGAAATGGGAGAGAAAAGGCTGAAGCCTTCAATTTTGAAAATTCGCCGATCTGTAATTTTTTCGTGATTGAATAAATTTGTACTACCAAGGAACAAAAATGAAAGGAAATGAGTTGGAGGCTATCCCCTTTTACTCCTCGCATTTCAAATTCATTCAGTCCAACATATTAAAAAATTCATTACAAAAATCACTAAAAAAAATCACAGGTCGAAAAATTTTCAAAATTTGGAGACTTTAGCCCCCTCTCTAGTGTTGGGAAAAACAGTTTTATTTAAAACGTTTTTTCGGCTTGAAACATGTTTTAATTAAGAACAAAAAAACGCGTTTTAAACACAAAAAAAAGTTTAAAAATACAACTTTAAAAGAAAATTTTCACGCTGTCAATTTTTTATTGTATTGATGAATTTTCAAAAAGAATTTGAGCAGATTTGTTAATCATTAACTATTACAGTTTTTCTGATTTTTTGGAGGGAAGGGGGGAGAAGTAGAAATATCTGGACGAAATTCTGAAAAAGTCTTAAGAAGTTTTGTATTTCTACTCGGAAATTTTGTGAGATACGCCAACTTTTTTGCAATTATCTTCAGAAAAATAAAACTGATCATATTTTGATAGGAAATAAATGAACCACAATCTCCACTTCAATTTCATTTTTTTTTTAAATTAATAAATAAAATCAAATAAGCCATCCTAAGGGAATAAAACCGCCAAAATTCGATTTTGAGGAAAAGTATGCGAATAAGAAATGAATTTTAGAAAATGGCCTATTCGGCTCCAAAGTCTGACAGCATGATACAATATTATTATATAAAGGTGAAAAATACATTTCAAAACTTAGTTTTTTTGTAATTTTTGTGAAAGTGATTAATTTTTTGGGTAAAGTTCACTTCAAGTTTTTTTAAGAGGGAAAAATTTTGTACAAAAGCGGGGTTGTTTAGTTTCGGGGTAAATTTTAAATTATTAAATTTTTTAATATATTGTATTTTCCCCCATTTTTAACATTTTTGCTATTTTATCAACGTACAGTACACAGCACACAAGCCGTATATGTATCACCTAACTATGACGTCAAAACTTTAGAACCAAATTTTTTATTCAATTTTCTATTAAAAAAAACACATTTTTCAAAAAAAAAACTACCGGATGGGAAAAAATGTTTAAAACAAAATTTGTTTTTTTCATGGTTTCAAACAATTGACTAATCCCGCCCCTCCCCCCAAGCACTCACAAGTTTATTCCGTCCAACATATTTTTAAAATTTCGGTACCGAAATCACGAAAACAATACACAGATCGACAAATTTTCTGAATTTAGAATCTACAATTTTGATTCAGACGATGAAAACTTTCAAAATATCAGGTATTCGTGGAAAAGTGGACCTAAGTCATTCTTATACTTAATTTGAGAGCCTTCATAATCATAACCCGACTAGAATGAACCTTCGGGTCAAACATTTATCCCTAAAAATCAAAGTTGAGGTATATTTTCAAATTCTCAAGCAGGTAATATTAAGAAATTTCATTTTATTTCACCTTTTTTTTTTTTTTTTTTTTTCATCATATCCTACGTCGAAGTCAAATTCTATTTAAAAAAGTCAAACTCACCGCGTATAATCGATTTAGGCATGTAGGAGGTTGAAATGTTTGGAATATCATTTAGGTACAGGGGAAAATGAACCACCCCAGGGAGAGAGGTCTCCAAAATTGAAAAAATCCATTCAAAACGTATTTAACCACTACATTCCTTTTATGTATTGAACATACTTACAGCTCTAAAATGAGGAACAATTTCCCTTCACCGCAATCAACTTTCATAATTCACAGTTTCTACCAAAAAATTATCAACGTAAATGCAAATTAATTCGTCCCCATAAAACCTGAATCATCAATTGTTGGAATAATATTGTACTTATTTGATAAAAAAAAATTACCACTTTCGAACGAAGATGTTTTCTTCATCAATGCTTCACCTATGATCCAGAATGAAATGCTCTTATTTGGTGCCATCATCTAGAACAGAAGTAAGTACATAATTAGGGATCAACAATTTACAGCTAACTAAGATCTCTTCAGCCATCGACTATCGTAATCACTACCTATACTAATTAAAGAGCACTAAAATATCCAAATAAACTCGTTTCTTCATTATGAACTTTCCCTACACTACACTAGCGTCCTCTTCTTCACAATAATAATACTCCGGCACAAAAGCCACGATCTCTTCACCTAAACTACCATCAACACCGTTTTCAGTTCGGTTATCCAGAGAGCGTCACTATATATCGCATTTAAAAATGAAAAATTACCAACTCTGTCGTTTCGTTCAAGAATTAAAATCAAAATCAAACATACAACGAACGAATTACGTGTTTACAAAATCATCATAAAATTAAGCCTAATTAAATCATCACAAAATACCTTCATTCTCACGATTAGATATTCGATGCGTAGACATTTGTTTATATAGCAGGTTATATAATTATTCTAAACAGGTTCCAGTAACATATTCGAGTAATTCTTTTCGTAATTATGACCATTATCCGATGTTTGATAAGAATTTACAAATACACATGAAATTAATTTTAAACGGTAAATTATACGTTGTAACCCAGAATTTCTGAATTTACACGTACGTAGGTTAACTTCTTACCGAACATTTTACTCGTAAAAACCATATTACAGTTTTGGTATTCTAAAGATATTGGGAAAGGTTTCCTAAAACAAAGACGAGTGGGTAATTTTTTTTTAAATTAAATATTGAAAGAAATTTCTAAATCCACGAATAATAACGAAAACAAATTTAGAAAAACGAAAACTGATACATCGATATTATTGATTAAATAATAATTGAACTGAAATTGCGACAATTATTTTCTGGATCAAAATTCATCTTGAAGACCACTGGATTCGATTTCGGGAAAAGCAAACAAAACCTTTTCTTGAAGATTTTTTTTTAAACGGTTCATAAAACAAATATCGAATTTTAGTTTAAACAACGAAAGAACGCGCACATACCAAACAAAGTAATGTATTCTATTAAATGAAACATGTTAGGGTCTGGGCACAGGGTCATGTTGGGATATACCCTCCGGTATGCCACATTTTATCACGTACATCATCTGTCAATAATAATAATGAACTGATGTGATTTAAATACACGGTTTAAATGTAAAACTTACTTTTTAAAAGTATTTCATAATCGTCGTCCTTTTGCGTCTAGCGCGATAAATTTTTCACAAATTCAATTAGCGAAACGTTCAACTGCGTTCTGAATGGTTTTCGAGGTGAGCTCTATGTACATAATTCATCTACGCGAATAAAAATTTCAATTAGATGTAAACTGGTACGAAGATGAGTAGTTTTAAAATAAACCCATACATAGGTAAGATACGATGCAACGCTAAAGATAATACATTCGCCAAATGTGATACGAAACCGCCGAAGTTTTAATAAATACAATGGGTCATTTTCTGCACCGCCTTCGTTACAAATCATCTGGGTGATTTATTCGTCAGTTATCAGTTTACTCTGCGAGTTGATGTTGATCGGCGGATTGAATACGATTGAATGAAGTAACTTTTTCGTACAGAAGCTTATCAATAGTGTTTCTTGAGCACGTTGAGGTTAATTTTATTACCGCATTTACTTACTAAATGGTTCCTAATGTTTCTTAGCTCTCTTCGAATTACGAATTCAGGACTAAATCGTGTCATCCATCCGAACAAATATCCGCAACAACGAAAGAAATTTCAATCGGCGAGCTATAAAATAGGTACACACCTAAATATTAGAATTGAAACGGAGCTCATTATAACGAATAATGCACTTACAACATAAGCAAGCTTAAATAATATATTCGATTATTATTGAGTAAATAACGTTGACGTTTTACGGCTAACTGAACAGGTGCAAGAATGTTGAATGTTGAATCAACGTTCACAGGATCAGAATAGGAATACGTTAGACGAGGCAAGAAGCCTATCTTCGCGAAATACATACCGTGATAATACGTACCAATAGTCGTAAATATTGAACACTCCAATACGTGACTGAGAGCGAAGTTGAAAACTTTGGTTACTTTATCGCAGCCTTCCTGCCTTCGCCTTCCAACACGTGTGTAAAATAAAACACTTATCTACCCTGGAAAAATAACGACTGTGTTAAAGTGTTTTTTATGCTTTGCAAATTACAAATTACACGAATTACAATGGCCACTTGAAACCAAGTTCGTTGAGACAAAGAGCATTATCCGGAGAAGATGCGATGTTTCTAATTAATACTTGATATTTACGTATTAGGTATACTGTTCCTGACGCTGACGCTGAGGCGTTTGCAAGACAATCGTAATTCTGAGCATCTCGTTAGTCAAATGAACGGTTCCTTCGATGATTGATTCGAAATTGTTCTAGAGAAGTATTACTGCGTCTTTTCGATTGAACAGTGTACTTAAATCTGTAGAAACCTGAGAGTACCTAGGACAATAATTTTAATTTACTCACCAGTATTTTGATTTTTGCGAATCTGTATCGGTACCTTTTGTAACGAAATTGATGAACGCCAGAGTCATTTACTTTACCTAATTAATAACAGCCATTTCACAACCACTATTCACTTAGTTATAAAATAGTAAAAATTGTACAATACACGCCACTACAACCATTAACCATAGCCATTTTCCAACCACAAGCATTCAACCACAACCAGAATTCATCATCTCATGTTGAACCTTTCGAGAAACCAAAAAAAATTGTAAGAAGATGAAAAATGAAACACTGCTTTAATTTAATTCCGATTTTTCTCTTCGTTCAGTCAAATAGTTTTTTTTAGTTATAAATAAGAAAAAAAAGTTTGATCAATGCAAATTTTTCACTTTTTTATCAATTTTCAACTTAACAAATTTAAAAGAACTAAAAAAGATTGGGTAAAAACTGAAAAAATTAATTTTCATTTTTTTTTCAATTTTCACAAAAAAAATTTAATTTCGGTTCGGTTTTAGTTTTTCGTTCCGGTTCACAGATTTGACCTTGAAAATATTTTTTGTATTTTTCGATTTTTTCATCATTTTCACATTTTTATTAGAATTTATGAATTAAATTTCACTATGTGCAGCTCTAATACCAATAATTTCAATCTTTTATTTTTCTGTTTTGTTATTTTGGCTAAAAAAATTGAAAATGAAAAGTAATTTCCAAAATTTCGATTTTGAGTCAATTTTTTTCAGTGCATCCATCTTTTTAGATCGAATTCCCCTTAAGCAACAAGTTTAGAATTATTTCATTTTTCTTGAAGTTAATGAGTTTTCATTTTCTGTTGGATTGTATTAACAGAAAAACATGTTTTAACTAATGAATAACATTCTAATTTTCAATTTATTTGCTAAATAATACAATCATACAAGTTTCGCTATCGCGAGGGTGTTAGCACACGTGACAATTTTGCGCTTTCCTGATTGCTACCCTTTCTTCAGTTTCGGCGACACGGCGAGTTCATGAAACGGAAATTTTAAATTGCGGATTGTTTTCGTGGATTTTGTTCGATATTTCGCGGTTTTCAATATTAAAAAGAAGTTATTTGTGAAGTTAATTAAACGATGTGATACTTTCGTCAATAACCCATCGCTGTAATGAATCAAGCACGTTCGATTTCGGTACTGGAGTTAGCGTATTCCACTGCTCAACGAGAAGGACGCCACCGGCTCTAACAATGTAAGCTTCATGTAAGTGTTTTTTGTTTCATACTGTTATAGCCTTAAATTACCTAAAAGTAAGGTAAATATACTTCTATCAACCCAAAAACACATCCAGCATTCCACATGTCATCTGTCACGATCGTTCGTTGAATTCGATCCTTCTTTTTCGGCCCGAACCAGAAGTGAATAAACAATGATTTTCGCCGGAACCGGATGGAAGCTTCGAGTCAGATCTCACCTCACCGAATGAGTAGATTGTATGTATTGTGTATCTAAAATGGAAAGATCTCCTTCCAAGTATAGTTTTGATTTTGATGGGCTTACTAAATCACTTGAAAATCTGTTGAAGTATCACAATTTCATGAATGAGTAATCATTGAATGATCGGTGTCATCGGAGTTGATGCAATCGTTCTCTTTTTTGAATAATTAAACAGGAATCGACTAGCGATGATTTAGATTGGATAACAATCCCAACTTCCCAAGGTACGAATAACTAATGCTTTTGGGCGGTCAGCTGGAAAATATGCTGTTCAAGTAAATGCTTCGAAATCATCGATACGGCCGAATGTCGTGTTATTACTGAGCCGAATTTACACATAAACATAAATCATTTAGAATTTGAAACAATAATACCTACTAGTATACATTACTGAAATAGAAACAGTCGAGTATAGTGAAGGTATGAAGCAGGTTGATATAAAGCATTGTTTCTCCTAGACTGAATTTCATGTTTAATATAAAATTTCAATGTAACTCGAAAGATTTTTATCAGTAAAACAAGGTTATTATTTACGAATTACAATATATACACAATTTAGTACCAGACTTTAAGCGTACGTGTGTAAAAATTCGTAAAGAAAACACACAGTTTGAGCGTTCGATGAAAAAAGATATAATAATTTGAGAAATTTCCAGTTTCGGAGGACTTGGTTATCGAATTATTCCATGTTACCCGAAATATAGTAGTTTTTTTGAATTACAAACAAGAATCATCAAAATATACGCGTATAAAAGCGAAGAAACGCGTTAAAGGTGTGTTCAATTGCGTATCGGTTATCATTGTGTAAGGGCAAAGTGTACTCTAGGAATGAAATCAAAGCGGCATAACGTATAAGGCTTCGTATACACACGGGCGCCTCATTAGATATTCCCTAGCGATACAGGAGAAGCAATAAGTTCAGCTCATACTGTGTTTGGGACACTTATCTAAAAGCAAAGGTGTTATTTGGCCCAGCAGTCAAACCAATAAGTATCTGGATGAAAGTCGCATTTTGTCTAAATCATTGAACAAGTACGATGATATATACGTACTTTATGTGTGTATGGTATCTATTGGTTATACTTTTGTATGAGATTTACCGATCATATTATATCGCCCTACTGATTTGAACAATGTTTCCTAAACTACATATTTGTATTATAAGACTAGTTTTATTTACCCAGAAGTCCCATTAACGTCGTTTATAAGATAGTGGAAATGAAAAATTGCTTCTTTTTCTTTTTTTCTTTTTTTTTAAGTCGTTCAAAGGATGAAAAATTACAATGATTTTTATTTTTTAGTTCGAAATCAGAGCTCTTCGGAGTATAATGTTCGATATTTTGAATTTTGACCACCCCTGTTCAATTACTGCATTCGAGTCTGTCAATTCTCCTTTGCATTTTCAAAGAATAAAATCTGTCCACAGAAAGGCTTATAAACGAAAATAACTTGCTGTGTTTTTAAATTGAACCTGGTGCGTTACATTCGCATAGGAATTTTAATTTATCGGTCGGAAGATATAGAAAGATATTGGTTTGTCATGCGATCCGCTTTGATAACCAAATCGAGTACCATCTTGCAGCGTGATTTTAATGCAGTGTAAATGACTTTCAGCTTTTGCGAAGTAGGTACCTGATGTAGAATAAATTGTATCATCTTCGTACGATTCATTTGATAGTTTTGGAATTCTAATAGTTTTTCATTTTCATTTGTAATAACGAATGAGATTTGAACAAAATAGAGTAAGGTTATTGTACTTCAAATTATTTTTCCTGAAATAAAAAATAACGAAATTAATATTTTAAAAAAGACTTGAATTTCTTCCAAAATACATATTTAGCGAGTTAATCGAATTGGGTTTTAAAATATTTAGGTTTCCAACTTCGAGTGATTTAATTGAATTAGATTTTTTCTTCTTTTTTTTAAAAAAAAAATTATTCGTTATTTATTATCAATACTTAATTACTTACCTACATTGAAGACATATTTTCAAAATACTCAAAAATGTCCTTTTCACAAGTTTTCCAAAAATCGTCGTTTCTTGTCGTTTCTTCAAAAAACATCACTTTTTTGGTCTCCTGAGATGGTTTTTGAGCAAACTCAAAAATAAAATTTTCACAAGTTTCCCAAAAATCATCGTTTCTTCAAAAAACGACACATTTTCGGCTGTAGGTGAGTTGATTCCCAAAGAAATATCTGTGTAAAAACACAGGGGAATTGATTCCCATTTTTTTTGGAGATGTACGAATTGATTCCCATTTCTTTGGCAGGGTATGTATGAATTGTTGATTCCCACTTTATTTTCCAAAAAAGGAATTTTTCAGGAGAGCGAATTAATGTGCACAAAACGTTTCTACGACTTAAAATTAGGTTCAGCAAATGTTGGTTTGTTTCAAAATGTGGATTTGGGGCCTACAGAGCAGGTTTCACTCCAGTTCTCAAGAATTGAAATGAAAAATTTTCCCATCTGGGTGCGCTTTTGCTTGGGAATTTTTTAATCGCAGCTTCGGAAATAAAATTTTATGAAAAAAACAATGGTGTTATTTATTTTGGATTTGAAAAATTATTTCAACATCTTTTTTGTGTTTTTTAAATAAAAAGCTCGAAAACTTCAAAGATCTGTGATTTAGAAACATATTATGGGAAAATTTTTCATTTCAATTCTTGAGAACTGGAGTGAAACCTGCTCTGTAGGCCCCAAATCCACATTTTGAAAACCAACATTTGCTGAACCTAATTTTAAGTCGTAGAAACGTTTTGTGCATATTAATTCGTTCTCCTGTAAAATTCCTTTGTTGAAAGAGGTTGGGAATCAATTCGTATATACCCCTGAAAAAAAAGGGGGAATCAATTCGTATATACCACTGAAAAAAGTGGGTATCAATTCGGATATTTCAAAAAAAAAATGGGAATCAATTAGAAAATTTTTCAAAGCTGGGAATCAACTCACCAACTCCCACATTTTCGGTCTCCTGAGATGGTTTTTGAACACACTCAAAAATGACATTTTCACAAGTTTTCCAATTCAATACTGCCAATGCTAAAATGACTCATCGACAGGGGAAAAAACGAAAAATTATTGCCGAGTCGTCGACCCAAGCTTTGAAATTTAAACTTTTGGAAAAAAATCTATCACGAGATGCTGAAAAAATTAAAACAAAAACCAGCTTCTGTTAATAACTTTCAACTAGATGAAATTTGTTATATTTTAGGTACATTTATCCTGTTTTGATTTATAATTCGAGAGTTATTGTAAAATATCCAATTTCAAGAGTTTTTTTTTTAAAAACAAAACTAGTCATAGGTATTTTGAGACTCCATGACTTTATGAACCATCTTCATATTTTTTTCTCTTTCCGAAAAAATCACTTTAGAAAATGAATCCTTCAATTGTTTTTTTAATAAATCAACGTTGTAAAAGGTGCATTAAAAAACGTTAAGAATCCACAAATGGTCGAAAGTGTTTACTTTCTAAAACCCCTGAAGAAGTCGGATAATTTTGAAATTTTCTCTGGAATTTTTTAAAAACCCAATAGAAAGAGAAATCATTTGGAAAGTATTTATTTTCTCATTTTATGTATTTTAAATTTTTCAAAAGATTTTACTTTCGCATTCTCTAGGGCCGAATTATTACATCTACAGGAAAGTCAAAAAACGTAACAAAATTTGCATTGCGCTTATGAACTTCGCAAATTTTAAACACTTTTTTTAGGTTTAAATAAATTAAATTTACGTTTTTTTATATTTTAATCGGTGCAGCTTGATTCACAGAATCCAAAATTATAAAAACCTCATTTTTCAAAAAAGTGGCACTTGGACCATATTAGTTCTAGGGCGTCGACAGTATTTGAAATTCCACAAAGGGAGAGAGACAATTTTGAAGTCGTGATTGGGGGGTGAGGGGTGGTAATGTAAATGTATAATGATGAAATGTAGCATTTTTTTCGTTTTAGAAATTTTTTAAGCACTGTAAAAAAGTATAAAATTGTGAAAAAAAGTAGTGTTTTTCTGTGTTCTTTTGAGATGAACTTGTTTTTGTGATTCAGGTGATTGGATTTTTCAGAGCGAAAAGGAGATATGTTGATTAAACAACAAAATGAATAATTTGAAAATGTGGAAATATTTCATACTTCAAACGAAATCGACATTCGACAAATACTAATAACGCGAATAATTTCTTGTAAAAAAATAACGAATATTTCAAAATTTTATTTGAATTGTCAAATGAACTCATGTTTCATAAATATCATACTTATGTGAAAAGTTTTGAAAACATGGAAAAATTATTCTGGAAAACCTGGAAGAAAATTATTATGAAATGTTTTGAACTATTCGTCTACGTCTTTCATTGCCTTCGTTTAGGTATCTGTAGTTTTCTGTTCTGAAATTTATGTATGCTTTTTTTACGCACTCGTTTTTTTCTTTATCAAAATCGAATTTTTTTCTGATTTTGCTTGTTATCAGTCTTACTCGTGTTTATGCTCCTAATTTACAAGATTTTATTTCACCTTTTTCATTTTTATTTGAGTACAAGATTTGACGATTTCGATAAATTGAGAAATTTGGAGGTGATTGAATCATTTAATAATTCTATCGATAAAATACCTGTGCCCGGTACGCCATTATTAAGAGATATGATGTCACAAATATTTCAAGCTCGTAAATATTAAAAAAATTATCAAATTTACGTCGGATTTCGAGGAATTGGATTGTAATAAACTGTTAATTCTCGGTATACTCGTGTTGTAATTCGGATACACAGCAACGAAGACTGGCTTTAAGACTTGAAAATATTGGAACATTGGTAAATAGATAAAAAAAAAAAAAAAAAAAAAAACTGAAATATACCCAATACGAAATGGGCTTGCCATTGCCAAACGCGAAGTAGAATGTGTGTATTTTTGTAAAAGAACGTCGCCAAGGTATTATGTGAATGGAACGTACGCTTGAAGTTTTATCGCACGAATGGCTTATTATTAAAGTACTCGTAGCTTAAGATTAGTATGGTATGGGATCGATTTTTAGTGTCGATATTTGAAGATTATAGGTTTCGTCGCGTCGGTGCAATAAAAAACAAAAGATTTGTCGTCAGGCGATGCAATGGTTGCGCCACAGCATCGTCGTCCCCAAACTTCACGAGTGTAGAGGTAAAAGTTGACGATTACACGTGTGTAGATGAGAAAATGTAAATTTATAGTGGAAAGAGACGATGCATACGGCACAATGAAGGGAAATGCGTGCGAACTGCGGAGGAAACTTGGTGCTGGACGCGTGTGGGAACTACAGGATGTCCCGGAAGTCTTGCAGAGTGCAATTAATTTTTGACTTTTTGACTGGATGAATTTCTACGGGTTTAGAATTTTTAGTGTGTGGGGAATTTCAAAACTCATATTTGAAAGTTTGGTATTCTGTCTAGCTTACGGGTAGAATCTCCCTCAATACATCGAATTTGTAATAAATCTACCTATCTGAAACTTTCAATTGATGTTTTCTCAGAACTATGACTTTTTAAAAGAAACCTCATGCAAGGAAACTTTTGAATTGTTTCAAAAAAGTGTAAGAAAATTGTGTAAAATGTCTTGAAAGTCGTTAGAATGGGTTCAAAAATTATCCAAAATGTAAGAATTTGAATAAAATATCTATAAATTCGTAATTTTTTAGATTTGCAACAATTTTGCATTTTGCATAAATTTCTGTCAAGTGCCAATTTTTTATACGCTATCTTCAAGAACTGCAGAGAGAGGTATCCTAACTCAAATTCAAAAACGTAACTAGACATTTCATCGGAGGGGGGAGGGGTAGAAATAATAAAATACAAAGTATAGGTATATTTTACAACGTTCAATTATCAGTTTTCATTACATAACAAAAAAAAATCAAAAGGAAGAGGTCGTGAAAAAACTGACATTTCAAGTTTTGGAAGTCTGAAGTGAAATTTTATTTCAAGGTATGCACGAACTCAATTGAGAATTGGGAGCAAAAAATTTCTCAAAAAAACCTCAAGAGCCAAAAATTACTGATTAAAAAAACGATGAGTCATAAAGGTAGAAGAATTCTTGTAAGAAATGCTCTGATATCTGAATGAAATGTGAGGCCTCAATTTTGAGAAATATTCGCGACTTTCAATGAAGTGTAAAAAATATTCGGACCCAAGCGAAGTCAGAAAGAAAAACTCGAAAAATGTCTCAGAGCAGAAAATTACTCTCGTCGAATTAGAAAAACTGTTGTATGAAAAAGTATTTCAAAAGTAGGTAATTTGAGATGATTTTGATTTTGGATAAATAATTTCGATTTTTAAAAAATAAGGAAAGCAGCAAATTCAGCCCGAGCGAAGCGAGAGCTGTGAAAAAAAATAGTTTTAAGATCACAAATACTTACTTTCCGAATAAAAAATTCATTTTTAAAGGGCTTCTAGGGGGGTATCCCCAACATGTCCCCTCCCCTCCCATATTTACGCCACTGCTCAAAGTAAAATTTTGAGCCGAAATAAAAATTGATCGAAAATACATCATAAAAGAACCCATATCCAAAACTTCAGGTGATGAAATTCATTTCTTAAATTTTTAGTTCAGGCAAATAAAAGAAAAAATGTATCAAACCACCAAAAATTCAATCCTGATTTTATTTTTGCGTTTTACGTTCGTAATGGTCCACTACACAACATACTAAAACGGACACTCCATAACCCTCCGCTATCGCCAGGGGAGGGGTAAATGTCTGCTGAAACCAGTTTTTTCGTGAATATCTCCTCAAATAAGCCTCAAAATTGAAAAATAGTTATGAAGAATCTTGTTCTACGTGTAATTTCCTATCAGAAGGTTTTTTTGTTTTTTCAAAAACACTCACTTCCTTGACCAAAAATTCAGGGTAAAAACGCCTATTTTTCAACAATTTACAGCATTTTTTGAAAAAATTGAAACTTGTGAATATCTCTTCAAATAAGCCTCAAAATGGAAAAATGGTTATGAACAATCATATTCTACGTGTAATTTCCTATCAAACAGGTTCATTTTTTTTCGAAAACATCCACTTCTTTGCTTAAATATTAAGGGCGGAAAACGTCTATTTTTCCAATATTTACATTTCCATTTTAGTATGTTGTATGGTGGGCCATTACGAACGTAAAACGCGAAAAAAATCAGGATTGAATTTTTGGGGTTAAATCTCAAAATGACCGGACTATATTTGATAATTTTCGAAATTTCAAAATTACATCGCCCTGCAAAATATGAAAATTTGATGCAATCAACGAAAAAACCTGAAATTTGGTATACATACACCCTATTTTCGTCCTCTTGAATCAATTAGAAGCGGTTTCGAGACCTTTCGGAGCCTCCAGAAAATTTTTGAATTTTCCAGCACTGAAGACAAGCTCATAAAAATGGATCATATGAACTTTAGCATCTGCATTCGCGGTTTACCCATATTGGTGACTTATTTGATAGATTATGTGAAGCACAATTTTCCAAAATTCGTAACATTGAGTTAATTTGACAAAAAATTTTCCTGGAAAAAATTTAAAAACATGCCAGCAGCTACACATTGAGGTAAGAAGATGGAAGTGAGTAGATAGATACTCTGTTTTCGATCTTCTAGTATAGCTAATTCGCGATTGTAAGTTTCGAAGTTCGTATGAACTATGTTTATGAGCTTTTCTCCAGGGCTGGGCAATTCCGAAAATTTTTGAAGGCTCCGAAACGATTTGAAACCGCTTCCAATCTATTTGGGAGGTTTAAATTAGGAAATATACTAAATTTCAGCTGTTTTCGTTGATTAGATCAAATTTTCATATTCATATTTTGCAGGACGATGAGATAATTTCAAAATTTTAAAAATTCATCAAAATTCAAGAAATGAACTTTATCACCTTAAATTTTGGTTATGGAGTTCTTTTATGATGTACTTTCGATTTATTTTTATTTGGGTTCAAAATTTTACTTTGAGTTGAAATACCTCTTTTTTTTAGATGAAAAATCATCGATGACGTTTCCACAACTTGCAAAATTTGACAATTAATTCTTGTAATAGTTTTTTCAATTATTTTACACTTAATAAATTTATTATTTCGGTTGTAATGTGACTATTACATAAATTTCATTTCATAAAATTTTCAGGATTGGTGGACATTCTTTAAGCAATTTGTGAAACTCTTTACGTGGTGTTTTTTTTTAATGAAAATAATAGTTTGTCTAAAATTTTTTTTTGTACAATATTGAAACATTAGATAATTTTAGTTTGAAATTTGAATACCTAATTAATGAATATATTTGAGATTCCTTTGTCGCAAAAAAATTCATAATTTGCATTTAAAATCACCATAACTCGGTGGTCCCTGTTTCTGAACCATAACATGAAATCTAATTTTCAAAATGTTAAATTATTATGCCATAACCTTCGAACTATTTTTTTCTTTGCTCTTGTTTTCAACTCCAACCTAATTTTCTGGCTACAGGGTTTTCACATCCCCCAACACCCAAACCTGGAGGAACCTCGAGGATCATCAGAAAAACACTCGCTACTTTTAAACTACACATCTTTTTCTCATGAAATGAAATAATTCACTTTCGATTTTCGGCACATTTCAAAAGAAGTAAAAATTAGATTTCGTCGAACCTTCGACTCATTGTCTCAATATAATTCAATTGTGCTCCGAGTAATGAAACTCGGTCAAAACATTGTTTTCGGCATTTTATCCAAGCAAAGATACCTTTGATACTCATTCGGTAAATTTCCTAAACGTTCGTGCCTCTTAACCCTTCGTCAACTGGCCAACCATGACCTTTCATAGGTGTAAAATCTAATTTAAATGTTAATACGTTCACTCCACTCATCATTCGAATACAAATACCTGTACGAGAAAGAGGGAAAATACAATCCAATGCGAGAAAATATCGATTCTCGCACCGTTCAATCGATCCAAAGGGTTTTCTTCGGTATACGTATAGGTAATTTCGCGTAATTTATCAAATCAATCTAACAAGTGAATAAAATCAACGCGGAGGTAGAAATGTGAAAAATTACGTGTTTTTAATTCGCCGATAAATCACGTCGCCGATAGACGAGTTATATCTTAATTTTGTGTTTTTTCAAAAAGTAAAAAATAACTGGCGAGAATTTGAAAAAATCCAACAAAATAACGATATCAAGCCAAACGATAAATTTCCATTTGACTCTAAATGGTTCGCAGCAACCGGAGAACGTACAGACCTACACGATTTTCATTCAACGTTGTTTGATAAGCGCGTATAGAGCAGAAGAGAGAAAAAAATAAATAAAAAATAGTTACCCCTAATTAGAAGACATTTATTACGAACCCTCGTCGACAAATTAAGACGTTGCGGGATAACCGTAGTTAATTTTCTTGACATTTTCGCTTCTCGAGAAGTTAATAAATTTACCATCGAAAACCTTAAGGGTTGGCGATGAACAAACTCACTGTGTACCATTCGATCTAATTACAGGTTTATTTCGACGACTTAACTAACTTAATGATTTTCCTTTTGGCAGCCTTAAGGCTTCGCCTCACAACGAGTTTTTTCCCCCTCCCTCCCCGAATCTTCTCCGTGTGGCGGAACTCACGGTATTTTTTTTTTGGTTTTTTTCATGTGTAACCTTTACCTACGTTAATCTTATTGAAGAGTTAGCGAGCGATTTATCCGAATGGGGAATTTTTCATTCGTAATTAAATAAAGTGCAGAAAAAAAGCACTGGCGATAATTTGGTTATCGAAATTGATAAGAGATTTTCTCTTTCATTTACACGACTGCTAATTTCATTTAACGAGGCGCGTCTTTCGCACTCAAATTAATTAACGCAACGAGAAAACCAGGAGGGGCGAGAGGAGGGGTATGCAGACGCAGATAGCGCATTTTCAACTTATAAGTTGTGTACAGATAGATACCTAATTGCGAGTTCTTTCGAGAACGCATCAGCAGACGTTTGAAAAATAGTATAACTCGTATGTAAACATACTCGTTGGTAAATTGAGAGAGAAGAAAATCCGTGTGGCGCTACGATTAACGAATTTTTTCAAAACACGTCGCATGTTTATCGATAATAACTTAGGTACGGAGCGCTGGAAAGGTGATTTAACGGGTGTATACGGGATAAAGAGATGGTACAATGAAATGCCAGCTTTATTGATATAGGTTATTAGCAGCTCGGTGACAAACGCACTGTCAATAAAAGCGACGACTCGAAAATATAGCTCGAGCTCGAATTGTGAGCATGTGGAGCATTTCGTTTTACTCCTCGAAACTCGCTTAAGGAGCGGCTTTATCTTTCTACATTCTTTAGCGGGCGCTCTGCGCTCTCTCACGTCGCGTATTATTAATCCGTCTCCTTTTGAAAGAAAGAATTTTGTCTCACGATACGAACGCGAACGGGTTCGATTTGGCTCATACTAGGTTCGCCGAGTGTTTTTTCCATTCCGAACGTTCTAGTATGGAAAATTTTGTGGTGTGTGCTGTGTTGTGGCTTTGAATCGTTTACAGAGAATTAGGCAGTACTCGAGGAAATACAAATACGAACTATGCCGAAACCACTAGATAAGGTGTTGGTGCAGAAATTTGAAAAGAGAATTAGCAACACTCGAATATATTTTTATTCAAAGGATCGAGGGCTATTTCGTTTCAATTCGAGCACTTTTTAAGCTTTGGTTTTTAGATATTGCTTGAAATTTTTTACGAGATTGTCCCGTATAAAAGGTTAGAAAACCACCGTTGTTTTGGTTCCAACTCCTTAGGAGCTCTGAGGAGGAGTTTGTTGATTTTTTGCCTCTGAGATTTTTCATCAAAATCAAAATTGATGATATTTGGAGCAATTTGTGAAAAAAAATGAAAAGAGACTCTAAATCTTTGACTCTGGTAATTCTTTCTACAGAGGTCTAAATTTGGCTCAAAAAATGAACAAATTTGAGTAGCGTTATTTTTTTTGTGTCACTGAATCCCAGTACGCCCTACATCTTTCGGTATAGCCCTATGCCTCTTCTCTCTTATACCAGAAATTTCTCAAAAGGAATGCGAAGTAACTGTTGTAGAAGGATGAGGCCTAAATGAGGTTGTTCCAAGTAGGGCATTACATATATTGGAACTTGACGACCATAAAACATGACAAATGACATACCTACCACGTGATATTTTCACAAATGAATAATCCAGATGTAGTAGTGTGGTGGTTAGGGGTGGTGAAGGATCCGAACTGTAAAATAACTCGATTTTTGAGCTCGGTTTTATCGAAAACATGACAAGCCATTCGAGTTTTTTCATTTTTTGGGCCAAATTTGGATCCTAGGGTGAGTCAGATCCAAAAAGTCAAAAATCAAGTTTATATCCGAACTCAACGTCGAAAAAAAAACAATATGCTACGTATAATTTTCAATTTTGAAAAAATCTCCCCAAAATTTTGGGGTGCTGTACTCCCTAGAGTGTCAGCAAGGTGTCCACTATCTGAAAACCCTGGAAAATCTGAAAAAGCCAGGGAGTTTTGATAACCTGGAAAAGTCAGGGAAATATAAGGGAATTTTGGATTTTCCCCTAGAATTTTTCAAAAATCCAAAAGAGGATAAATCATCTGTAAAGTGTTTTTTTACTTATTTTATTTCGACTTTTTCAAAAAATTTCACGTTCTTCCTGCTCAGGCCAAATTTTTACAGCTCATGACTGATTCTTTTTATTTGTCATTTTTTGTTTGGTGCAATGTACAGAAAAATTGATAATTTATATGTCTTTGTCCATTAAATTCAAAAAAAAAAATCAAAAAATTTCCTTTGCTGCGCTCGAGGGTAATTTCCACTCTTCCTTTCTTCAAAATTCATATAATTTTTTTTGAAATGTACTTTTTAACAAATTGTAATGAGAAAGGAATATGGTCTTTGACCACGATGTTGAAAAAAAGGGGGAGGGAATGGAAAATGATTCGAAATTATTGGTCACGTTAGACATGCAAATTATCAATTTTTCTGTACATTTTACACCAAACAAAAAATAATGAATAAAAAAAATCAGTCACGAGCTGTAAAAATTTGACCCAAGTGGAGCGAAGGTGAATTTTTTTGAAAAAGTCGTAATAAAATAATAAGTAAAAAAAACACCTTTCTAGATGATTTATCCTTCTTTTGGATTTTTGAAAAATTCTATGGAAAATACAATATTCCCTGATATTTTCCTGACTTTTCCGGGTTATCAAAACTCCTCGGGGTTTTCAGAAAAAAGTGAGTGATTTTCAACTTTGTAGGTATTTTTTTGCAAAAATTTTCACCCTCGCTTCGTCCAGGCTCAACATGAGTATTTAACAAAATTATTGATATTTTTCCTCTTTATCGATTTTTTATTTATTGGGGTAAGTCGAAAATATTGCAGGGGCTTGCGTGGGATTTTTGAATTTGAGGTGTTAGTTTTTTTGTTGGAGGAAGGGTGGAGGAGAGGAGAGGAGAGGAGCAATGAATTGTGAAGAAATTTTTTAATTTTTAATTCGGTAGTATCTGAATTTTCATTCGCATTATTTGGTGAACACTCTGACATAATTTGTTTCATTTTTCAAAACTTTATTATTTTGATTTAAAAAAACAGTGTTCTTTTCATTTGAAATTTTTTCTGTAGTACAAGTTCTCAAGTTTTTGTGCGAGGTGGGGGAAGGGGGTTTAGAAATTTTCAGGGTTGAATTTGAGTTGTTAAAGTACCCTCTTTTATGAATAATTATTTAATGTAATAGGTTTGGAAAATTCGAAAAATTTATCTGAAATGGTGAGGGAAAATCATTTCTGAAATATTATGGACATTAGGGTGGAGCGCGAAAAAAAAACATACCTCGGATTTTGACCAAATTCGCTGGGGTTGTTGGGTCACTATCGGAGACTACCCAAAAAAAAATTTGAGCCCCCCAGGTGAAGTTGGGGGGAGCTAGGGGTTCTCAAAGGGCATCGCTTTTTGAAAATACGCGGTTTTCTGTGTTTTTAAGGTCGCAAAATGGCGTAAGATTCATGAAATAGCACTAAAAAGGTGCGATTTGAGTTTCTACATCTCCCAAGACCATCGCCGTCATCCTCCGATCAAAACTCAAACCTCTGCCAGGGGGTCCAAAAGTTGCAGATCGCGAAATTTCTATGTTGTGAAATTTTTTCTGGTCCCAAATTGAATATTTTTACGCCACGCCGGGTAATTTCTTTTTTAAGAATTTTCCTTGATCAGTGCAGCCAACTGCAAATTGTGGTGTTCAAATTTATGGAATTCGTCCTGATCTGATCATAAAGTTGCTAACTATATGTTATGGCTAGAAAAATTTACATTTTTTTTTCGTTTTTAATCATCACAAAGAAATTATGGGTAAAATTTTTTATACCAGTGCAGCCAATTGTAAATCACAATACTCCGGATTGGAAATTTTATTCAAATGTACGAGTAATTATAATAATATATTATTTCAAATAAAGTATAAAAAAATTAAAACGAATAAAATTCTACACGAGTAAAATTTCGTTTAGGATGAGGAGTTGAAGGAAAATCTTTTTTTGATTCGAATTGTTTTAAAAAATTTTGATTCTTGAGTTTCTTAGCAAGTGCTGCCAAACATGAATTTTAAGCGGGTTTTTGTACCTAGAAAATTGATCGATCATTTTCGTCAAACTTATTAATTTTTTTTAGCCAAGAATGACGAATAATTCGCTTTTGTGATGTGTTTGTGTTATTTGTTGAATGTTGAGTAGAATATGATAATTTGTGAGTAGATAAATGAGCAAGAAATGTGAATAATTTTTTTCAGAATCAAATTCTAGAAGTAAGAGTGAGTAAAAAATAACAAATATTTTTTTCTAGGGTTTTTGTTATCTTGATTTAAAATAACGTAAATTCCATACATTGGTGTTTTTTGGATTACAATTGGCTGCACTGGTGGAAAAATTTTACCCATAATTTCTTTGTGATGATTAAAAACGAAAAAAATGTAAATTTTTCTAGCCATAACATATAGTTAGCAACTTCATGATCAGATCAGGACGAATTCCATAAATTTGAATACCACAATTTGCAGTTGGCTGCACTGATCAAGGAAAATTCTCGAAAATTTCTTTTCAAATATTTAAAAAAGAAATTACCGTAAAAATATTCAATTTGGGACCAGAAAAAATTTCACAACATAGAAATTTCGCGATCTGCAACTTTTGGATCCCCTGGTAAAGGTCTGAGTTTTGATCGGAGGATGACGGCGATGGTCTTGGGAGATGTAGAAATTAAAATTGCACCTTTTTAGTGCTGTTTCATGAATCTTACGCCATTTTTTCGACTTTAAAAACACAGAAAACACGTTTTTTTCAAAAGGCGGCGCCCTTTGAGAACCCCTAGCTCCCCCCAACTTCACCTGGGGGGCTCAATTTTTTTTGGGTAGTCTCCGATAGTGACCCAACAACCCCAGCGAATTTGGTCAAAATCCAAGGTATGTTTTTTTTTTTCGCGCTCCACCCTAATGGACATCCAGGTCACGATCCTACCTAACCCGAAAATTACCTTGTTCGAATGCTACTGCATATGGAAATCTATTCGCCGAATTTTTTCACCTTTTTAAATTGTATCCTTGAACTTTGAGGAACTTATCACTGAAAATCGACCTTTTTGCTTAAAAGCTCAGTTTTGAACTTTGAAAAACTTTCATTTTCAATCCTTTTTCTAAAAATTTTGTGATACAATAAGATATCGAAAGTGATTTTTTTTTTTTTGTAAAATCTCAGAGGCGAAGAAACAACCTTTTTTTTTTAACCCTGGGGACTGGAATTAGAACAGAAGTGATTTTCTATATTTTTAGGATGGAGAAACTTCACAAAAAAATTTTGAGTGAAACCTAAAAACCCAAGTTCAAGAAAGTGGTTGATTAATGACATGGAAAGGTCCTTTGAATGAATTCGTTGAGTTCAAAAAAAAAAGGTATATAACTAAAGCACCTGAGTACCACAGAAATTTCTATCTCAATTTAAATAATTTTATCTCGTCGGAAAACTGTCCAATTTGTAAGAAACTAAATGAGGATTGTTGATACCGCAATATATGGCTCTGGAGCACTTTCTTGAAGGTAGACCGGCCTGCTTGATATAGTTTGAAGTCGATAATAGCATATGCTTCGGATTAGTGAATCGTTAAAATTTATATTGAGTGGAATTAACGATTGGCAATTGTAAAATAATGGATATAGTTTTTCGCTACGATAGATTTTAATAAGTATGTACTTGGGTATACTTGGTGTAGGTATAACGCAGGTACATATCGAGTTATTAGTTCGAAGTCGTAAACAAAGGACATACCGAGTTCACACACAAGCATTTTTACTTAAACATGCGTATATATTACGAAGTTGGTGAGTAATATGAAGATCTTTATAGCAACGCAGGCGGTACTCTAGTCTTAGTCTTATGTTTGTAGTTGTACATGGTATTCGCTCACCGATAATTTTACTGTATATACTCACTTACCCTTAACCGATACAATAATTTTTACCAAATAGCTCAACGTATATAGGTTTAAGTATACATATGAGTAATCAATATATAGGTTCCTACAACTGATAGATACATAAATGTATAATAACAACAAACTTTTCGCATTGTATAATACATAGGTACGTTTAACACGCTCGTAAAACTTATTTAATCGCTTTAATTTTCGAGTATTTAGCAAACAAAGAGTATAATAGTAGATATATATAATTGTATACACAATTACACATACATGCATTTATCTTTGTGGCCTGAATTGTTGCGCCAGCGTCACTTGACAGTAGGCCTCAGTTGCGGTAGCTGCGAACCTCGATACTCAGTAACTTGCATACGTATTACGTACCTACATATGTACAGTCTGTGTAAAGCCTATGCATTAACATATCCTGGATATTGACCAAATTCACGAAAGTAAAAAAATTTAAGTCAAAGCCCTTCCACAAACGATAATTTTAGCTCTTTACCGGAAAGGATATTAAAGCTAGGAGGACCCAAACTTTGATATTTTTTGATTTTTTTCTTAGTTTTTCACCTGAAATGTCTCTGAAAAAATTACACAGATCAACAGAGAAAATACTGTATGAAATTTATTTTAGGTGATTTTGATAGAATCTTTTGCCCTGATCACGGGAAAAATAGTGAAAAAATTAAAGCACATCGAGATTTTCATAATTTAATTTTTTGTTGAAAAGGGTATGGCCAGATAAGGGGTGAATTTGGCCCCAGGCGCGTATGGACCCCTAAACACCTCAAGTGGTGTATATTGACTAGGAAAAAATTTTCATAAAATCTTGGACCCCTACCCCTCTCCCTATCGGAGTTATGGCCATTTTATTGCAATATTTTCAAGAATTTTAAATTTCAATGGAAGTAAAGGAAATTTTTTGTTCGTTGGCACAAAATTACATCTCGTAGAGGTGTATTTATGATAATTTTTTCAACAATTTTGGTGCACTTTTTCACATTTTTTCGGCTATTTGAAGTGTTTAATCGTGCGAAAAACCGTACAAAAATGTTGTCATTTTAGCAGATTTTTCAAATTTTGAGAAATTACTAAATGAAAAAACCAATTCCAAATTCGTGTTCAGCATGTCAAGATACCTCGATAAACACACTTTTCGCGATAGTTTTGCTCAAAGTTTCAAAATTCACTTTTTTTCACTGATTTTTCATGGCAAAAAAAGTGAATTTCGAGGCTTCAAGTAAAACAATCGCGAAAAAGGTGTTTATCGAGGTATTTTGACCTGCTAAACACGAATTTGGATTTGGTTTTTTCATTTAGTCATTTCTTTCTGCATAAAAAGCTCAAAATTTGAAAAATCTGCTAAAATGACAACATTTTTGTACGGTTTTTCGCAATTTTTGGCCCTTAGTTCAAAGAAATGGCCAAAACCAAATACACAGCAAAATTCTACATAAAAAAACCTATTTTTTAGTAATTTTTCCAAGATGGTCGCCCTTCGCTTATGTGGTGTTTTTTACGATTGAACACTTCAAATTGCCGAAAAAACGTGAAAAAGTGCACCAAAATTGTTGAAAAAATTATCATAAATACACCTCTACGAGATGTAACTTTGTGCCAACGAACAAAAAATTTCCTTCACTTCCATTGAAATTGAAAATTCTTGAAAATAATGCAATAAAATGGCCATAACTCCGATTGGGAGAGGGGTAGGGGTCCAAAATTTTGTGAAAAATCTGCCTAGTCTGGTCATCGTTGCGTCTTGATTTTCTAGATCTGCTGGGCTCATTGGCACCTTGATTCGAATGATTCGATATCAGTTTTAAAGCTCTAAATCCATTTTTGTAGCTGGAAGATCGTTGTAGTTTAAATGACAAAAGGACACGTCTTTGTTTTTCTTGGAAAATTGGAGAGGAGTAGCCCTGAAAGCTTTATTTAGATCTAAAGATGATGAAAGAAAAATACTCTTTTCTTCAGTTTTTACCCCTTCCCCATGATAGAGTTACTTTTATCTCAACATCGTCCACAATTTTATGTTCTAGTGAATTTTAATTGTTACTGGCTTGGGCTGATGAATCTAGTAGTCTAACCTCCCCCTACCCCCTACCCCCAAATGTTACTCTACAAAAACCTCATTTTTGTTGTGTTTCTTGAAATATTTGAGGAAATTTTTCTGGGTTAAAGTAACTCTATCACTATAATTTTGACTTTGATTTATTCAAAAAACATTTTTATTCCAGTTTTTATTGACTTCTTTAATTTTTTGAAAACGATGAAAGTAGAAGTGTGATGGAAGAAGGGTAAAAGCCTAAGAAAGGGAGAGGGGTGTAAATTTTCGTTCGTGTTTTTTAGGTCTTGATACAACTTTCAGTCCATTTCGCTCCAATTTTCTCCAGAATATAATAAGTGTACCTACCTACTCTTTTTATTCAGATTGTCTAAATCCGATCTTCCAATATAAAATGAAAGGTAGAGATCTAAAAGTGGTATCGAATCAAGGTGTCAATGGGTCTGGGTAATGCAGAAAATCAAAATATATCGATTACCTACAGATGAAAAAATTTAGAATTTTTTGAAGGGAGAGTTTGGGGGATGAAATGAATAAAAGTCAGAAAATGGTCACTTTTAGGAGGCCTTAACTTCAATCCGCTCTGAAGTAGGCACTGAGAGTTTTTTGGAAGGGTTTCCATTTCTACTCAAAAGGTATCACCTCCGTAATTTTGGTCAAAACCCAGAATATGTTTTTTTTTTTTTCGATTCACCCTATAGTGTCTAATTGTCTCGAGGTACTTGCACATGCACAATATGTAAGACGTATAAAAATTTTAGGAACTAATAACATCCATTCAGTCTTGGATCTTGCTTTCTAAAACAGCATAAGGTAATATGACGGTGGCTGCCACGCTACTCTATTACTACCCACCCCTATTAACGGGTAAAAAATCAATTTACAATTCGATATAACGCGGTGTGGCCCGGTATCGGGATGGCAATCCCTCGGATAATTTATAAATTACAGACGACACGAGAAACCCGGAAGCAAGAAGTAGATTATCTCTATCATTTGATAATAATTGCTCGGCACTGCTGAAGATAGGTGTTCAGGTCTTAGTATAAGGTATACATATCCGAATATTGATACCGCACCGCCGCACGATATACCGATAATTATCAAACGGTGGGCGTGCGATTTTTTCAACCATTTTTTACCGGAATTTCTCACACGTGATAAAGCAACTCAGGTATTTCAACTTCAGGTGGAGGCATCTATTATGTATACTGCCCGTAAAAATACATCTAACATAATGTACATTACATGATCATTTCTTCATACTTGTAGGGTTGGAATAATTGTGTTGTAGATAAATTAATTTTATATGTACTTGCATTAAGTATGCTTGATAAGTTTTTTTTATGAGATGATAACCCTTTGATTTATCAAATTCGGGAATTAGTGGACAGTGTCAAAAGTGTCTCCAAGTCCGATGTTTTCGAAAATAGAATCTTTGCATATCTCAATCTGAAATGCGTTCCGCATCTCGTGTAATAACTAATAGGTCAAGTCATATTCCTACTTGAGTTTTGGTTGAGCAAAATTGAAACTCTGGCTTTATTCGTCACTACAGACTTAAAGATGGAGTCAGTTAGGGTAAAATTGCTCCAAAAGCCAAAACTTGCTGGTAGAATTGAAAACGTTTTTTTGCTCTTCAAAATGTAATTTTTCAAAAAATTTCGGCATTATTTTTGTCTTGCTTTGTAAAAATATTTTCGCCTTTTGAGATATTCTTTCAATATCCACACTATTTTTCAGTTTTTTATTGCACAAACCTAGTTGTTTAATGTTTTTTACTTAGACGTCGTTTTTTTTTTTCAAGGGACTCCAATTCCCATGAGGGGATGGAGCGAATATATTTTTATAACCTAATATAACTCACACCTCCCTCTTCACACCTTGAGGTTTATCGACAGAGGGTAGGCATGGGGGGGGGGGGGTAACATATACAGTGAACGATTATGTTTGTGTAATGGTACATAGCGATAAAGATTAAGAGATTAGAAAGTGTGTTTACAAGAACAGATGACAACAAATTTACAAGATATAACAGTAAAACGACACAAAATAAGAACAAATGATCTCGTCGTGCAAATTTTTTTCCAAGTTGCATTCTGTCGCAAAATAAACCTCGAAAAATGAACATTTTCTGCAACTTTAACGTCACTTTTGCAATTTGTCCCATCGCAGTTGCATTCTGTCCCAAAGTTTTTTTTGAACATTTTGTGACAAGAGTTGAGAATGCGACAGAATGCAATAAAATGCAACCTAATGCGACAAAATGCAACCAAATGTGACAAAATGCAACCGAATGCGACAGAATGCAACCCAATATCCTATTACACTAAAATCCAAAGCACCCAATTTTATTTTTTGGGCATTGAAAGAAAAATCGCTGGTTGCCAAATTCCATGAAAAATGAAAAAAATTCAACTAGGTAGGTAATTAAGTAAGAATTCAACACCAATTAGAAATCAGAACAAATGACAAACAGTTGCTTAGCAATATCAACATATTTTTTTGAACAACTGTGTATTGGCAATTGGATTTGAAGTGGCTGAATCTATCTGAAGTTATTGGAACTAAGAAATTTATACACAAAGCGCGGCAAACCGAGGGGGATAGCATACATTGGAATATATGGAAGAAATTAGGTTTTCTTGATTTTCAAGAAAAACTGTAAGTTTTTATGAAATTTAGTAAATCTACGACCTCTAGACAATTTCAATAGCTTCAATTTATGTCCAAACAAAATTTTTCCAAAATCCCACTGTTTCCATAAAAATCCAAAAAACGTATATTTTCCCATGTACGCAATGTACTCTATCCCCCTCGACTTAAGCGCTTCCTGCGAGCGTCGAATTGCCAATGTAACTCGCATTCTTTTGGCGTTTAGGAGATGGATTTTATACCAGGAAGGCCATCTGAAGATGGGATAGTCACCTAGATTCGAGTTTAACATGGGGGAGGGGGATTTTCACTCATACCTTCTATGTGTGATGTAGAAAAATTGTAATAACGACCAATGTATTAGTGAAAATCCCCCCACCCCCTGATGTTACACGCGAACCTAGGCGACTATCCCATCTTCAGATCGCCTATACCGAGGGTAGTTCATGGTATAAAATCCATCTTCTAAATGCCATAAGAATGTGAGTTATTTAGATTTTTTCAATTTTTCAGTGTATAAGACAATTTCTCGAAATTCAAACTCCCATAGCTCCTCTCCCCCCCCCCCCATATCAACTTTAGGGGCTGAAATTTTGGCTATGGAAGTCTTTGGTGATGCTCTATAAGCCTGTGAAAAAATTTCATTCCGCGTGTCCGACCTCTGGTAGCTTCCTTGTTAGTATTTTTAGACTCGTGGTTCATGGTGGTTCATGTCTCATCATAGATAAAGTGTGTCATAAATGGTTGCATTCTGTCCCAAAAGGTTGCATTTTGTCACAACTTTTTTTTCAACATTTGCAACACAATGCAACCAAAAATGCAATTTGTCCCATGTTGCATTTTGTCGCAAAACTTTGAAAAATTCCACCATGGGATGAAGGGAAAAGATGGGAATACCACAACAGGAGTCACTATTAGTGGGCATGTGACTTACCGTTCAAATTCACATCACAAATGGGTTGGAGAAGAAAAGATAACAGGGGTAATTAAGGAAACTGATAATTATTATACTGATTTTCGATAAGAAATTCACAATATTTTTGAAACTCTTTTGTATAAAAGTAATCTTCCGGATTTTTAGTGTTTGGGTCAAAATTAGGAGCAATTTTGTTTTGGATTTCTTGTAGGTAGGGGTGGAAAACATTAAATGAAAAGAATTTTATTCGACATGAACGCAAGTTCATACAATACTTATCTTCGGCTTTTCCAATTTTAAAAAGATAATTTTGAAGATTTCCATGATTTGAGAAGATTAGAGTTGTTTTGTAATTTAGAACACAATCAGACTAGTGAATTTTTTTAAATTTTGGGATCAAATTGTGTGTTATTGGTGCTTTTTGAGAAATATTCCAACATAGTTGCCATCTTTCGATTGACCGGTCATAAGAATAGCTTTTAGAATTGAGTCATAATTACTATTCAAGCTGATGAAAAATATGAATAAGATCTGCTAAAAAGTACCTCCGATAATATAATTCCGGCATCTATTGAGAAACTCTAAAAACTGAACACATCTCGTTGTACGTACAATTTATCGCCTAGAACTAGAATATGTAAACATTGATGAAATGGATGAGGTTAAAACCGAAAACAACATTATTATACAATTATTTTAAGATTTAACAAAATCAACAACCAAAGAAAACCTACTCACATTTATAAGTCGACTTTTAACATCTCTGTTGGATATCTTCTAAAGTACCAACAAGACTGTTGATTGAACCAATCTTCTGTTATAACTGCTACGAATCTGGACACTATGTAAAAATTTGTCATTCCTATTTGTGGATTTTGCAGAGAAAAGAAACACAATGGCAATTGTAAAGTCCCTCCAAATTCCACTCATTGTGGTGAATCTGCTTGGTTCCATGCCATTTTCTTTGAATTTAGCATTTTTGATTTCTTACGTTGACAGAGAACTTCCATCTCAAGTATATACTATAACTGGTTTAAGCCTTCATCTTATGAAATGCATCTAAATTTTAAACAAAATGTGCTTCTATCGATATTGCTTTAGTATGTGAATTTATGCGAAAGCATGTAAGTAATGTATCCACGTATGTGTTTGTATTTTTAGTGTATACCAAGTAGGATATTACGTACAAAAAAGCACTGTAAAAAGATTAGAGGCATTAGTAGAAGGGTACCATATGAAACTAAATGTACTCCAGAGTGTGAGTCGCATTTCATCTAATCAAATGCACTCGAAGTTCTCTTTCTACTTTCCTATATTTTTTTCACTCGCTCTGCTTAATAGAAAAAGTAAATAGGTATATTTTAAATGCTAATTGAAACCTTGTCCAGATATACGATAATACTATGCAGAGCGACGTAGAAGACGTAGGCAAGGAGTCGGTGATTTTTTTCTCTCTTCGAATTACTGCAACACAATCAATTATAGCCTATTTAATCCTTTTCATAAACGAGTCATCACGTACGTAAAAGCTGCTTATTTCCGCGAACTTGGCGAGTACGTAGCCATGAAAAGGTACTATGAGATCGTACGAGTAGTTATGGGAAACAAATGAACGATATTACGAGGTTATCGAATGATCCAAGGATTTTGGGATCGTGTATAGATATTCCCAGTGTACGACTTATACCAATGAAGGTATACATATTTTCCTGTTGAATAGCTCCGCCTTGTTGAAAGATGATTAATTTTGATTGATTACTCAAAAAGTCGTATGAAAGGTCCAAAATACTGGTTTAGTGGTAAAAGGTAAACAAACGTTGGGTTAATCTTGTTAAAATGAGCGATAAACCGGCGAAATGAAAAAGGTGACGAAAGTGCGTTGACGAGAGCGAAAGGTGCGTAGCCGCAGATGATGTAGATAAAATCGTTTACCTATTATTTTTTGTACCTTTTGATTCTTTTGTTTGCTGCCCGTCAAATGGAATTAATACCTATATAAAGGTGAATATGGTGCGAGCATTGAGACAGGTCTGGCAGGGCAAAAATTACTGCCTAAAATCATGTTACTATAGGTAATACTTCTGCGAATGTAAGTACTTACTTACGCTAACAACGATTACACAGATCGACATTTTTAAACTTTTAAAATACTTACTGTTTGAAGTTTGAAGGTTGATTTTTATAGTATTTTTCACGCGAATCACGAAGAAATGAAAGAGAAAAATCCATCGCCTAAGAATTTTTCACAATTTGAATTTTTTGTTGAACATTTTTTTTACACTTTTTGATAACTTTTGACATTTGAAGTCAATTTTTTGAGCGAAGGAAGGGTTAAACGAAAAAATAAAAAGAACATAAATTGTAAAGCGTAAAATTTCCTTTGCGCAGAGTCCAATTAGTTTTTTCTAGACAGGCCTAGCTTTCGAGATATTTCAGTTGAAAGTTCAAAGTACAACTTATTTTTTTTTTATTAAAAATATTTCAAAAACTAAACCTCGTAGAATAAATGAATTGAACTCTTCAGAAAAAAATTTTACGCTCTACAATTCATGTTCTATTCATTTTTTTTCTTTTGCAGGCTTGATTTTCACAGAAAATCGATTTTTTGTAATGAACTACATTTTTTAACATGTCTCATTAGTAACAATGGAAATAACAAATGCCGGTAAATCAACAGGATGTCTAACGGTCCTGATAAGTCAAACTTTTCTCAAAAAGGTCATGTGGGTCCTGAAAAGTCGAGTTTTTTTGACTAATTTACTCAAAAGGCCGAGCTTTTTTTCAAAAATAAAGAAAATACTTCCATTTAGGCACTTACCCTTTATAAATTATTTTTTTAAGTGAAAATAAAAACAAATTTTTCAGTTAATATTTGTTTTGGGGCTCTATTTTTTATTTTTTTTGAAAATCACCAATTTTTCTAATCTTAGCCCTCGCTTTCCTTGGACATAAAAGGTCTAGAATTTATATAAGAAGTAGAGGTTGAAAATGTTGCCTCCCTTTTACTTAAAATTAGAAACATTGATTAAACAGTAAAGAAATTTAAGCTTTTGGAATGCTTTTTTCTTCAAAAATTTTTGCCCTCGTTTCGCTCGAGCTCGGTAAATTTACAAAATTTTTATTTTCAAAATGATGGTATGAACCTTCTTCCTTTCCAGCCTAGACAATTAATATTTTCAGGTGAAAAAATTGTCCTTCTCATTTATCAAAGGACTTGGTAACGATCTCGATTGGAATTTTCAAAAATGTTTCGATTTTTTTGGAAGGAGATCAGGAGATAAGTCCATAGATATCGTTTTTTTGGAAGTCACAACATAACACAAAAAAGGCACGAATTTTACCTAACGAAGGAATTTCAGATTCTTGAGTGCCCTTTTTTCAGAAATTTTCACTCTCGCTTCGCTCGGGCTCAGTGAATTTACACAATTCTTCTTCAAAATTATGGTATGAACTCTTCTCCTCCATCTCAGACATTTAAATATTTTGAAACGGGAGAAAAATTGTCCTAATTTATCAGAGGATTGAAGGCTATCTCGAATAAAATTTTAATTTTTTTTTACCGGGGAGGAGGTTATTAAGGAATTTAATATAGTTTTTTTTTAGAAGTCATAAAAGTAGCACAAGAAAACAAGAATTTTTGTTTTCTGGTTTCAATACAACTTGTCGGCAAATCTGCCCTAGAATTTTTTTGGGTGGAGTGGCCCTCAAAAAAGTCATTCAAAAAGTCATTCCAGAAGGTCAAGCTAAGTCAGGTTTTTAGCTCAACAAATTTTGTTAGACACCCTGATTCAACATTTTTTTCCTGCATAATTGATTCTGATTGGTGATTCTAGCCTACTTTTTAGTGCTAAGTTTGAATATGATCTCAGTATTACTCCATCACGTCAGGATTTTTCATAATTGGGATATTTTTTGTTAAGAATTTGTTTTTCCTTTTTTTTTTCAACTTTTGACCCTTAAAGTCGATTTTCTGAACAAAGAAAGGATTCAACGAAAAAAATTAATGGGATATAAATTGTAAAGCGTAAAATTTGCTTCCTGTAGAGTGCAGTTAGTTTTTTCTTAGGAGGCTTAGTTTTTGAGATACTGTATTTTATTTTTAAAAAAAGTTGAACTTTCAACTGAAATATCTCAAACTCTAAGCCTCTTCAGAAAAAACTAATTGGACTCCGCAGAAAAAGAAATTTTACGTTTTACCATCTTTGTTCCATTCATTTTTTCTGTTGATCCCTTCCTTTGTTCAGAAAATTGACTTCAAGTGTCAAAAGTTATGAAAAAGTGTTGAAAAAATGGTTAACAAAAAATTTAAATCGTGAAAAATCCCTGGGGGACGGAATTTTTTTTAATATTTTCCTCGTGATCAGGGCGAAAAATACTATAAAAATCACCCATTAATCTTCAAAAAGCATTTTCTATGTCGACCTGTGTTACCTAACAAAAACAAGACGTTTGTCGTCATCCAAGAAGTAGGGATTAAGATCTCGTCACACAGAATCATTCAAGCCTGCGAGTTGCGAGATCGCGAAATAAAGCCGAGATGTATTTTTCAAACCACTGTATACGTTTCCTTTTTTTCCAGGGTAAAAGGACACGTCGAACAAAGAATTTAAACCGGTATCGGTCAATTTGAAAATTATACACAAACAATTTAAACTGTCCATCATCGATTCAACACCGCCAACAGGTAACAACAATCGCATATAGGCACACAGCTCTTTGATATCTCTTTTCTCCTAAAGTGTCACTTAAAGAATTTACCATCTTTTTGAAAACTATTGACCCTAAAAGATTTTTAACCTTTTTTTGCCCCTCTTCCTCGGTCTCTTTCGCCTCGTCTTTCTCTGCGTTTGCTGTGGAGTTACGTTAATTTCAGAGAAAACCTCCATTTAAACGTTTTCATTAAGAATACACCTGAAAAATACCTTTTTTACTTTGTATTACCCGCGGGTGGTCGTTCTACATGTTGAATCCACCACCGCAGACGGCTACACGGCTTTTTTCTTTCGTTTTTACCAAAAATTTTATCTTTCAAACGTCGCTAATTTATTTATAGCCGTCGTAAAGCAGTCAGAATAGCGTTTTTTGATTTGTTTTAAAGCCGCCAGCCTTAAGGTTTTGTTTTGATGGGTCTCGTTGCGCTATGCGCTCTGGTTTTGCTGGGGCTTTTGTTCGATGTGTTCGCGTTCGCAGCAGATATGCGTGTTTTTTCACCCCGAATAGGCGAAGACCATCGTGGCGGTGTTCGAATCGACTGCTGGGGGTATTGCCAAACCATACGATAAATGATGCTTACCGTGGTGTGGGTATATGGCCCAAGTATAACTGTTGTCTGCAGTTTTGTTGTATGCTATGGATGAGGAAACGATTATTTGATTATGGATAGTAAATGTTCACCGACAAAGTGAAATAAATTTCGTGTTATTGGTTTCACAAATCAAATTTTTAATGTAACCGGATTCGAAAATTTACATGATTCGTATTGTACCCTTTTGTTGATTTTTTGGAAAAAAATTCAAGCTGAATAGAAATAATTTCCAATTTATGGTCATCGATAGTAAGGTTTGGCAAAATCCATGCCAAAAGGATTTCATATCGGAAATCCGAAATCCTCTCCAAAAATGGATTTAAAATCCAAAATGATCCATATAATAAGATTTCAAATCCAAATTCTAAAATCTAGGTTAATATAATGAAAAAAATATTAATTTTTCTGATCACAAATGGGGGGGGGGGGGGGCTAGAATTAATCGACAACTGATCCCATCTAGTTTGTAGACAGAATAAGAAGCAATTTTTTATTGTTTAAATGTTTATAATAGTGTTATGTAGCGAAATGAAGCAAATTTACATTTTTTTGTACATTAACACAGTAAAAAATATTGTTTCTCGTAGCCACATTTTTACGAAAATTGGCTGATTTAGATTTAGAGAGTAGATATAGGTCATATATTAATTGTTTGTTTCAAAAATCTCGTCATTTTTCAATTTTTCTTTGCTCAAATCTGTATAATTAAATTAATTATGTATATCTGCCTCCTAAAGTGCCACTAAAAAATTAAATTTTTAGATTACCTAATTTTTTCATTGAATTTTGACCCCCTCCCCTAATTTTTTCTTGAATTCTCAGCCCTCTTTTAACTGTAAAAAAATTCCTCCCGAAAAAATAAAAATTTTTGTTACTTTTTGGTAATTATTTGGTCACTTTTTGCTCAAAAAAGTCACTAAAAGTCACTTTTTTCTTCGAAATTTCGCTACGATGCCTGTAATTTAAAAAATCCCTCAAAAAACTGTAAAATTGCCCCCCCCAAAAAAAACCTGTAAAATTGCCCCCTCCCCCCAAAATGAATTTTTGGTCACTTTTTTCTCAAAAAAGGTCACTAAAAGGTCACTTTTTTTCTTCGGAATTTCGCTATGATGCCTGAGTTTTGATCCGAATTGCAAATCGTAAAATTTATTTGTGATTCGTTATTTGAATAATATTTAGGCTTATTCGAAAGATTTCTGATTCGGATCGCCAAAATTGGAAATGATTCGTGGTTCAAGATTCGAATCATAATTAGATTATTCTGCCCAATGCTACCATTCTCGCAATTTTCCTAATTAAAACTAATATTTTGGGTATCTAAGACATTTAAACAATTATTTTCGAATGTGGAAGCAGCCATAATTACGGAAATGAAGGTAAATTTGGTTTTAAATTTGAGAAAAATTCATCATGGAAATCTACCTATCAAGTCTACTATACAAATATACTGTTCTGAACACCTTTGCTTCGGTAATTTTACCAACTAAAATGTAATTGTTCGCGATATTCCGAAATACCTTCTGATATTTCTATTTTGGAAAGCATCGACATGTTACGAGTTACTTATGTAACTATAAAGGTGTATTATACCTCAAAACACCTCGTACTTGAAATTTCAATCACCCATTGAGTCCCTGAAATCAATTTATTCGTTGCGAGACCCCTAGCGGAGCGTACTCTTGCTACCTTGAACCAGCAACGTGGCGTGTTTTCTTTAATACGAAGGACCCCTGAAGGATGGTACAAAGGATTTTTTCTTGATAGTGGTTCGAATTGGCGTAACCTGATTTTTTTCACCTTATGCCGTTTCACTCCTAAGAATGAGGATATTGTATCCTTGGTTTCCTTTATTATGTATCTGTTTTCTATATTGTGATACTCTTCTTGTTTCAAGATCAAAGGTTCCGTCACCTTTTTCTAAATACTCTTTCCGGACCGAAGGGGAATTTTTCAACATTTCGTTGGTCTGGTTTTGTAAATTTCGATTTTCATCGTGTTTAACGTCTTCATTGAAAAGTATTTAGGTGAATAAAAACAAGAGTTTCCAAAATATTTTTAATATGGGTGCTTTTCCTGATGTACATAATTATATTTCAAATTATGTTTGCGTGGTTTTTGGTGAAATAACATGAATGAATTATTTTTTTCAGAAATGCCCTACCGTAATCCCTTTTTCTTTGAAAATGAGATTTAAAAAAATTGTAGTATAGAAAGTGTGTTTTAAGTGATGTAGGTGAAAATCAATCGGTCATATCTTTCACCACTTCTGATTACAGTTATTTACCAGTAAAAAATTAAAGTTGATTTTCTAAATCGCACTATTTTAAAAAAATTGAAAATTTCTATTCGAGTTCTGAACGAGGAAAATTAAAATCCTTTAGCTTTATTTTTTGTATACAATGGCATAGAGGATACTTTGTAAAAATGACAACTTTTGCTTCATCTGGCTGAGTACTGTTTTAGCCTAAAGTAGGGTACTTTTTGAAATCTACGAAATGTAATCAAAATTTCGAATGAATAAAAATGTTAATTTCTGACTGATTTTGGATGGTACAACACAAATCTTTCGCTAGGTAAATTTTAGACCCCCATGATTTTCTTGTGCAAGTGGATTCATCTCTGGTCAGGAAGAAAGTCAGTGAGGGATTAATACTTTCAGAGAAGTTTAAAAAAGTACGAATTTAACTTCAGTATGAATGAACCTTTACTAGGACCTCATATTGTGCCCCCTCCCCCCCGTTAAGAAAGTTCAAAAAAATTGAATGAACAATGCTACGCCCCTTTCCGAAAATTTTCATCTAGATCCAAAGCTGCAGCAGTCATTAAAATGCATCATGTACAAAATTCATAGACTTTTTTCGGTTTTTTGGTTTCTGGCAGATAAAATTACAGATTGCTTCCTTATTGACTTATTAAACACATAATGGGATAAGTTCACGTTCAATTTTTTTTTCTTGTTTTTAATACCTACCTTTTCACAATTTCTACATTATGAGCTATTCCATACCAACTCGAACCAAAAATGAAGTCGAGTATTCCGATTTCGCTCAAATCTTTTTTACAAGTTCCCCTTGATGGTCTATTCACATAACCGCGTTAATTTATCTTCTAATCCTCAAGGGGGATGGGGGGCTCATAATTTTTATGCAATTGCAATTTTTTGCCAAATTATCCAAATTTGAAGGCTCATATCTCGAGATCGGTTGTACTTACAAAAAATGAAAGCTACCACTTAAAAATCTGAAAAAATTATTAAGTAGCCCTTTTCCCCTTGTTTCAACCAACAAATTTTCAAGATAGGATCTCCACACCCCTGGGAGTACAGAGGTCCACAATTTTAACCAAAATTAAAAAAAAAAATCGAAAAAGTAAATTACACACCGATTTCTACTAATTCAAAGGCGCTGAGTTCGAATATGTACTCAGTTTTTTCATCCGACCTCTCTGAACCCCCTGTTAGCCTCCTTGATAAGGTGATATAGTCCAACCCTCAATTTTTTCATTTTTTGATATTAGCAGTGCTTCCAATACTATTTTCGCCCTTTCTTCAGGAAATCCAAAAAAAATAAAGAAAAATTATTTCATTTCTCATAAAATCTTCGTTTGGATCCGCTTTCTTGATTTTTCTCTAATTTTCATAAATTCAAAATATACAGAACTGTGATGCAAATTTAGAGAAATTCGGAAAATGAATACTGCAAAAAACTAGAAAATTTGTGGCTATACCAAGCAGAGCCGAAGGCAGCCCATTCCTTTCCCTCTAATTTCAAAAAACTTCAATTTTAGTGAGAAATATGAGTTTCAAATTCACAACTTTTCTTTGGAAAAATAGCGAAATTAGGGGAAACACCTAGTTATCTACCAATAAAGTAAGAATTTTTCAAATTTTTGATACCCTCGCAATTTCTTAATGAAATCATTTGAAATAGATTCAAAACGATTTTTTTTTAATACCATATTTCTTCAACTTCAAGGTTTAATGAATTCAATTGAAAATGAAGTTTTAACATTTTGGATCTAATACCTATTTGAATATTCCAAAAAATTGATACTTTTGGCATCTTGTTCGCCATCTTCCATTGAATTCACATGGTGTCTAACAAGTCCTTCCGGTCCTTATATTGGCTGAAGGGTCCTTCCGGTCCTTCCGAAGTCCTTATATTGAGTAAAAAGTCCTTCCAATTTCAAATTTTGAGACTCACCCGCCAAAAGCTAAAATAAATCACTAATATTTGAAATTTCGCTAGTGTCAACTTTGTGTGAGATAATGAAAGATGATATGGTGCCTGAAAAAAGTTCAGCTTTTGAATGCTCTTTTCTCAAAAAAAATTTCACCCTCGCTTCACTCGGGCTCAGTAAATTTACACAATTTTATTTTCAAAATAGTGGTATGAAACTTCTTCCTTTCCCAGCCTAGTCAATTAATATTTTCAAGTGAAAAAATTGTCCTTCTCACTTATCAAAGGAGGTAACGATCTCGATTGCAATTTTCAAAAATGTTTTGATTTTCTGGAAGGAAATCAGGAACGGGTCCATAGATATTGTTTTTTTTGAAAGTCTAAACAAAACACGGAAAAAAGCACAAATTTTACCTAATGAAGAAATTTTTAGATTCTAGATGCCCCTTTTTTCAAGAATTTTCGCCTTCGCTTCCCTAAGGCTCAGTGAATTTACTTTTTTTTTTCGAAATCATGGTAAAAACTCTTCTCTTCCATCTTGAACAATGAAATATTTTGAAACCGAAAAAATTTCTCCTCCTAAAATGAGTTTGAATTTTTTTTTGGTTGTGTGGGGGGGGGTACAATATTAATTTTGAAAAGGTAATGCTCAAAGCCCTTCCAAGGTTCTTATAAAGTCCTTCTTTTGGGGTTTGAGATTTTGTTAGACACCCTGATTCACTGGGGAAAATAATAGGATGGATGGGGGGGGGGTGAAACTTTCCGAAATGCTCTCAGAGTTAAATTATTGAATTATGCTCGTCTGCATTTTTTCTTGCTACCTCATCAGAAAATCCTGCGGCGCCCTTGTCATGTAGATACGTATGTAAATAAACCAGCAAGGGGAACCCGTAAAAAATTGAGCGAAATCGGAAGATCCTACTTCATTTTTGGTTCGAGTTGGTATGGAATAGTCCATAAGATACTCGAGACCTTTTTTCATCCATTTTCTGATGACTGATTGAAAAAATTCAAAAAATAAATTTTTCTAAAATTGCAGATCAACTTCGAAATCTAGAAAAATATTTTCAAATAAACAAGTTCGACTAGTATTTTTCCAAACCCATAATTTACGATGGGAAAAAATGAATAAAACTGAGTAAATTCGTAGTTTCGTAATTTATCCTTTATTAGGTATAGGTACAAAATATATACGAACGATTATAAAAAAAGAAAAAGAAAAAAGAAAGGAGTGATACAGCGTAGATAATATAATCATTTTCATTTCTTTTTTTCATTTCCCTGCTTGTAAAGGTAGAAATAATCAAAAGTTAATCAAAAATTAAATAAATAAAATATCTCATAGTACAACATTTAAAGGTACCTATATTTTTCGCTATAACAGTTATCACTACCAATCTTAATTTTAGGAACATGATTCGCATAATTTCTATGCTTTTTTCTCTGTATAAAATAAGTATACTTACATTATGTAGGTAAAATTCTATTTACACGATTTATTTTCAATTTTTTTCGTCTTATATAATAATATTTGGGTAAAAAAGAAAATCAATAGAACGTTATCGTATTTAGAGGTTCTACACGTCTACACCTCTTCACTTAATAATATGAACATCATGTACATGTACTTATTGGCATCAGGTAAAAAATTCTAAGTAATATGGAACGTATATGCGAATAGTTATTGCAAAGGTGTAATGAAGTACTCGCGTAATTAGTAATTACTTACACCGAGATGAATTTGTCAAGCTCGAGGACGAGGAAGAAGGTGTTTGTACCATGCGTTTCTCAGAATAGGAAACAAAAAATAAAAAAATATCCGTTACAATGGGAATTCTTTTCGACTACACCTTTACAATAATTATTACACCCGAGAATTTACAACGCTATGTACCGTAGATAAAAAAACGTCGTCGTCGTCGTTATTTATTGCTTTATTTTTACGTTTCGACGATGTATTAATTTATTGTCGTCGTTGGGTCTTAGAAAGAGTATTGAAAATTTGCACTTTATCCTTGTGTAAGTAAGTACCGCAGAGAGAGATAAAAGAAGATGGCAACAGAAAAATTGTATATCTATCAATTGGTAGGTATTTATTTACTAATAGGTCTATATGATGGGGATGAGTAAATAAGCATTGTTTAGGTGTGTGAAAGTGAATGCGTGTTTGTACTGTCTTATGTATGGGCAAGTATAGGTACCAGGTACCAGGTACATAGAACATACCTACTCAACTTATGACAATATTGCATTATGTTGAGAAGCAGCAACGGCAACGATGGCCAATGGCGGCGGCGTTTTTGAATGTTGAAACAGCCGTGTCACAAAAACATCCAAAGTACGCTGAAAGTATACAAGGTGATTCGCCGGGTAATCGTTACACCATTTATGGGTGGAAAATTTAAGATGAAAATAAAAACTAATAATATGTTGGGGCACCGGATTTCATTTACTGTTTGCCTAATAAACTCGATGGAATAGCAGCATAAAATCTCGCGCTTATCTTTGCACCTGGAAACGTACAAGTGCAAAGGAAGAGAAAAACTGAGTGTGTTGTGGTGTTGGAAATCGTTTTGAAAGGGAGTTGTTCGTTTAAGGTATTTCAAATCATCATGATCAAAGTTTGATAAGAGATGAACTGAAATTGGCTTTGTAAGGGACAAAAATGGAAAATTTTCGATTGAAATGGAATTTTTTCTGATTTTTTTCTACTTGAAGTTTTAGATTTTCAAATTTTCCTGTCTGAAAGTGAAAATTTCCAGGTCATTACTGCCGAAAATTTCCCAATTAGAAACTAATTTTTCTAGAAAATACAATTTTTCCATTATAAGGGGACAAGCTACCTCCTCTCCTTACTGTTTGTCCCGGCTCTGATTTCGACTCTCAAAGGAAAGTTTCTCAAACGCCTTCCTGCTGAAATTTGAAATGTGATTAATTTGTCAGAATTCAGATTTATTCGAATGCTTGACCCAAATCCTGGAAACCACTGACTGTTGACGAATTTGATAATGACATCCGATATCGAAAAGTTATGGAAAAATCAAATTAAATTACCTATTAGTAGGATTTTTTTCTTTTCTAAAGTCTGACAAAATGTCGAAAAGTTACGAAAGTGTCAATTTTGATTTTCAATTCATGGAAATTTCCAAACAATTTTACAAAAGAAGAAAAAGAGCTGAAATACGAGTATCTGACATTTTAACCAGCTG